>VZQC01003761.1:395030-778107 GCA_009823505.1 Rhizomys pruinosus | reverse complement strand
GTGAAGCCCCTTGGAGAGTAATGGGCTCCTTAGGGGGCGAGAAGCACTCCTACAGGGCTGGGAAAGTTCATCCTGACCTCAGGGAGCTCTGGGAACTAATAACTCAAGGTGGGAGGGAGTAACTATGGGAACCAGACCTGCTTCAACTAGAGAGTTGCTCCTGCATGCTTAACCCTTTCCTTTTGATTAACTTCTTTCTGACCTGGTCCTAACAAGGGTCTCCCTGTAGCCTCAGCTGGCCCAGAACTCACCCTGTAGACCAAGCTGGTCTTAAACTCACACAGAGATCTGCCCACCTCCACGCCTCCACCTCCACCTCCCGAGTGCTAGGATCAAAGACGGTTCTTGGCTACCATGTGGGTGCTAGGAATCGAACTCAGGTCCTCTGCAAGAGCAGTCGGTTCTCCCAACCACTGAGCCATCTTTCCAGCCCTGTCATTATATATTTCCATGTGTCTGTATATATGTGGATATGTATGTACATGTATATGTGTGCATGTATGTGTGTGGTATGAAAGTGTATGCAAGTATGTATGTGTGTGTGCAGCGTGTGTGTGTCTGTGTGTGTCTGTGTGTGTCTGTGATGACATGATGCATATGTGAGTGTGGGTGCATGTATGGAGGTCAGAGGCGGATTGGGGATTTCCCGGGACCACTTGAAGCACAGGTAGGAGCTGGGTGCTTCATCCAGATGGAGTGTTTGGTTTGATTCAATCATCTTTGGCTCGATTGGCTTGTATGGCTGTGGGGGCAGAGTTGTCCTCCTAGCTGGTATAAAAGGTAGGCTTGAGATTGGGCCCCCTCCCCCCTGCCGATGGAGCGTCCAAGTGGACTCTTTGGAGAACCTTCAGAACAGAAAGGGAAGAGTGAGTTAGACTTCCAATAGAAAGCCTAAATCTTAGGTCACCACTCCATAAGCAAGGAGAAAAGCACATCAATCAACCAAACAACGAAGACATCTGAAGGAGGCAAGCAAAGCAAGCAAGCCTTCAACACAGTGAAGAGGCATTGGGGATTCACATTGGAATACAGGCAAAGAGAAACCCACATGCCAGGGACACAAGGAGGAGGTCAGAGGCACTCATCAGGAATCAGTTCTTTCCATCATAGGATCCAGGGATCAAACTCAGGTTGTCAGTTGCAAAGCAAACATTTTTATATACTGAGCCATCTTACCAGCTGGTCTTTTTTTTTTTTTTTCTTTTGATATAGAGTCTTCAGTACACAGGCCCCAGCTGGCCTGGAACTCACTATGCACATCAGGCTGAACTTGAACTCACAGAGTTCCACCTGCCTCTGCTGCCCTAGTGTTGGAAGTCAATGCATCTGCCATCAAACCTGTCTGGCGAGCTTTTATTTGGCTTCTTGGGATTCGAACTCAGGTATTTCTGTTTGGACAACCAGCAATTTACCTGCTGAGCCGTCTCCTCAGCCCAAGAAGGAGGCTTGAAAGGCTGCAGGGAAGACAAAGGCAGGGGGGCTTTTTACATGGAGGATTAGGACCTGGAAGGTTGGCCCCCAGGCGGCCCACAATCACCATGGCTGTCTCTCCAGGGATGAGCGGGAAGGCTGCTGCCTGAGCCCTGGGTGGCCAGCGCCTGTGCATGTGCAGGGCTTGACAGCCTGCAGAGCTCAGAAATGAGTCTCAGGCCCTTCAGTATTAGCCTGGCAGTGGCAAGCTGGGCCAACTCCAGACGTGCATTGAAGGAGGAGGAGAGCTGAGGAAGCAGCCTGCAGGAAACGGGCCTGGAGCAGTAGTTGGAAGTGCAAGTCCAGCTTACTCATTGCGGGACTGTGACTGACTAATAAAAACCCAATCATCCCCTCATCATCCATTCCAATGGATGAGTTAAGGAAAACAGGGACTGGAAGATGCTTCCTGCAATACAGTCTTTTTTTTTTTTTTTTTTTTTTTTGTTTTTTTCTGACACGGGGTCTCCAATGTAGCCCCACTGGCCCTGGGACTTGTATAGTGCTAGGCTGACCTTGAACTCTGCCTCCTAAGTGCTGGGATTAAAGGCCTGGCTTTATATTCTCAGCAATCTTAACTGACTGAATCATAACATTTCAATACAACAAATATATTAAATTTAAGATGCTATTTAAAATTTTTTTGCATGTGTGTACATGTGCATGTATGTGTGTTCACATGTGTATGAGTGACTGTGCATGCATGTGGCTTGTGCTATGTGGTATATGTGATATATATGTCATATATATATACATATATCTATACTATTATATATATATAGTATAATATATATACTATAATCGTCTTTTGAGACGGTCTCCCTGTACCCCAGGCTTTGAGATTGAACTCTTATGTAAGACCAGGCTGGCCTTGAGATAACAGAGATCACGTCTACCTATCAAGTGCCTGGGATTTAAAGGCATGCACTACCATGTCATCAAGTATTATATTCTTATAATGAACTGCCTATGTCTCTGGCCCATGAAGCCATGATTTTTTTACAACACTTTTTTTTAAGTAATATTTGATTTATTTTTTTGTTGACTTTTTACAATTTTACATAGTACAATTTGATGGTATTTAGATTCCCTCTCCCATCCATATATTCCCCCCTTTGTCCCCCCAATCCAATATATTCCACTACATATACAATACGGCCTATGGCCTATAGCGTCTGATTTCTGTCCCCACAGTTCTCATTGGTGTGAGTCTATCACTGGCCTTGGTCCAACAAAGTCCATGTCTGAAGAGAATGATGTCTCTTCCTCTTCCAGCAGCTGTCAGTTGACAAACGTTCCATAGGTTGGACTGGGATTTCTTACATCGCTTCTCACAGACTAAACGGCTGGGGACTTTTGTCAGTGTTGAGCTTGCGTGGACTTGTTGCAATCTGTCCACATTGCTGAGTTCTTTTTTTTTTTTTTTTTTTTGAGACAGGGTCTCCCTATAGCCCCAGCTGGCCTGGAACTCACTCTGTAGACCAGGCTGGCCTTGAATTTAGAGATCTGCCTGCCTCTGCCTCCTGAGTGCTAGGATTAAAGGCATGCACCACCACGCCCAGCTTAATGATGGTTCTTGACCGCCATGTGGGTGCTGGGAATCCAACCCGGGTCCTCTGCTAGAGCAGTCGGTGCTCTTAACCGCTGAGCCATCTCTCCAGCCCTGGGACATCCACTTTGGAAACCATGTTGGCCAGGGTTGGAAACATGGCTTAATGGTTAAGAGCACTGGCTCCTCTCGCAAAAGACCCGGGTTCAAGTCCCAGCACCCACATAGCAGCTAACAACTGTTCGCAACTCCAGTTCCAGGGGATCCAACCCCCTCCTCTATCCTCTTCAGGCATTGCGTGACATGGGTACACTTATGTACATGCAGTTGTAACACTCATACACATAAAATAAAAAGAAATAAAAAGTTTAAATAATAATTAAACCATGTTGGCCAAATGAACTCGGGATTGAATTTCCTGAGATAACTTGGTCCATCAGGAAAAGAAACATAGGTCTCAGGTGCTAACCGTAAAATGATGACATAAAATTCATTATACAATCCTCATCTGTACTTTGGATCCAGGCCCCAGAACCTAATAAGCCTTTATTGTTTACTGGGGCTGCACCCATGAGCAAGGAATCCACCAGCTTCCACCTCTCTCCTGGGTGAATGCTTGGTCCCTTTGCTGGTCAAAGAATTTTTCCATATAAATGCCCAATGTATATAAGTACACCTAGGTCACACGAGGGCCCAAAGAGAGGGCCAGAAGAGGCTGTCGGATCCCTTGGAACTAGAGTTACAGAGGGTTGTTAGCCACCAAATGGGTGCTGGGAACCAAACCCGGGTCTTCTGCAAGAGCAGCCAGTGCTCTTAACCACTGTGCCATCTCTCTAGGAGGAAAGTTCAGGTGCTAACATTCCCCTAATTTGAGCCAAGTGGCCGAGTCTTCAGAGCTATATACCCACAGAGTGTTATTCAGGGTTGTAATCTGACAACGCCCTTCAGTCCATGCCCCCAGAGGGCTTGGTGAAGCGGCAGCTCCGGAGACCAACCCTGAGGCTCCTGTTCAACAACCCTGTGAGTTGGCCCCAGAGTCTACATCCTTAACACATCCCTGCAGAATCCTGAGTGTGTCTACATCCTTAACACATCCCTGCAGAATCCGAGTGTGTCTATGGAGCAGGATATCCAGCCAGCGGATCGCAAAGACCTTTCCAAGCACATGCAAGAGAACAGGAGAAATCTTAGCTCTGCAATCCACTTCTGGAATCTGGTGTCCCACCATTTGCCTGTACTGACTGCTGGCTCCCAACTCCCTTGTCACAAAATAAGCTGGCAGCCTGGTTGACACGTGGAGGCAGAGTCCCTAGCCTCTACAGGGACTCTAGTAGTGGTTGCGTGTGCATCAAGTCACCACCAGGCAGGTATGGAGGTCACTGTGCGTTGAGTGTGGTTCTATGGAAGGCTACAGATCCTGTGGTAAACTCTGCATAGTCCAGCTCTCTCATTTATCCTAGAGGCATAGCCTCAGTCTTACCCAGCACTTGTCCATCTACCCCTTCCACACTTCCTGTTCTGCCTCATCTGTCAGTAGTGAGGACAGCTGCCAGGTCCAGGAAGCCCCTTCGGAGTCAAGCCTGCTAGTCATGACCTAACATGAGGTGTCTATCGATTGATGTATGGGTAAAGACATGTGGCTTATGGCTGAGTAAGAGCATTTGCTGTGCACATGTGAAGATCTCAGTTTGAATCCCAGCATACATATAAAAAGCTAGACATGGTGGCACATGAGTCTGTAACCCCGGCACTATGAGGAGTGGAGACAGGAGGATAGCTGGGACTGCTGCCACCTTAGCCTCAAGTTCAGTGAGAGATCCGATCCCCAGGGAGTAAGGTAGAGAGTGATAGAGAAGACACTCTGTCCTCTTCTGGCCTCTGAACACCCACATGTACACATGTGTACACACACACACACACACACACACAATGTGGTCTATCTATACAATAGGTTGTTAGCCAGTCATGAACATGAAAAAAATCCTGTTATTAATGCATGCTGCAGTGTAGAAGAGCCTGGAGGATGTCATGCAACTTGGGGTCAGACCCACCATCAGGACACACGCCTGCCAAGGCTGAACTCAGTGGGGTCTTCTTTACCCAAAGCAGCGGCTGAGCCATAGCAGTTTACCTTCACCTCCCAGCCCAAACCAAAATGAAACAATGAGGGCCTGGAGAGATGGCTCATGGTTAAGAGCACCGACTGCTCTTGCAGAGAACCCAGGTTTGATCCCCAGCACCCACATGGCAGCTGAGAACCGTCTTTAACTCTAGTTCCAGGGTAATCTGACACCTTCTTCTGACCTCCACAGCATTGCATGACACGGGTGCACCTACCTACATGCAGACAGTACACTCATACACATTAAAAAAAATGAAACAATGAAAAAGAAGGTCACTTAAGTAACCCTACACCAAGGGCCATCCACACCCATTTCCTACCTGTGCCATCTGGTGAGTTTGTACTACTGTCTCCTACAACACAGAGGCCACTCTGCACAGCACCCTTGGTCCTTTTTGTTCTAGTAGACACTGGGGATTCCCGTGCTGAGTCCTGGGATCGGAGAGATACCAACCATCCTTGGTTTTATTCTCCATTGGGGATCAGATGCTTTGCTGTTAGCCGCCATCATCGAGACTGCTGCTTATAGAAGCAGGGGGCAGGGGAGATGGGTCAGTGAATAAAGCAATTAAGAGTTTAAAACCTGGAGTTCAGATCCCAGAACTCTCAGGAAAACTGGGCAGGTGTGGCAACTGCCTGGAATAGCACTCGGGAGGCAGAGACAGGTAATTGCTGGGTGAGCTAGCCAGCTAGTCTAGCCAAACCAGAGAGCACTGGATTCAGAGAGACCTTGATTCAAGAAATAAAGTGGAGAGTAATTAGGAAGATAGCCAATACCAACTTCTGGTCTTCATGCACTCCCATACATGTGCCCACACACACATGAATGTGCATACATACATGCATACCACACATACATATGTATATATATATACTGTACATATGTGCATATATATATATATATATATATATATATATATACTAAAAAAAAAGGAAAAAAAGATTGTTGGGCTGGAGAGATGGCTCTGTGGTTAAGAGCACTAGATCTCTTATGGGAGATGGCTCCGTGGTTAAGAGCACTCGATCTCTATGGCAGGGATGGCTCCATGATTAAGAGCATAGATTCTCTTATGGAGGGATGGCTCCGTGGTTAGAGCCTAATAGTTTCTTACGGGAGGGATTGGCTCGTGGTTAAGAGCACTAGATTCTTATGGAGGGATGGCTCCGTGGTTCTGTTTAAGAGCACTAGATCTCTTATGGAGGGATGGCTCCATGAGTTAAGACCACTGTTATAGATTTAGATCTTATGGAGAGAGTGCTCGTGTTAAGAGATAGGTTCTTATGGAGGGATGGCTCCAGTGTCTAGAGATAGGTCGTCTTTTTTTTTTAAAATTTTTTTTGATGCGTTGTTGCATGTCATATCATTTTCACAATTCAGTTCAGACATATTTCCCTTAGCCCCCCCACCCCCCACCCCAACCGAGATCATTCATTTCTGCCATAAATGTCCGCATATTTCTTCTCAGTTTTTTTTTTCCCATTTTTGCTCTAAGTGATAATCCATGAGTACAAGCATCCTTCATGTCGAAACCAATTTGCAGGCTGTTGTACTGAAACCCCCACAGCCCCCACCTTCCAGCGGGGGGTGAGGGGTTGTATGTTCAATCAGGTTGATCAAATAAGGGTCCAGAACTATTGTTGTAGTTTCACCCTTCACCCAATCGCAGCCCTTACATTCTACCACGGCCCCCTCTTCCGCAGATATTCCTGGGCTTAGAAAGGGGCACAGGTGGATGAGAAGCAGATCAGTCCACCCTCTCTGGAGTGTTGTCTCGGACTCTGGTCAATTCTGGCTGTTCCTTTCATGGGCTGACAATTTGTCCAGGAATAACTTCGATCCTACTAATGAAGCACAAGCAATTTATATATATGTATTAAACAGCATTAATAGTTATGGTAGGTTACTTTGGTATAGACAAATATAGTTTAGATGATATGTTGATCCATGAATTACATTTTTTTCTGTTTATCAATATGAACAGGGTCTTACTGTGGCTTATGAGATCTCTCAACTGTAGAGGATGTAAGCTTGTGGCATAGCCCATGGGTTATTCCTCCAAGGAGAGCGGCAATAGCCAATTAGATTTGGGATATACAGGCATATGGCTGCTCTGCTGCACAGTATTTCCAGGCAGGTGAGTGTGCGTGCTGGTGCTGCGGTGGAGTCTTGTTGACTCAAGCGACCCGTATTTGTATTTTTTGGTTTAGTTGCCTTTGGTAAACTTCTGGTGTTCCAGAGGCAATCTTGTACACTTGCATGTGTTTTCTCAATCATCTTTCCCATTTTAATGTCAGATCTTCAGCAGCAGGGCCTTTATCGCCCCTCTTCTTGCAGGTTATCCCAGTTTTGGAGGGATGGGCTCCGTGGTTCAAGAGCACTAGATCTCTTATGAGGATGGCTTCCATGATTAAGACCCACTAGATCTCATTATGGGAGAGATGGGCTCTTGTCTCGATGGTCGGTTAAGAGCACTAGATCTCTTATGGAGAGATGGCTCCTGGTTTTAAGGCACTGATCTCTTATGAGGGATGGCTCTGTGGTTAAGAGCACTAGATCTCCTTACTGGAGGATTGGTCCGTGGTTAAGAGCACTAGATCTCTTACGGGATGGCTCCATGATTAAGACCACTAGATCTCTTATGGAGAGATGGCTCCCGTGGTCTAAGAGCCACTAGATCTCTTTGGAGGAGGCTGGCTTGTGGTTAGAGCACTAGATCTCTTATGGGAGGGATGGTCTCTGTGTTAATAGCTCTAGATTCTTATAGAAAAGGGATGCTAGCTATATACTTCTGTGGTTAATAGCCTAGATCTCTTATGGAGGGATGGCTCCATGGGTTAAGAGCACTAGATCTCTTATGCGAGGGATGGGCTCCCTGGTTAAGAGCACTAGATCACTTATGGAGATTGGCTCCGTGGTTAAAGCACTAGATCTCTTATGGCGGAGAGCTGGCTCTGGTTAAGAGCACTAGATCTTATGGAGGGATGGCTTGTGGTAAGAGCACTATAATCTCTTATGGAGGATGGCTCCTGGTTAAGAGCACTAGATCACTTATGGAGAGGATGGCTCCCTGGTTTAAGAGCACTAGATATTATGGAGTGAGGCTCCATGGTTAAGAGCACTAGATTACTATGGCCACGGATGGCTCTGTTTAAGAGCACTAGATCCTTATGGAGGGATGGCTCTGTGGTTAAGAGCACTAGACTCTCTGGAGGGATGGCTCCGTGGTTAAAGCCTAGATTCTTATTGGAGGGATGCTCTTGTTAAGATCAACTAGATCTCTTATGGAGGGATGGCTCTGTGGTTAAGAGCACTAGATCTCTTATGGGGGATGGCTCCGTGGTTAAGCGCACTAGATCTCTTATGGGGGGATGGCTCTGTGGTAAAGCACCCAGATCTCTTATGGAGGGATGCTCAGGTGATAGAGCACTAGATCTCTTATGGAGGGATGGCTCTGTGGTTAAGAGCACTAGATCTCTTATGGAGGGATGGCTCCATGGTTAAGAGCACTAGATCACTTATGGAGAGATGGCTCCGTGGTTAAGAGCACTAGATCTCTTATGGAGGGATGGCTCCATGGTTAAGAGCACTAGATCACTTATGGAGAGATGGCTCCGTGGTTAAGAGCACTAGATCACTTATGGAGGGATGGCTCTGTGGTTAAGAGCACTAGATCTCTTATGGAGGGATGGCTCTGTGGTTAAGAGCACTAGATCTCTTATGGAGAGATGGCTCCGTGGTTAAGAGCACTAGATCTC
This sequence comes from Rhizomys pruinosus, assembly GCA_009823505.1. Taxonomy (NCBI): domain Eukaryota; kingdom Metazoa; phylum Chordata; class Mammalia; order Rodentia; family Spalacidae; genus Rhizomys; species Rhizomys pruinosus. Next base: position 769,210 of record VZQC01003761.1, on the reverse strand, counting down.
TTATGGAGGACCAGAGTTCCAGCACATACCTTGAGCAGCTCACAACCACTTGTGACTTCACCTGCAGTGGATCTGACACCCTCTTCTTGCCTCTATAGGCATAAGCACATACTTATGCATGCACACAGACACATACAAAGAGACAACTGCTCGGTGTGGTGGCGTACACCTTTAATCCTAGCACTCGGGAGGCAGAGGCAGGCAGATTTCTGTGAGTTCAAGGCCAGCCTGGTCTATAGAGTGAGTTCCAGGCCAGCTGGGGCTCCAGGGAGACCCTGTCTCAAAAAGACCAAAGAGAGAGAGAGAGCCTATTGCAGTCTATTGCTGTTTCCTGATATCACAGAGGCAGCTGTGCTCCGGTTCCTCACAGACATTTAGCAATGTCTGAAGATGGTTTTGCTATAACACAGTGGTGTAGAGGAATGTCCTGTTGACATCTCAGGGGTAGGGGGCAGGGATACTGGGGGACTTCTGACAGTGCCTAGGTAAGACAGCAGGACAGTGTACAAGGGAATTCTCCAGCCCCAACACCAACTTACTGATGCTGAGAAGCTTAGCCCAGGAGACACTGCAGAGCACCTGCCAGGAACACTCTCCAGTGAAGACATTCCCAAATGCCTTCTATAATGTGTCTGCTTAAAATGGCCTCAAACCTGTTTGTGTTGAAAACGGATCCTTCTCTTGAAGATGTCTGACATCGTGTCAAGCATTTAAGAACCAAATTCACAGATGCTCTGCCTACACTGATGGGGACCCAGGGGTCAGGAAATGTGAAGGTCAGACAAGTCAGACTTAAAAGAATCAAATCCACAGATGCTGAAGTTCCTTATAGAAGACACTGTTGGTATAGAACCTATGCAGGTGTTGAATCCAGAGCAATCCAAATATCTCTAGATGACTTAAAATAATGCCATGTAAATATTGTATTACTTAATTTAGTAATAAATGACAAGAAAAAAATTACATGTGTTCAGTACAAATGCTATTTTGTAATTGTGTTTCTGAATGTTTTTCATCTGAGGAGCTAGGGAGATGGCTCAGTAGGTCAAGTGCCTTCACGCCTTCATATGATGTGAAGACATGAGTTCAGATACCTAGAACCCATGTTAAAAACCAGACACAGTAACTCCAGCGCTGGAGGGCTGGGGCTGGGGAGATGAGAGGGTCTCCAAAACTCATCAGCTAGCTAACCAGATGAATCAGTGAGCTTCAGGTTCAGTGAGACCCTCTCTCAAAAAATAAAGGTGGGGGGCTGGAGAGATGGCTCAACCATTAAGAGCACTGGCTGTTCTTGCAGAGGACCAACATTCAATTCCTAGTACCCACATGGCAGCTAACAACCACATAACTCCAGTTTCAGGGGATCCAATGCCCTATTCTGACCTCCATGAACATGGTATAACATGGTGTACAATGAGGCAATACACTCATAAACCTAAAATTAAAATAAGAAATAAAAATAAGTATGTAAGCCTGGCATGGTGGCACATGACTTTACTCCCACCACTCGGGAGGCAGAGGAAGGTGGATCTCTATGAGTTCAGAGATCCTGTCTCAAAAAGACCCCCCCACAAAATGTATGTAAATAAAGGTGGAGACGCACATGTTTACAGCGTCATCCAGAGGCCATAAGAGGGTGTTGGATCTCCTAGAACCAGAATTACAGGTGGTGGGAACCTAACTCAGGTTTTTTGGAAGAGAAGTACCTGCTCTTAACTGATGAGCCATCTCTATAGCCCCAAATTTAAAATAATAAATAAATAAATAAATAATAAATAAATAAAGGTGGAGATCAGTCAAGGAAAGATACTTGACACCAACCTCTGGTCTACACACACTCACACATGTGCACACATACACACACACACACACACACACACACACACACACATACCCATATGCACCCATACATATGGCCACACTAACAAATACATACACCAAAACCCACACATGGGGGCTGGAGAGATGGCCTAGCGGTTAAGAGCTCCAACTGCTCTTGCAGAGGACCCGGATTCGATCCCCAGCACCCACAGGGCAGCTGAGAACCGTCTTTAACTCCAGTTCCAGGGAAATCCGACACCCTCTTCTGACAACCACGGAGCTGCACGACTCGGGTGCAAAAACCTACGCGCAAACAGTATATTCACACACATAAAAAATAAATAAATAAAATGTAAAACCAACCAACCAACAAACAAAAACCCCACACACAACACACACCCCAAACTATTTTTCACTGGTGAATGATTGAATATGGGACACCAATCCCATGGATATGAACCTACGGATAAAGAGGGCGACTGTTCCGGTAAATTCTACACTGATAGCCAATCACTAACTATAAATTTATCTCAGGATAGCGACACTTACTACAGGGAGAATAGAGAACAAAAATCCCGACTAAAACTGAATGCAAGGAGGAATGACTTCCTCCCTAGAGCTTCATCAGCAGGATTTTCTCAATGGGATGGAATTGCTCCTTACCACCACGAGGGGGCGGTGCATTCCTTTTTTTTTTTTCCCCCCCCAAGGTCTGACTTGTTTTAGGTTTTATGGTTCTCTATGGTATTTCTCCTCTCCTAAAAATACTCAGCTTGGGCTGGGGCTAGTCTCAGTGGGTAAAGTGCTTGCCTTGCTAACACTAGGAGTGTCTTGCCTGCATGCATGTAAGTGCATCCCTCATACAATGGCCTCAGAGTTCAGAAGAGGATGTCAGACTCCCCTGGAACTAGAGGTATTGTTAGCTACCAAGTGGGTGCTGGGAATTGAACCACGGTCCTCTGCAAGTGTAGCCAGTGCTCTTAACTGCTAAAGCATCTTTCTAGCCCCTGATGTGTGTGTACATGCCATGGGATTTGTGTGGAGTGGTCAAAGAACACATTTTGGAGTTTTGGTTCTCTCTCTCAACCATGTGGGTATATTCTAGAGGTCAAACTCAGGCCATTAGGCTAGCAGCAAAGTTACATATATATGAGTGTTTTCCCTGCATGTATGTAAAAGTATACTACAGAAGTCAGAAGAAGGTGTCAGACCTCCCGGAGCTGGAGTTACAGACGGTTCCGAACTGAAGCCGGTCTTCTAGTGCTCTTAACCACTCAGCATCTCTCCAGCCCACACCATCACCTTTTCACTGCATCCATGAGACAGTGGCTGCTGTAGTAACAAGACAGAAACAGGTTGGCATGTTTAACCTTTTATAGCCTAAGATCTCAGGCCTAAACCAGTCTATCTGAGAGCAAAAACAGCAGAAACCAGAGCTTTTCAGGGTCTTCTTCCAGGAAGTCTGCAGCTGACATGGAAGGAGACACAGTGATTTGGAAACTCAAAGGACAGACAATTGGAACTCTCAAGTCAGCACAGTGTGGAACAGCACAGTATCGTCAGCTTTTTCATGACAACTCTACATGCAAGCAGGCAGTCACACAGATCTGTGTAAACAAGCATGGCTATATTCCAATGAAGTATTATTACAACTGTGAGATCTGACCTTTCTGTCAGGTCAAGTGTCCTCTCTTCCTTTCACCCCCACCCCCACCAGGCTTTTAAAATGTGTAAAACACTTTCAGTTCATAGGCCCCAAACAAAACAAAAACATAAAGACAGCTGGCAAGACAGATGTGTCCTTTGTGCTCTGGATAGGACCAAAGTATGGTTCTCCTGAGAGCCTGGATATGAGGCTCAGTGGTCAGAAGCTGCATAAGCTGCGCCTGGGGGTGCACACCTGTAATCTCAGCACTCAGGGGATAGAGGCAGGAGGATCCGAAGTTCACAGTCATCCTTATGCACATAATGACTTTTGAGCCAACCTTGGCTTCACAAGATCCTGTTTCAGAAACAACAAAACAATGCAAAAAAAAAAAAACAACCCAACCAAATACCCATATGGGGTCATTTGCCCCAAGATCACTAAGAATGAATATATATATTTATATCTATATAAAATGTATATTATATACCTATACTACATATGTATTTAATTTATTATATAGAAATTTTTTGAGACAGGATCCCATGTTGTCACTACATAATTTTTTAATTTTATTTTAGTATGTGTATGATGTACTGTCTGGTGCAGGTTTGTGCACTCATTCATGAATCAAATGCCGTGGAGGTATCAGAGAGGGTGTTGAATTCCCTGGATGGAGTGGGTTAAAGATGGTTTTCAGCCACCATGTGGGTGCTGGGGTTTTGAAACCCGGGGTCCCCTGCAAGAGCAGTCAGCACTCTTAACCGCTAGGCCATCTCTCCAGCCCGTGAAGAATTTTAAGACAGTATTCACTCATCAAAATCCATCAAGCACAAACCCTTTCATGTGTGGGAACCTGTGTTTTTTTTTTTTTTTTGAACCTGTGTAACTGTACAGGTGTGAACAGCCATCAGGGCAGCTCTATGACAAAAGTGAAGGGAGTGGAAGGCTGTGATGAGCTGTCAATCACTGGTTAATAGCTGTAAAAAAAAAATCATACATCATTTCTCCCTCTCCCCTCAGCACTGAGGATTGAGCCCAGAGCCTTGCACATGCTAGACAAGTGGTCTGCCATTGAACTACATCCACAGCCCTCTTTTTACTTAAAAAAAAAATTAATGTGAATGAGTGGTTGCATGTGTGCAAGTACACCAAGTGTGTGTGATGCCATGGAGGCCAGAAGAGGGTAGAGGGTGCTGGTCCCCTGAAACTGGAGTTCCCGACCCAGTTAGCCACCTGTGTGGATGCTGGGAACCAAACCCAGGTCCTCTGCAAGAGCAGCTAGTGCTCTTAAACTCTGAGCCACTCTCCAGCCCTCTTTTTAGTTTTTATTTTGAAATAGAATCTCCCTAAATTGCTCAGGCTGGCCTTGAACTCACTCTGAAGCCCTGGCAGATCTTGGACTTACCTCAGACTCCTGAGGGTCTGGGCTAGCAAGCCTGTGCCACTAGGCAGGGCTCACATTATGGTACTGATGGGCACTCCCATGGCCACCTGGCACTTTAGCACCATTAGAATCTGGGACACTAGAGAATTTGGTTTCGAATTTTGATTTTCATGCAGTTTCCAATTATGCAAAACAGAAAAGTACTATTCTAAAGGTATATTGAGTAGAGGATCTCTTACTACTCAAAAACCACACTTGTTCCCCAGACAAGATCCAACATTAACCTCTTCATTTCCCCCTAGAATTTCCCTGCCACCACTGTCCTCTGTCAGCCTAGCCATGTAAGTAATTACTAGGGAGTTTAATAACTCCTAACTGGTTGGGGACAGCTTGTGTGTAGTGTGTCTACATTTGGGCATGGTGTGTCTACATTTAGGCTCTAGGGTTCCTTCAGCTTTAGTCCACAGAAAGCATCCTAGAATGTCAGCCCATTTGTGAGGGGAGTGTACCCCACCCTGCACAGCCTTTGGAAGGGATGAGAGTTGGCTTCTTCTTCCCCTGTAAGTCCATGGAGACACACAAACACTCATCAAACTCATTAAACAGAGACCTCAAATAACTTTATTGCAAATGACAAACATGGGTTAGTCTCTGTCACATGCCCCCCCCAACGAAAGAATTACAGTACTTTATAAAAATGTTGTAAGATGCGCAAACTACAGTTCCTTCAAATGCAGTGACAGGTTTGGTCCTAATGCTTAGTTCTTGGATATCCTAGCTGGCTTTGTCCATGTTCTTTGATGACTGGTGTTAAGCACCAACTGAGGGCTGATTCTACCTAAGAGAAGAGTGGAATCTATTCTTTCTCACACCCTCATCTCTTTCCCAAGTGCTTGGACAGAGCAGGAAAGAGACACCTCTTGTGTCACAGGTAGATGTGAGCACTGAAGCTGGTCACTGTGGCCAGCAACCAAAAGAATCCGTGAGGCCACTCCCATCACTTTGATTGACAGGGGCACTTCTGCAGCCCTGAGGTTTTCTCTAATGGGAATTCATGCTGACTCTGGAGTCGGGCTTTTCATACCACTGGTTCTAAAGTGTTCTGTTTGCTTCCAACACGACTGTCAGAGCATTATAGAAAAGCCCCTAAGGAGAGAGTGTGGCAGGCACATTATAAAAAAGCCCCCAAGGAGAGAGTGTGGCAGGCACATTAGACCCAGCCTTCTTCTGCGGGCCTCAGAAGACATCCAACAAACCCTACATACTGGGGGCTTGAGAAATGAGTCTTCCATTGAGGCAGGAAGTAGTCATTTGCCTTTCTCCAGCTTCATGTCACCCTAGTGGACTCTCCAATGGAGGAAGGAAGGAAGGAAGGAAGGAAGGAAGGAAGGAAGGAAGGAAGGGAGGGAGGGAGGGAGGGAGGGAGGGAGGGAGGGAAGGAAATACAGAGGGAACAAGGGAAGGAGGGAGGGATGAAAGAAGGAAGGAAGCTAATCCTGTACTGAAGAGGTGTCCTGATGACCCCAAAGCCACTCAGACCTTACGTCAGCCTAGCTCCACTGGAACTGAGCTGCTGGCTATTCACCCCGCCCTCTACCTTTGGCAAAAGCTCAAGTAGAAAAATATTTAAATAGCACAAAGCCCTACATCCTGAAAGGGCTACCCTCCCAGCTTGATGCTCAAAACCAAGAGGGAAAAGATACTGAGGTGGGAAGAGGCATCTTTCTAGAGCTCTGGGCTCTGCAGTATACCACACAGTTCCTCAAGTGCTACTGACAATTTGCCCAGGGCCTCATTTCTCAGTATGACCTCAGAATCAACTGGACTGCTGATTTGTCCTGACCTGCCAAGATAGAGTCTCCCAAGATGCCTGTTAAAGATCGAGAAGCACAGCTCTGGGGAACCCTTTTCTGCCTCACTTACTGTAGGGACTGTGGGACCCTCCACAGAAGTGTTCTCTGGGTACAGTACAGATGTGCACTGCCAATAAATGGCGTCTGTTAGAGCTGAACGGAGCCTCAGGGCACTTAAGAACAGGCATGCACAAAGCGGGCTCCCTCCTACCCTGTTGGGCTGTTTTGAGTCTCTGGTGAGGTTCCCTGAAGCTCCACACATTGACAGTTCTCCTAATTCATTTCTAGTCTGTGTTCTTCTCTAGACTGTGGGCCTCAGAGGAAAGAAATCATCTTGCTGAGGGTATCCCCTGCACCTGGCAAGATCCATTCATGCGGCTGGATGGGTAGATGGATAAATGTGGGTGGATGGACGGAGGGAGGGAGGGAGGGATGGTAGATGGATCTTCTGAAGCTTCAGAAACAACAGTTAATGGAAGCAGACCACCTTAGAATGCAGAGTAGGAAGGGAAAGGAGAGACTGCAAACCAGGGCAAGGAGGAGGCTGCACAGCCCGCCTCCCAGGTTTCTGGCTATGGAGGCCCGTGGCCTGGAAGTGGGGCACAGGTGGCCTGGGTGTAAACAGCTGTGGAACAGACAGATCTGGTGGAGGCCAAGGCGTGGCCAGCAGTGTGGCCACCTCAACACGAGCCTGCTAACATTTACAGACGGCTCTGTTCCCGGCTCGGGGACTGTGGTCCCTAACTTTAGTGCTGCACCTAAGCATCTTCCTCTGAGGAGCCTGTTGGAAATTCAAACATCCAGGCTCATCCAGTGATGGATTCCGAATGTCCGCCAAGTGGACCGAAAGTCTGCACATAAGATGCTCTAGGGAATCTCCTATACAGATGCTCTACTTAAACATGACACGTGGGTTAAGGGTTACCTGTCTCAAAGACATGCAGGAGACTGTCAGCAATCTGGGTGGTGACCTAGCTCCCTGCAGCAGGGCTGGGGTTCTGGTTCACTTTAAACAGAACCCCAGGACTTGTCTTTACCTGTTTCTCACAAGAACTTGGGGCCAACGTCTGAGGATAGATGTCTCCCCTCTGGGCCCATCTTCACCCCACCTGTTGTCAAAACAATGTGGGAAGGGAAGGAGGGGCAGGGCCAAAACCTCGAAGGAGCCTACAGCTAGAGACACCCCCCCATCACAATCCCCAGCCCCACAGGGGAGAAGCCTGCTGATGTCCTCAGTGCTGGATGGTGTTCGGCCTGGCGGAGACTTTCCGGTGGGCAGACGTTCTGAATACCAGCCTTCACAGTCCAGTCTCTGATCTCAAGAATGCAAAAACTCTCCTCTTTTCTTCTTTTGTAAAAAGCTTTTAAAGGAAACAATATGTTTGCTAGAAAAACCACAAAAAAATGATTATATACAAAATGGTTATGTGAATGCGGATGCCCTGCTGTGGGGAGAGCGGCCGGGCTCCCAGAATCTATTTGCGCTTCCTCAGGATCAGGTACATGAGGCCGCTGATGAAGGTGAAGGAGAAGGCCACCCAGGCCAGGATGAAAGAGTAGCCGTAGCTGCCTTTTGACACCTCGAAATAGATCTCGTTGTCCGTGTGAATATCTTGGCGCCGGTCTGTATAAATGGAAGCCCCGATCATGACGCTCAGACCTGTCAGGAACAAACCAGAGTTCAGATATATCATGAACCAAGGTGCATCCTGGAACTAGCCTAACACTTGTTAATGGCTTTCCACCAGCTCAGAAGACAGACCCAAGTCCTTTCTACAGCCCGTGAGACCCACGGGGCCTGGCCCTTCTGCCTACTATACCTTCATCTCCACTTCCGGCTCTCCCAGGCTCTGGGTCCCCCATCACAGGACTTCTGCTATGTTGTTCCCTTTACCCGGCACATTGTTCCTCTCTGCAACCAGGGTAGCATGCTGTAGACTGCAACTGCTATTCCCCTCACAGATCCCAGCTCAAGCATCAAGTCTGGGCAACACGTCCCTTTCCCCCTAATTCTAAACTCCACAATATAAAATTTGGGACTTGTATGGCATAGCAGTAAGCTGCCCACTTCTGGGTGTTCCCTGACTTCCCTCCTCCAGGCACTGTGTTCGAGGACACTGCATATTCTATATTATAAAGGCATGTCTGTGCTTTCTTCTTTAGGAAGGCATCTGCATGAACCTTGTATCTAGGTGCCATCCAAACTGGCAATTGAGAAAGAATCCAAGACTCCGTGACCTTGGTACCTCTGAGGGCGACAAGGCCCACCTGGCCACAGGATAACACTGAGCTTTGAATTATTTATTTTTTCTTCAGGTTCTCCACAAAAAAGGATAAGGAAAAAAGGACCACGAAGTCAGGCTTCATTTAAAGATTCAATTCCTGGCCGGGCATGGTGGCGCACGCCTTTAATCCTAACACTTGGGAGGCAGAGGCAGGTGGATCTCTGTGAGTTCCAGGCCCTCCTGGCCTACAAAGTGAGCTCCAGGCCAGCTGGGACTAAAGGGAGACCCTGTCTCAAAAAGATAAAAAAATAATAATAATAAAAATAAAAATAAAGATTCAATTCCTGGTCTCTGTGTGATGAATAGAGCGGACGCATACGGTTTAACTTACACGACATGAGCTGGATGATGGAGGTCAGGACAAACCTCTCTCCCTGTTTGAGACGGAAGAGCTGAAGCAGGAAGATGAGGAAGGAGATGCAGGAGAGGATCGTGGAGAGGATCATGGTGGCTTGTACGGCTTGCATTATGGAGTAACCTGCGGAAAGAGGGTGAAGGCCTGGCTGAGGACCAGGGCTGGTTGCCAGCAGGAATCTTGGGTGCACAGAGGCAAGAGCAACTTATAAGGAGGGGGGTTGCAGGACTGTCTATAATAAGGCATGTGTGACCTTTGTACATTGCAATACAACACTGTCATCTCTAAACTTCACACTCAAGAACCACACAGTCAGGGCTGAAGAGATGGCTCTGTGGTTAAGAGCACTGGCTATTCTTGCAGAGGATATGGGTTCAATTCCCAGTACCCTCGTGGCAGCTAACAATTGTCCATAACTCCAGTTCCAGGGGCACCCGGCACTGTTTTCTGACTCTGAGGGCATTACACAACACATGCAGGCAATATACCCACACACATAAAATAAAAAAATAAAAATAAGTAAAATATAAAAATAACCACAAAATTGAAAAAAATAACCACAAAATTGAAAAAATAAATAGCCAAAAAATTTCTGATGTTTTAAAGTAAGTTTACAATGTTTTGTCAGGCCCCATTTGTAGTTATTGTGGGCCACAGGCTGCAGATTGGACACACCTGGTCAGTCTGAGCACAAGAGTAGCTATGGAGTCTTCCAGATCCCTCCCACTGGTGTCCATCTGGGCCCTTGACCATCAAGTTGACCAGAAGATGGAGCCAGAATCCTCTACTCTTCCTTCTTCCTGATGGCCAGAGCTCCTACCTGCTTGGCTCATGGACAGGAAACTTTTTAAAATATAACACCCAGGTTCAACTTGCAGATCTGATTTAGGTCAAGATGGGGTTGCAAGTGTCTAGACTGTACTGCTTTATTCGTTCATTATTTTCAGTGCTGGGGTTGGAACCCAGAACCTTGCCTATGGCAGGAACTGGAGGTCTGCTCTTCAGGAATGCTCCAGGAGGGATTCTCTAGGGCGTGGGGCTCACGGAGCTGGGCAACCTTCTGAAAGTGTACGGAGGACATTATAGAGCCCTTATGGTGATCATGTGGGAAGAAAGACACGGAACTCCTTTCTCTTAGACCAGCCTGAACAAGGAATCTTAGTGGAGAAATGACAGACTGTTGAGTGGAGGTGTCGCCTGGGCAGAAGACACACAGCTGAAGCAGTGGGTAACAGTGTTTCATGCATAGACTGCAGCCATGTGTGTGGGCCTTGGTTTCCTTGCCTATAATATGGTAATACTAAGCTCTCTTCCCTTATCAGACTGGGAAGCCAAGTGAACTCAAGGATGAAGGGGTTAAAGGGAGTGAGGCTTGGATAGAGTATGGTGTAAGAACTCATGTTATCTCCAGGATGGGGCTGAGAGGGTAAGAGGACTTGCCCAGCCGCATAGAGACAAATATACCCTCCCCCACAATTCTCCACTTTGCCTGATACTGGCTGGCATAATTTGTAAAGGTTCAGCGAGATGATTGCAACAGTGACTCTTAATCCATTCTGGCTGCGTATCAGGGTTACCAGGCCAACACCTGCCCCTCCCCCCAATTCTTTGTGGTGAACAAACATACTCTCCAGCCCAAACACACATCACCCGACTTCACTCTTCAAAGTCCAAATTCAGATGGAAGTAAGCTGTGCAGGAGGAGTCAGAAGTTCTGTAGGGACAGGGTTTGCTGGTGGGAAGAGAACGGCCTGAGCAGCATTGTGAGGTGTTGAGAAGGAATGTTTTCTACTGTGTGTGTGTGTGTGTGTGTGTGTGTGTGTGTGTGTGTGAGAGAGAGAGAGAGAGAGAGAGAGAGACAGACAGACAGACAGACAGACAGACAGACTCCCTGTAGCCCCAGTTGGCCTGGAACTTGCTCTGTAGACCAGACTGGCCTTGAACTCACAGAGATCCACCCGTTTCTGCCTCCCGAGTGCTGGGATTAAAGGTGTGCAAGCCACCACACCCGGCTCTACTTTGTTTTCAATGGTGGTTTGTCAGAATTCATTGAACCTAGACCTTAAGAGGTGTGCATTTTCTTATTCTAAAAAATATACCCAGACTACAATGAGATAAAATAAACCAAGTACCAGACATTGAGATCACTCATTGGGGGGCTCTCATAAAGTCCCCTAGGGAATTCCATTGTGGGGCCAGGCTCAGACCCTGTGGCTTAGAATATTATTTACTAAATCTGCCCAAGAGTCACCTAGGATGGCTTGTTAAAAATGTAGATTCTCAGTGGGCTTGGTGGTGCATGCCTTTAATCCCAGCACTTGGGAGGCTGAGGCAGGTGGATCTCTGTGAGTTCAAGGCCAGCTTGGTCTACATAGCAAGTTCTAAGCCAGCTGGGGCTACAGGGAGACCTTGTCTCAAAAACACCAAAAAAAAAAAAAAAAAAAGTAGATTCTCCAGTCAGCTGGCATTGTTCAGGAGAGGGTGCCAAGAATCTCTAGCTTTAACAGGTACCCAGGTGATTCATATTGTATTATGGGCAAATGTGGAAACTAGTTTTTTTTCTAAGTGTGTGAACGGACTGTCTGCATGTAGGTTTGTGCACCCGTGTCGTGCAATGCCGGGGAGGTCAGAAGAGGATGTCAGATTCCCCTGGAATTGGAGTCAAAGACGGTTCTCAGCCCCCGTGTGGGTTCTGGGGATCGAACCCGGGTCCTCTGCAAGAGTGGTCGGCGCTCTTAACTGCTAGGCCATCTCTCCAGCCCCAGAAACTAGTTCTGTGCGGAGAGATGCACGCACGCTTTTAGAATACAGCGTTCCTTGGCATTTCGGTCCGGTGCGGAGGTGGTGCTGGTAGCCTTGATGTTAGCATGGGTGAAGCCCAGCGAAGGCACCAAGAACAGAAACACACTCAGCAGGAGGGTTGTGATCTTGCTGTGGTTTCGTGACTCCTGTAGACTTCAGGGTTGACCTTCATAACATCCACTAAGATAGCTGGCCCTTGGCGGACATATCTTCAGCATCCTCGGATCTAAGCCACCATGTTTTGAGGGAGCCAATCAATTTTGAGTTTCCCCCAAAAGCACATTTTGAATTTGCCTCATGCTATCCGAGTCCACACAGATGAAATGACCTGGACACTACTGGATGTCCTAGGACATCTAGAAATGACTTCGTTTGGGAGAGGAAGTGCATAGGTTATATGCAAATATTTACCATTTTATATCCTTGTGGGGTCCTAGAACTAGGCCTTTGCAGATCCTAAGGGACAACTATACCTGGATTTTGGCTGCTTGTATTTTGTTTCTACTTTAACACAAAAAGACTGAGGGGGGCGGGTGTGGTGGCACACGCCTTTAATCCCAGCACTCAGGAAGCTGGGGAAGGCAGATCTCTCTGAGTTCAAGGCCAGTCTGGTCTACAAAGCAACAAAGCAAGTTCTAGGCCAGACCCTGTCTCAAAAACAACAACAAAAACAAAACAAAAGGGTGGGGGGTGATAGAATAATCAAATGGGCTGACAGGATGGTTTAGCTGATTAAGGCGTCTGCCACCATGCTGGACAACCTGAATGTGATTCCTGTCACCCACATTGCAGGTTGTCCTCTGATATTCACACAAGTGCTGCAGCATGTGAACATACACACACACTAAATAAAACAAAAAATATTTAAGGATTTTTTAATTAAAAAGGAACTGCAGGTGGGAAGGAGGGAGCATGTCTGGTTAGACTTTAGTGACAGACTCTGGCTTTCAGTTTAGAATTTTCTCCAGCTTCCGTGGAGTTACACCAGCTTGTCACTGGTGGTAGGGCTGGAATAAATGTACATGAAGAATAGATTTGCATAAACATATAAATTTACATATAGAAAATGTGAGCTACCACAAAGTAGGAGCTGGCAAGATTTTTTTTTTCAGGAAAGGAGAAGACAGTAAATTCTTCATGCTTCCTGTCATATTTGTTTTCCATTTTTTGCTTTGTTTGGTGGATTTTGTTTCTTTTTCACAACTCAAAATGTCTAAGCATTCTTAGCTCACAGGCCTGGGCTGAATTTAGCTGGTAGTACACAGATCCCTGATTTAAAGATCAATAACCGGGAAATAGTCCCACTTGGAGTGTATGAAACACAAATAGCACAGGCCCAAGAACGCTGCCTCAGGGCCCAGTAGGCCGTTCTGGCCCACCCTCCTCATCACCAGGGCTGGGTGTTCTCAGGGCTCAGGTCAGCCTGCCATACATACACAGACAGAGCAGGCAGTGCTGACAGGGCCGGCGGAGTTGGGCCTGGTTGGGTTTGTTCCCTGTCTCAGTGAGGAGGGGAGATGTGGATGCCAAAGGCTAACCACAGGACGCTCCTCTCCCACTCGGGCTTCTCAGTGGGCTCCACTCACTCACACTCACCTTTAAACAAATTTTCGGTACTGAGGTCATTGATTTCTGTACAGTTTGTAGTGTTGGTGCATACTCTCCAGATGTCTGCAGAGAAGCCTTCTCCTACCCACCAGGCCTGCAAAGGGAAGGGAAGCAGAGGGGAAGCTGCTGGTTAATGATGCAGACCCCGAGTCCTACTGGGGCCCTGTCAGGACTGCTTGCTTCTCAAAGTCTCCTGACCGCCTTGCTCAAATGTAGATTCTGAGTCAGGAGGCCTTAGAGATGTCTGGGACGAGAGTCCTGACTGAGTCCCATGGGATGGCAGGCTGTGGGTCTGAGGAAGGATCTGAGGTGGCCCACGCTCGCATGGCCCACACAGGAGCTACAGCTGAGTTAGCAGAAGACAGAATAAATAGAGGTTAGTTCTACCAGAACTACAGGGGGATGTGTATGTGACAGGAAAGGGTGACATCAAGGGGACAGACTGTCACAATAGGCAGGAAATGGAACTAATTTAGATGTTCATCCATTGGCAAAGGATAAAGAAAATGTGATATATATATATATATAAAATATATTTTTTTTTTTTTTTTTTAATTTTATTTTTATAGTATTAATTATGGCTATTATCTTATTATTCTTATTAGACAGGGATCTCTCTTTAGTCCCCAGCTGTCCCTGGAACTCACTGTTGCAGACCCAGGCTGGCCTTACTCACAAGCGCGATCTGCCTGCCTTTGCCTCCGGAGAGTGCTGGGATTTTAAAGCGTGTGCCACCTACCTGGCCCTAAAAATGAATTTTTAAAAAGTATCCATGGGCTAGTGAGATGGCTCAACAGGTACACGCGCTGCTGTCAAACCTGATGGCCTGAGTTTGATGCCTCAGATCTACAGGTGGAAGGAGAGTGTCTACTCTGGCAAGTTGTGAGCACTCTGACCTCTGCACATAAACCACAGCGTGCACACATTGCCCCTTCACCCCCAACTCCTAACAAGTCAACAAAATGCAATAAAAAATAAAAATAAATAAATGTATAAAACAATTTTAAAGAATCGAAACAATAAAAAATAAAATTTCCCCTGGCAATCTAAGATCAGCAGCCTCTGGGAGGGTCCAAGCCTAGGTCCACCTCTGAAAAGCTCCAGAACTGAAAGGAGCTTCAGCCTGTGCCTGCCCCCCATAGTAAGCCCCTAGCTCACAGATCACCTGAAAGTATGTGCATAAGAAGAGGGTTGAAGGAGGGTAAGCGGATCACTAAAGTGACAGATGTAACGTTATCACTATTAGGATGAAATCAAAAGATCAAAAGACCAATAGCTAGGTAGGCAGCATTGGGAGCCATACACATGGTGCACTTTAAGTCCGCATGCTTGAGCTTGGCTGTCATCTTGATTGGATTAAGAGACTATAGGATAGCTAATCAGATGCTGAGTGCCTGTGGGGCATATTTCCCAAAGAGGGCGGGGGTGTGGACTCTTCTGCCTTGGTCCAGTGGGTCTCGAAAAGCTGCTGAGTATCTAGGTTGGATCACAAGGATCTGTGGGTTGAAGAGTTTGGGGCCCATCCTGGAAAAGGACCATGGAGTACAATAAATGCTACTGTTTCTCACTCCTCTTCTCTCTCTCTCTCTCTCTCTCCTCCTCTCTCTCTCTCTCTCTCTCTCTCCTCTTTTACTTGCATCTACTCTTTTGGGATCCTAGAGAGGTCTCAAGCTTAGTGAAAGGCTTGGGGGCAGGAATGTGCTCAGGCACCCCAGGATTTCTATTAGTATGATTTCGAAGATGGGGAGGAGATGTGGCAACCAGTGAGTCAGCCGGCTCATATTAAATAGGTGGAATTCAGCTTGGCTTTGTAATGGACTCTCAGTGGGCCTGATGTGTGGGTGGGAGGTGTTCAGTCTAGTCTTTGGGGGATGGCAGCCCATCCAGGGCACGGGAGTGACATGGCATGTGTATGGAGATCAGGTACATGTGGGCAAGTCAGAGAACAACTTGGCAGAATCGGTTCTCTGTGGGTTCCTGGGATTGAATTCAGGCTTTCAGACATGACAGCAAGCACCTTGACCCACTGAGCCATATTGCTGACCTCTATTTTTAGTTGTTTATTTTGAGACAGTATCTCACTGTGTAGCCCTGGCTAGCCTGAAGGAAACTTAACTATGTATACCAAAGGTGTCGTCCAAACTCCGAGAGAATCTGCCTAGGCTTTGCTCCTGAGTGCTGAGATTAAATGACTTAATAAAGGATTAAAATTCATGAGGTAACCTCCATTACTGTGACGCACCAGAATTTATGTCCCAACAACAATGAATAAAATTCCCATTTCTCCAATTCTTCGTCTAATATTTTATTGTTCTTCAATGTATTTTTCTTATCTTATATAAAAAAAGTTATTAGCATTTTTAATTTTTTCAGTAACTATTTATAGTACATGGAATTCATTTTTTGCATTTTTTTTTCTTCATTAGCATATATATGTCTAGAAAGGGCAATGTGATAGGATAAACTCCATTTAAATCTTTTTTTTAATTTTTTATGTTATTTTATTTATTTCTGTATGTGTAAAATGTACTGATCTGCATGCAAGTTTGTGCGACCTGGTGCCGTGCATGCGAGGAGTTCCAGAGAAAAGACGGGTCTGGATTCCCCTGGAGACTGGAGTTCTGCTGGGAATTTGGAGTTACAGACAGTATCCTCCAGCCGCCATGGAGGTGCGGGATCGAACCCGGTCCTCTGTACAAGAAGCGTGTCAGCACGGCGCTCAACCGCTAGGCCAACTCTCTCCCAGCCCCCCTTTCTTATTTTATGATGTATAGCATATATATTTATACAAGCTTCTATACTGATCAGTTTCCAATATGGCCTTTTTTGGGGGGGGTATTTTTGAGACAGGGTCTCCCTTTAGTCCCAGCTGCCTGGAGCTCACTCTGTAGACCAGGCTGGCCTTGAACTCACAAAGATCCCCTGCCCTCTCGCCTTCCAAGTGCTAGGATTAAAGGCGTGTGCCACCACACCCCTCACTATTGATTTTCAAATATAATCTGTTCTCTTCAATCTTCCTCCGCCGGTTTCTGCTGACCCCCAGGCCCTCCCCCATACATACCCATTACTCCCTCTCTGTTACATGCAGTGCCTGTCCTATCACTCTTCTTCCACTTCCTCAGTACCTTGGTTTTTAAAAATATTTTATTTATTATCTTTTTTTATGTGTATGAGTATATTGCATATATATATATATATATATAATATATATATAATATATATATGTTTTTGCCACTGCACACATGGAATCAGAAGGGCATCAGATCCCCTGGAACTGGAGTTACAGATGGTTGTTAACCATCGTGTGAATGCTTCGAATTGAACTCCCATCCTCTGTAAGAGCAGCCAGTGCTCTTAACTGCTGAGCCATCTCTCTAGCCCTTTTTTTTATTCTTTGATGATTTCATGTGTATAAAGTATATTTTAGTATTATTCATTTTCACCCTCCTATAACCCTCTATCATCCCCCCTCCTACAGAACCCTTTCTCCCCAACAAGTTTCCTACATTCAAGTTTTCTTTGTTTGCTTTGTGGCCCACTGAGCTTAGTCAGGGTTGCTTGCATGAGCATGGATGGGGGTTATCTACTTACCAGCAGCTTCACCACTGAAGAAAATGTTGTCATTTATTTCTCGATGATAACCATTCTGACAGGGGTGAGGGGGAATCAAAGACCAGTTTTAATTTGCATTACGATGATGGCTAAGGATGTGGAACTTTTTTTTTTTTTTTTTGGTCTTTTTGAGATAGGGTCTCCTTTTAGTTCTAGCTGTTTAGGAGCTCACCCTGTAGACCAGGCTGGCCTAGAACTCAGAGATCCGCCTGCCTCTGCCTCCCCAATGCTGGGATTAAAGGTGTGTTCCACCATGCCTGGTGGAGATGGAACATTTTAAAAAACCTTTTATTGGCCACAAGTACTTCTTTTTTCTTTTTTTAAATTTTTTTATTTTTTATGTGTATGAATGTACTGTCTGCATGTAGGTCTGTGCACCCATGTGGTGCAATGCCGCGGAGGTCAGAAGAGGCTGTTGGATTCCTCCGGAACTGGAGTTAAAGACAGTTCTCAGCCACCATGTGGGTACTGGGGATTGAACCTGGGTCCTTTGCAAGAGTAGTTGGTGCTAGGCCATCTCTCCAGCCCTGGTCACAAGTATTTCTTTTGCTAACTGTCTGTTTGGTACACTGACCCATTTATTAACTGGGAGGGTTTAAAAATTATTGACGTATGTTGTGTGTGTCTGTATGAACATATGTATACATGTATGTATGCAGAGGCCAGAATAGTGTATTGGATCCCCTGGAGCTAGAGTTACAGGCATTTGTGAGTGACAGCCTAATATGAGTGACGACAACCAAACTGCAGGCTTCTGGGAAAGCAGCAAATGCTCTTAACTACTGACCCCGACGGCAGGGTTGCTTTCAGTGTGTGTGTTTAATTTTGGCAATTCTTTACATGTTTTGGATATTTTCTATTTTAACCTCTTGTCTGAAATATAACAGGCAAAGATTTGGAAAACTATTACTTTGCATGTTTTTGGGGGGGGGCATCTTTTTGAGACAGGGTCTCCTTATAGCTCCAGGTGTCCTAGAACTCACTACATAGACCAGGCTGGACTTGAATTCACAAAGATCTATCTGCCTCTGCCTCCTAAGTGCTGCGATTAAAGGTGTGCACTACCACCACTGGCTTGTATGTTATTTTTAAAACTAAAATTAGGGCCGGAGAGATGGCCTAGCGGTTAAGAGCGCTGACTGCTCTTACAGAGGACCCAGGTTCGACCCCCAGCACCCACATGGCGGCTGAGAACCATCTGAAACTCCAATTCCAGGAGAACTCCAGTTCCAGGGGAACCGGACACCCTCTTCTGACCTCTGCAGCATTGCACAACACGGGTGCACAAACCTGCATACAGACAGTACATTCATATACATACAGAAATAAATAAAATTAAAAAAACCCTAAAATTAAAATAAATATTCAATAGTCAAAAAAAGAAAGAAAAAGGAAGAAAGGAAGGAAGGAAGGAAGGAAGGAAGGAAGGAAGGAAGGAAAGAAGGAAGGAAGGAGGAAGGAGTCAGGCTTAGTGGTGCACACCTTTAATCCCAGTACTTGGGAGGCAGAGGCAAATGGATCTCTGTGAGTTCAAGGCCAGCCTGGTCTATATAGTGACTTCCAGGCCAGCTAGGGCCATAGGGAGACTCTGTCTCAAACAGACCAAAAAAATAAAACTAAAAATAAAACTAAAAATAAGATAAATAAAAGAGGAAAAAAAAGAATTATCTAGTTAAAAAAAAAGAAAAAGAAAAAGTAAAAGAAAGACTTATCTAGCTCTAGATGACAAGAGTGGAGAACCCAGCTCTGCAGGAGAACTGGACTCACACACCCTCAGTGGCTTCTTGGAGGCAGCCAACACACCAGCCATCACTGTCTTCTTACAACACCACCTCCAAACCTGACTACAGATGCTCCTGAAGTTCCATGCCAAGGCTGAGAGCCCTCAGGCCTCGGCTGGGGAGACACCCCCAGATGAAAATCACATCGACCCCATTCTCCATCCTGGCCCAGGGCTCCTCGGTGGTCAGCAGGAACTTACATTGTCAATGGTGGAGATGAACAGCAGCGCCGTGGAGACGACGTGGAAGACAATGATGAAGGCAAGAATCGCCAACATGTTCACAGGGCGGTGACGGCAAAGGGGCAGTGAGAAAGCCCAGGCGGGGATAAGCAGCCAAAGAGGACGAGAGAGACAACTCCAAATCTGTCAACAGAGACAAAATTCAAGTTAGCAACTTTGAATGGGGGTCTCAGAGATCAGAGACAGCTCTCATCATCTTCTTTCCGGGAGACTTTACCACACCCAAGTCTGAAAAGGAGCTTTGCTCTGGCGGCTCCAATTCGGAGAGTTTCTTCTAGAGCAAGAGGGTACAGACCAATTAAAACCTCTACCTCGGAGCTGGGGCCTCACTTGGTAGAGTGTTTGCCTAGCATGCATGAAGCCCAAGGTTTGATCCCTGGCACCACATAAATGTGGGGCC
Source organism: Rhizomys pruinosus (assembly GCA_009823505.1). Taxonomy (NCBI): domain Eukaryota; kingdom Metazoa; phylum Chordata; class Mammalia; order Rodentia; family Spalacidae; genus Rhizomys; species Rhizomys pruinosus. Next base: position 749,419 of record VZQC01003761.1, on the reverse strand, counting down.
ACACGCCTGTAACCTCAGCGCCAGTGAGGTAGAGGCAGGAGGATCAAAAATTCAAGGCCATCATTGATTACATAGTTTGAGGCCACCAGCCCAGCCTGACTTACACAAGATCCTGTCTCAACAGCAGCAATAGGGGCCCAGAGAGATGGATGGCTCAGCGGGTAAAGGTACTCACTGAATCAGAATTTGATCCTCAGACCCTGCACACAGGTGGAGGGAGAGAACTAACTTCACAAAATTGTTCTCTGACTTCTACACGTGTGCTATGACATGTGCCCCCCCCAATCATACACACACGCTAAATAAAATAAAACTATTTTAAATTAATTTAATTTAGAAAGCACCGTATCCCCTCAGCAGCTGTGGGCACTGGGTCGGGAATGAGGAGTTCTGTGTGTGTTTCCATCCCCTTTATCTAGGCATGCGTTATCTGAATAGTTATTAGAGTCCCTACTTTGTGACACAGCAAAAGTGAATATGCCACATTATTTCCTAACAGATACTTATAAATGAGCAGTCACTCAATATCTTCTCCTAATATCTATCCTCCATTTGAACAACATTGGCTTCTAAAATATACATACAATATATGGCAGACAGACTCTTATTTCATATTTCTTTTGGATCCCACAAGAAGACTACATTTCCCAGATTCCCTTGCACTTAGATGGGCCCCACATGCCATTGTCTATGGTTGAAGCTCAGAATAGGTAGGAGGTTTCTCCTTCCTCTTCCATGAAGTACCAGGGGACTGTGCCCAGAGACACTAAAGCCTTACACGTTGGATTGAGGGTGTGATTAATAAGCAAGCCTTTGGATGTTCAGCCACTAAGATATCTGGGTAATTTTTCAACCCTGAGAGGGCAATCTGAATAATATACAACAGGAAGCAATTGCAATGTGAAATCAAAGCTCTCATAACAGAGCTGGTGCTGGGCCACACTGATGAAAGACAGGTGCGTGGGGTACTGAAGGCACTAGGGTGTGAGAACCTAGGTCCAGCTGCGTCAAGTTGGAAGAAGGAAAGAATAAACACATGATGAGGGAGGAAGAAAGCATTCAAAGGATTGCAATATCATGCGGTTAAAGGTCACATGTGGGAAAGCTGATGAAACCGAAGAGTTTTACAAACACGACCATCATGTTTGTCGACAAAATTCAAATGTCACATGAAGATGTCACCCTTCATTGGTCTGGAAAAGTGTCACCCCCAAATGAACATTCCAATAACTTGCAGCTTGATTCTATTACTAAAATTTGTAGGAAATAAAATGAACCTTTAACCTCAGTTTTTAAATACAGTGAAAACTAAACTTTGTTTATGCTATGGTGACATTTTAGCCCAGTTTAAAGTGGAATAATACAGGCATGTGTACACATACACATTCACACACATGCTCACTCACAAACACGCTTTTTTTATGAAGTACTTGAGAATAAGCTGCCTAAACCAAACCTCTTTACATCTCAATATTCAATCATGTATTTCTGGAAAAACAAAATATTTTTCTTACATAACCACAGTGGATAATCACAATGAAGAAATTTAACTTGAGGGTAGGGAAGATGGCTCAATGGGTGAAAGTGCTGGTTGTGCAAGTGTGAGGATCTGGGTTCAAATCCTCAGATGCTATGGAAGAGCTGGCTGCAGTATTGCATCATCTGTAATGCCAGCGCTCCTCCTGGGCGGTGGGAGGGGGAGACAGGAGAAATGCCAACAGCTCAGATCATCCAACATGAGGAAGCAGAGGAAGAACAAGAGAGACTCTCATCTCAAACCAGGTAGAAGGCGAGGACTGACACTGAGGTAGTCCTCTGATCTTAAGACACGTGATATGGCACGTGTGCATCCCATTGCACACAAAAACAGTATACTACCATAAACACCATCCTGTCATCTCACATCCATATCCAACTGGCCCAATCATAGTCTGTAAGATGATGGCCTGTAATTCATGCCCAGTCTCTTTTTGTCTCCTTCGGTCTAGAATGGCGCTTCAGTCTTTCCTTTTCATGACACTGATATGATATCTTTTGAATAGGAATTGCCCCCTCCCCCGCCACCTCTGCCAGGGCCATGTGTTAAAGGTCTAGCTACCAGCCAGTAGACACTGGGGAAATGGCCAGGTCCTGAGAGATTTGACCTAATAAATGGATGCTTCCTCCAGTGGATTCATTTTAAGATGACACTGGGAGGTAGAATCTTTAGGAAGAAACTGGTCCTAAGGGATGTCCCTGTGGAGGCTTTAACTGGCCCCTAGTCCCTTCCTCTGTGCTGTGACGTTAATAGTCTCTTCCACCATCCCCTCCTGCACCGTGACGTTCTTCCTCACTGTGGGCCCACAAGGGCAGTGCACTGAAGCCTCTAGAGCCACAAGCCCAAGCAAAGCTTTCCTCCTTCAAGTCGTTCTCTCAGGTGTTCTGCTATAAAGCCTTACTAACACACTTGTATTTGATGCTTCTCTATTGTTCTACTTCTCCTGTTGCTGGGATAAAATGCTTGACGAAAGCGACTCAAGGAAGGAAGGGTTTCTGTTGGCTTAACCTTTGAAGTTATCATCCGTGATGACAAGGAAGTTGTGGCAGCAGTGTGAGGTTGCTGGCCATACTGTATCCCCAGTCGGGAAGCAGACAGTGATAAATGTGCTCAGGTTCCTTTTTCATTTATACAGTCCAGGATCCCAGCCCAGGGAATGATGTCACCCACGGTGGGTCTTCTACCTGGTCAAGTATGCCCAGAGGCCTGTCTCCCAAGTGATTTCAGATCTCATCAAGTTGACAAGGGATATTGTCTAGGGCAGGCTGTTTTTTTAGCAGGGATGCTAGGTAAGCAATGTGGCCTCAGTGTGTCCCAGCAGGAGGCATGGAGTGTCAGACTGCCCCACCGTTGGTGAGGGCAGCTTTGATCAGCTGGTTATGGGTCATAGACTCACTCACTGTCAGATTTTTCCTTTGGGATCCCTAGCAAGTGCCAGATCCTGAGTTTGGGCCCCACACTATGAATGGCCAAGGTAGGGAAGAGAGGGAAAGAGGGAGTGAAGAAAACTAAAAAGAATGAAAAATACCTTCAAAAAGTCATTTGTAGCTGCTCAGTGCATGAAGTAGCTAGAGAACCAGCACAACAAACTAAGGTCCAAAGCACCTATGTCAAAAGCCGGATGTGGCAGAACACAACTGGAAGCCCAGCACTGGGATTGGCTGGGGATTCCCTGCTCAGCCAGTCCCGCCAAATGGTGAATTTTAGGTTCCGTGAGAGACACTGTCTCAGAAAATAAGGTGGAGAATGACTGAGGAAGACACTTGATGTTAAACCTATGGCCTCCACATGTATGCATACACACAGGCAAGTATGCACAGATACATGTGCATGCATGCATATAACACACACAGTTATTTACAGGGAGAGATGTTTTATTGTGGTAAACAAAACTGAATAAAATAAAATTTGCCCTTGGTGACACTATGTTCAAAATACTACATGTCCAGCTTAGTATAGTGGTGCATGCCTCTTATCTCAGCACTTGAGAAGCAGAAGCAGGCCGATCTCTGTGAGATTGAGGCCAGCCTGGTCTACATAGCCAGTTCCAGGCCACCTGGGGCTACAAGGAGACCCTGTCTCAAAGGGGAAAACACAACAAAAACCAAATTACTGTATGCCCATCAACACTATCTAGTCAAACATTTTGCCACCCTAAAATGAAACTCTACTGAGTAAGCAGTCATCCCTGTCCACCACCCATCCCTGAGGTCACCAAGCTGCTCCCCTGTTGCCGTGGACTCGTCTACTGTGGACCCTGTATATAATGGGATTGAACAGTATGCGGCCTTTTGCACCTGGCTTCTTCCCATTCATTATCATGTTTTCCAACTTGTAACACCAACAAGGAGGTATTCTGAGACACGGTGAGGACCCGGATTTCAGGAGACTTTCACCTGATAGTGTGACCATCTATGGGTATTTCTGAATAGAACCATCCAAGATTGCCTCTTTCTGGTTGCTGCCATCTGTCTCTCCTCCTCCTCCTCCTCCCCCTCCCCTTCCTCCCTCTCACTCCCTCCTCCTCTCTCCTCTCCTCCTCCCTCCACTCCCCTTCCTCTTCCTCCCCTCTCCTCCTCCTCCTCCACCTCCTCCTCTCTTCCCCTCCTTCCTCCTCCTTTCCCTCCTCCTCCTACCCCTACTCCCTCCTCTACCCCTCTTCCCCCTTTCCCCCTCCTCCTCCTCCTCCTCCACTTCCTTCTCTCTCCTCCTCCTTTCCCCTCTTCCCCTCTCCCTCTTCCCCCTCTTCCCCCCTCCTCCCCCTCTTCCCCTCCTCCTCCTTCTCCTCTCCTCCTGCCTTTCTCCTTTCTCTCTCCTCTCCTCCAGTTAACAGGCCCTGGACAACTTCCATTGTGCTCCACGGCTCTCCTCGCTGACATGATCACTTCCCCTCCTTATTCCCTCTGGGACTGGCCTAGGCTCAAGGGCTCATCCAGGGGCCACTCTCTGAGACTCACTGGTCACATGAGCAGGAGCTGCATGGCTGCAGACCGCAGTTGGGGAGGACCTGGCTACCATTCTTGAAGGACCCATTGCACCAACTCAGAGATTCCTCCAATTCTTCAGGAAGGGACAAATTCTCTTTTGTTCCTGCCTGCGTCACTCTCGGTGCCACCGCCTGCTGCCTCCAAATAGCTGCATTTCCGATCCTAAGAATGAAAGCTCCCAAGTCACGCTGAATGCTGGGTACTGTAATATGCCAAAGGACCTGCTCGCCAGGGCCAAACCTCCAGAACAGTGATGGTGTCATCTGGTATTCAGCTCAGATGACACAAACACACACGCACGCTAAACTGAACCTTCTAAAAAGGAAGAAAGAGCTGGAGAGATAGCCTAGCGTTAAAGAGCACCGACGTCTTGCAGAGCCGGGTTCGATCCCCAGCACCCACATGGCGGCTAAGAACGTCTGTAACTCCAATTCCAGGGACCCCAGTTCCAGGGGAATGAGACCCTCTTCTGACCTCCGCGGCATTGCACGACACGGGTGCACAGACCTGCTGCAGACAATACATTCTACACATACAAAAAAAATAAATAATAATAAAAAAAAAAAATTTAAAAAAAAAAAAAAAGGAAGAAAAGCTCTAACCCACTCTTTCCTAATTAGCATGAAATTCAAATAAGACCTGATTTTAAACTTTACATTATTATTATTGTTGTTGTTGTTGTTGCTACAATGGGAGGCATTCATGGAGTAAGGACGACTCTCAGGAATTGGTGGTTCTCTCCCTCCACTGTGGGTTCTGGGGATTGAACTTGGGTCATCAGGCTTGGGGCTGAGTGTTTACCTGCTGAGCCATATTGCCGTCCCAAGGCCTGATTTTTGATGGTGCACAAATGTGGTATTAGATATCACTGAATCACATGTCGAGGCCACTCCCATTCTGACCTATCTGAACACCCCAAAGAAGCCCCAGCTCAGTGTTGGTCAGTCTCTGTGGCTTTTTCCCCCCTCACAAAAAGAAAAGACAGCTTTGATTAGGCCACAGTTTGCTGCTAGAATTTAATAACCTCATTTTGAGTTCATTATATTTGTTTCAGGTAAGGTTCTTTATAGTAATTCCACTCACAGTAATGGTATAAAGTGCTCTTTCCAATAAATTTGTTGAAGTATTAAAGCAACATCAAAGAAGAATCCATGTCTAGCCTGGCACTCGGGACTTGGAGGCTGAAGGATCAGGAGTTCAAAGCCAACCTTGGCTACACAGAGAGTGAATTTGAGGCCAGCCTGGGCCTGTCCCCAAGGGAGAAAAAGAGAAAGAGGAGGAGGAAGAGGAGGAAGAGAAAAGGGAGAAGGAGGAGAGGGAGGAGAAAGAGGAGGAGGAGGAAGAGGAGGAGGAGGAAGAGGACAAGGGGGAGGAGAAGGAGAAAGAGGAAGAGGACGAGAAAAGGGAGGAGGAGGAGGAGGAGGAGGAGGAGGAGGAGGAGAAAGAGGAGGAGGAGGAAGAAGAGGGCAAGGGGGAGGAGAAGGAGAAAGAGGAAGAGAAGGAGGAAGAGAACGAGAAAAGGGAGGAGGAGGAGGAGGCAGAAATCTGCTGAGCCCTGGATGGTGGGCTACCATGCCTGCCCAGTTTTTATGTGGGTTCTGGGATCGAAACCCCAGTCCTCAACTTGTATAGCAAGAGCTCTCCTACTCAGCTATTCCTCAGCCCCCTATTAACTGCTTTCGGGGGACAGGCAAGATGGCTCAGACAGGATAAAGGCCCTGCCACACCAAGCCTGATGACCAGAATTCAGTCCCTGGAACCCACATGGTAGAAAAGTGAACCAACCAGTCGCTTTCCCTGACTTCCACATATGTGCTGCCTCCTCCGAATAATAAATGCAGGAAAAGATTTTAAATGAAAAATCAACTTCTTTAAAAAAGATGTGTGAAAAAAATTAAAAAAATAAAAAATAAAAAAACAAACAAAAAAATAAAAAACAAAAAAATTAAAAATATGTGTGCGTGTGCGCGTGTGTGCACGTGCGTGTGCCATGTGTACAGCACGTGCATGCCATGGTTTGCACACGGTTAGAGGACCCCTTTCAGGAGTGGCCTCTCTTGTTTCATCTCATGTCTGTCCCCCGTTTCTGCTTCACTGCCCAGGCCCCCCATCCTGGCACCCCTTATTAACTTCCTGCTTAGAGAAGAGTGTCCTCTCACCACACATGTACCACCCCGTCCCCATGTGCTCCAAGTAGTTAACAACCATAACCACCTCGGCACTATTTCGGAAACATTTCTCTGTTTTCTGAGAATCTGCTTCTCCTATGCTGTTTCTAGTCAACTTTGCTTTTCCTATCTTTTTTCTTCCTTCCTTCCTTCCTTCCTTCCTTCCTTCCTTCCTTCCTTCCTTCCTTCCTTCCTTTCTGGTTCCTTCTGTTTTCCATACTTCTACACTCTTCCTAGATTTTTTTTTTTTTTCTTTTTGAGACAAGGTCTCCCTGTAGCCCCAGCTGGCCTAGAACTTACTATGTAGACCAGGGGGGCCTTGAACTCACAGAGATCTGCCTGCCTCTGCCTCCCAAGTGCTGGGATTAAAGGCGTGAGCCACCATTCCTAGCTTCCTAGATTTTCCTTTTTAATAGCTTCAGTTCCTTTGCGGCAGAGCCCCAGATCAAAGCTGGTATTTACTTAGTGACCGGTGGAGCAGAGGCCATCTTCCCCACCCCTGTCTGCCTGGCGCTGTCCTCCTTGGCTCCCTGCCACATGCACCCTCAGCAGCTGCTGTTTCAGGAGGAGTAGGCAGAGCCACCCACACAGTCTTCAGAGAAGACCAGCAAATCCCACTGTGAGCAGCCAGATCTCCAAGACCCTGTGGGAGCTAGGGCAGACCCCAGGGGATGAGTCCCTGGAGCAGCCATCCCACAGGAAAATGAGACTCATCGTGATTACAGATAGAACTCTGGGCGTCAGTCTTGCTCATTATCCCATTTCACAGATGGCAAACTAAGGCTTCTGAAGGCTTCAGAGCTAGACAAACCCTTAGTTTCCCAAGTCCAAAGCTGGGACATTTCTGTGTCATTTTCTCTCCTGTTCTTTCATGTGCTCAGGGACTAAGGAAAGCACAGAGTAGCTGCTGACTCAGGGACCCTCACACAAGGAGGGTCTTAACTCTGCCACAGTGGGGCTCTGTGATTAGAGTTCTGATGACAGGAAGGTGGGACCTGCCCACAGGCAGCCTGTGGTCCCCTTCTGTCCTTCCTTCACATAATCCCCAGGGCAAAAGCCCAGCACCTTGGCTGGTGCCAAGAGGAAGCGGCTTTGGCACAGGCAGCATCTTGCGGGGGGAGCCAGAGTGCAGCCAGCACCCTCCAGGGAGGTCCTGCTGCTTGGATGGCCACTTGGTCTACCCCATTCCACTCCCGCCTTTGGGAGTCCTTCCTACAACTGACGCCAGGGCCTGGGTAGGGACCTGTCACCAAAAGGACAGACCTGAGGTATGGGGCCCTTTAAGGTGGACCTGACCTGAGATACTTGCTGACATCCAGAAGAGTCCTCCAGTCAGAAGCTCTCCACACAGACATAGCCCTGCCAGGGCTTACCCCAAGGGGAGAGTGAGCTGGGGTGTGAACACTAAGCCACATTGCTGAGGGATTCTAGTACCCACTGTAGTGCCTTGACCCGAGGCTGGCTGGAACCCAAGCCTCTTCCACTTCCCCAGCATGCCAGGGGACAGCGGCTTTGGCCTCTGATTTCAGGAAGGCAGAGGTCAGCTCGGCCTCCTGCCCTGGTGTCTGGACACCCGCCAGCTGGGAATACTGAGGCATCCAGGATGGGGACAGCAGAAGCCCAAGGACCCTGGATAGCCCAGCTCCAGGCTCAGGCTTCACGCTGGGGCCCTGGGCACAGAGCCAGCACTTGGCCCTGTCTGGAAGTGGCCACAGGCAGGACACTGGAATTTGACACTGCTCCAGCTCAGAAGCCGCAAAGAATGGCCTGTCTGCACCGCTGTAGGTCTTCCCACCCACTGGCATAATAATAACCATGATGTCAGCGATAAGGACAGCATGGAATGCAGCAGACCCCATTCTAAGCACTTCCCCTGTGTCACTCACCAAAACACTGGGGTGGGGGCTGTGATGAGCCCCATTCTAAGGAAAGCAAAGATACCCCAAAGACGTCGGCCACCTTCTCCGAGGTCACCCTACTAAGGCTGGGGCTGGGATTTGAACCCAGGCAGTCTGCACCAGAAACACCATCCTGGTGCCCAGAGCTTCTCTTCATTTCAGGGTCCAGGACAGGGGCATCCAAAGCCCTGCAGCCACAGGTCACTTTGGAGGTTGATCATAGTTACAGGTGAGTGCTGGCACACACCTTGTGAAGCACCTCAGTACAAAGGTCCTCCAGGTTAAAGGCTCCTTGAGTCACCATACTCAGGTGGACATCGTTAGGAGGGAACAGGGCTCTCACAGAGATGAGCAAGGACTATGGCCACCCATTTTGTAGGCAGAGAAATCAGAGTTAAGAGATATGTTTCTGCCATCATTTCACAGATAATAGAGTGAAGGCTCAAGTCCCAGCTTGAAGTGCTGACCCCCCAGCGTCCACCTCCGAAGTGGCTGGGATTACAGGCCTCCACCACCTCATTTTAGGGCATGGCAGTGGGAGTGAGTGGTGGAGGTCCTCATGTCTTAGTGGGCCAGGAAGTGCACAGAGTGATGGAACCAGGGACCAGGCTATCACCTTTGTGAGGTGCTGGGTATCAAACCCAGGTATGGGTTCTAGTATGCTAGGCGAGTTCTGTAACCAGCATGCACAAACCCCTGGGGACCATTTCCAGTACCACCTAAAATAGACATGGTGGTGTACCCCTGTAATCCCAGCACTAAGATGGACACGGTGGTGCACCCCTGTAATCCCAGCACTAAGGTGGACATGGCGGTGCACCCCTGTAATCCCAGCACTAAGGTGGACATGGTGGTGCACCCCTGTAATCCCAGCACTAAGGTGGACATGGTGGTACACCCCTGTAATCCCAGCACTAAGGTGGACATGGTGGTGCACCCCTGTAATCCCAGCACTAAGGTGGACATGGTGGTACACCCCTGTAATCCCAGCACTAAGGTGGACATGGTGGTGCACCCCTGTAATCCCAGCACTAAGGTGGACATGGTGGTACACCCCTGTAATCCCAGCACTAAGGTGGACATGGTGGTGCACCCCTGTAATCCCAGCACTAAGGTGGACATGGTGGTACACCCCTGTAATCCCAGCACTAAGGTGGACATGGTGGTGCACCCCTGTAATCCCAGCACTAAGGTGGACATGGTGGTACACCCCTGTAATCCCAGCACTAAGGTGGACATGGTGGTGCACCCCTGTAATCCCAGCACTAAGGTGGACATGGTGGTACACCCCTGTAATCCCAGCACTAAGGTGGACATGGTGGTGCACCCCTGTAATCCCAGCACTAAGGTGGACATGGTGGTACACCCCTGTAATCCCAGCACTAAGGTGGACATGGTGGTGCACCCCTGTAATCCCAGCACTAAGGTGGACATGGTGGTACACCCCTGTAATCCCAGCACTAAGGTGGACATGGTGGTGCACCCCTGTAATCCCAGCACTAAGGTGGACATGGTGGTACACCCCTGTAATCCCAGCACTAAGGTGGACATGGTGGTGCACCCCTGTAATCCCAGCACTAAGGTGGACATGGTGGTACACCCCTGTAATCCCAGCACTAAGGTGGACATGGTGGTGCACCCCTGTAATCCCAGCACTAAGGTGGACATGGTGGTACACCCCTGTAATCCCAGCACTAAGGTGGACATGGTGGTGCACCCCTGTAATCCCAGCACTAAGGTGGACATGGTGGTACACCCCTGTAATCCCAGCACTAAGGTGGACATGGTGGTGCACCCCTGTAATCCCAGCACTAAGGTGGACATGGTGGTGCACCCCTGTAATCCCAGCACTAAGGTAGACATGGTGGTGCACCCCTGTAATCCCAGCACTTGGGAGGTGGACACAGGAGGTCGAGAGACTCTGGCCCATCCTTCCAAAAAACGTGGTGCTATGATGTCATCTAAAAAGTGGGCAGGCAAGATGGCTCAGAGTGTAAAGTGCCCCTGCCAATCCTGACGACCTGGGTTCCCTCCTCACGACACACTGGGTAGAAGGAGAGAACTGACTTTTGCAAATTGTCCTCTGACCTCCACATGCATGCATGCTGTGGCACTCATACCCAGACACAGACACACACTAAATAAATAAAAATAAATGCAATTAAATGTCCCCATAGGCCATGTTTTGAATGCTTGGGTCCCAGCTGGTGACAGTATCTGGGGAACTCTAGGATCTTTCATTTACTGATTTACTTATGTATATGTTTATCTGCGTGTGTGGGGCATGTAGGTACCACAGTGTATGTGTGCAGGTGGGAGGACAACCTGTGGGAGTCAGTTCTCTCTCTCCACCGGGTGGGGCTCGAGGTCGCAGGCTTCCTGTCTGGGGCCTTTGTTCACTGAGTCCTCCCTCATGCCCAGGCCTGTGGGATCTTTATAAAGTGGGATGTGGCTGGTGGAACTGGGTCAATACGGTGCATGCCTTTGAAGGTGATAGCCTGGCCCCTGGTTCCCTCACTCTGTCCACTTCCTGGTCCACTAAGACAAGAGCAGCTGACACCACACACTCCTCCTGTCATGCCCTCACGACCTGGATGAAATCCCTTTAACTCCTGAGCCAATTCAATCTTTTTTTTTTCCCTTAAGTTGTTTCTGTCAGACATGCAAATATAAACTAATGCAGGTGGGGTCTGTTTCCCACCCACTGAGCTCTAGCTGATGTTGTAACTTACAGCACTAAAGCACTGCAGAAATGGCACCATCCAATCTGGCTCAGAGAGGTGCTTGCACTCTCCCCTCTGCCCAAAGACCACAGGAACAAGGCCAGGCTGGCCAGGCACAAGGTTCACAGACAAGATGTTCCAGAAAATATCATCCAGCTCCCAATTGACCAGACACTCAAAATCCCACCCTGACTTTTCCCTCTTCTAGAGTCCAGCTAAGCACAGGCTAAAGTGCCAAATCATAAACCAGACCCATGTTTTCTGTTGAAGCCACCACATTCTGGGGAGATTTGTTATACAGCCAGAGCTGACTGATACACTGGAGACAAAACTGTTCAGAGTTCCTCAAGGACAGAAACCACATCTTGCTCATCTCTCAAATCCTTGTTGAGGGCTTGTGTGGCGGTTCTAGCAGAGGAGCACAGTTCATAAGCCCTTGACTAGACAGTGGTCCTCTACTGGGGAAGGAGATACTCTTCTAGTGTGTGTGCCGCTTCCAGAGGTGAGGGTGAGGATCACACAGAGTACTGAGGGAGGAAGGGGACACCCATCTATCTATCCAGCTAGATCAGACAAGTCAACCTGGTGATCAGCAGGGCGGAGCACATGCCATACTCATTCAACCATTTTGCCAAGGGCCAGGTGATAGAGGTCACATCCACCAGGGTTCCCTGTCATTAATACCATTCAGCAAACCCACAGAGCGGCCCAGAGAGGGTGCTAAGGCACCCAGTAGTCAGCGTGGGGGTGGGGCTGGTCTGGATGCTGCTACGGGGTAAGGCACTTGTCAGATGAAATGCTTCCCTGTCCTCCATTAGGTTCCGTGCTCATTGCTTCGCAGAGCACCTTGCATTACTGACTTTGAAGGAATCTCAGCTGTACTCCATTTCACAGCCATTTCCTTTTTCATAAGGGACAAGAGTGTCCTTTCTTAGATGGGTTTTACAGGTGACTCAGTCAGGCCCAAGGAGCCACAAGACCAGGAAAGCAGGGATCCATCTGGTTAATTTGTAAGTTAATACAGGAAGGAGACAAATGGCTGAATAGGAGCAGGGAGCAATTTGAGCAAAAACATGGTAGGAACACAGGCTGGACTGGGGATGCAGCTCAGTTGGGAGAGTGCTTGCTTAGCATGCACAGTGGTTAAGGTCACTGACTTCTCTTGCAAAGGACCCAGGCTCAATTCCCAGCACCTAGCACTCAGGGAGTAGAGACAAGAATTTGAGGTCATCCTAGGCTACATAACAAATTTGAGGCCAACAAAAATGGGCTACATAAGACCCTGTCTCAAAAACAATTTTGTATAACCACTTTGTGCCTTAGTGTTCCCATCCAAGAAAATGGAGATGACATGGATATACCTAGCTTCTGGGAGTGCCGAGAGATATAATTAATTAACATGCTTAGAGTAGGACCTGATACTTTGGGCCTCTGGTCATTACCAGGGGGAGGTCAAGGACTAGACTGAATGAAGTTCCCAGAACAAAGCCACACCCTTGTTAGGGTTTCTGCAGGGCTGACTGATGAGAACTTTGTGATTTTAGAGAGTTGGAATGCTGCAGATCCAGAGCCAAATTATCTTTTGCTGTCTTTAGTCTCCTAAATAGCCACTCATCGCCCACCTCCATGTTTGCCCAAACATCCCATGACTATCAGATAAACACTTCTAGCTTATCAGATCACTATCATCCTTCAAAGAAAGCCAAGAATGTCAGCAGGGAGGATTCAAAGCCTATAGCAGAGATTTCTCCACACAGCTACCTGATGCCCCCACCAATGTATTTGAAAAATGCCTTGATTTGTGACTTTCTTTTGTCCTCCGATAACAAAAAGTTCATGAAAGTGCATCCAAGGTGGACCTGTGCATTCAGGGCAGCCCGAATCCATGTGTGCCCCGGGCCATGTTCACTAGAATCTGTCTCAGAATAACCCACTGCATTCCCTTTGGCGTGAGCGTCTGTTTTGCACACACTCATGGGCACTTCACCCTCCTAGATCCCTCCCCTCCCAGTCCCACGGTGTTCTCCTGTTCGCCCACCTCTCTTGCTCAGAGTCACTAAGTTGACATAAACTACCTGTGCTAGCGCTAGGAGAGGGGAGAAATACAGACAGCTGGGGGTGAGGGGTGGGGACAATAGGGGTGTTCCAGGAGCTACCTACTTGGAGGCAAGCAAATGGCCTTTCTCTAATGTGGGTGGGTCTTGTCCAATCAGCTGAAGGCCTGAACAGACCAGAAATCAAACCTCTAGGCAAGCAGGGACCCTACCAGCGAAACCCTCGGAACCTGATGGCAGGCACCGGCTCTGCTCTGCTCTGCCGGCCCTGCGGACCCTGCCCCTGCCAGGCTCCAAATGAAAGTAATCAAATCTTCCAAACAAAGCCCCTCTGCCTCTCTCTTTCTCCGTGTCTTTCCACATACATACACATACGATAGACACCCCACTCCTTACCCGCATTTCCACTTTTTTTTTTTTTTCTTGAGACCGGGTCTCCTTTCGTCCCATGCTACTCCAGGAGCTTGCCTGTAGACCAGGCGGGCCTCGATCACAGAGATCTGCCTGCCTCTCTGCCTCCCCGCCCAACACCCACATTTCCACTTCTACAATTGTAATTACTCCCCAGTCAACCACAGCCTGAAATATTACATGGAAAATTCCAGAAACCCTCATAAGTTTTAAGTGGGGCATGCCTTTCAGTGGCTTACTGAACTCTCAAGCCCTCTGTTGCTGCCCCAGGTCCAATGTATCCACACTGTATATGTATATGCTACCTGTCCATTGGTTACCTATTGGCTTAGTAGTGGTTTTTTGTTTGTTTGTTTTTGTTTTTGTTTTTGAGGCAAGGTATCCTTATATAGTCCAGATTGCCTCTGAACTAAGGATCCTCCTGCTCTACCTCTCAGTGTTGGGATTATGGTGTGCGTTATCTTAGCTGAGTTATTTAATAATTTTTTGTTTTTTATTTTATTTATGTGTTGGTGTTTTGTTTGCTTATGTATGTAAGGTGACTTTTTCGGATGGATCATAAACTTCTATGATAGACTAACTCTGAGCGATAGAAAGACAAGTTGGTCGCAGGACTATAAAATAGGCTAGGAAGATTCCTTTATCGACAGGCGCTGCACAAGATTATAGGTGAAAAAATGACAAAGGGACTCATTAAACTCAAAAGCTTATGTACCTCAAAAGAAACCATCAAGAAGTTGAAGAGAAATCCCAGAGTAGAGGAAACTTCAACACAGAAACATCTGACAAGCATTGATTTCCAGAATATAAAAACAAAGAAGAAAGAAACAAAGACACTCTAATAGATGGAGCAAAGGTGAACAAGACTTCACAAGTGAGGAATTAGAGTGGGCTGAGAACACCTTTAAAAAGTGTTTCACATCACTAATCATTAAGGGAAATGCAAATCAAAACACTTTAAGATATATCCTCTTACTCCAAATAATGGCTAGGATCAAGAAACAAATGATACCCAATGCTGGAAGGTTGTGGGGGAAAGGTGAACACTCACCCACTGCTGGGGGGAATGTAACCTAGTACAGCCGCTATGGAAGCAGTGGGAGAACCCTGTGTCTATTTTGTCCTTCCATTGCTGTGACAAACACCTCTGACCAACACCACACTTGGGGAGGAGAAAGGGTTTTTCAGCTTACATTCTCCCGGGTCCCGTTATCATTAGGGAGCCAAGGCAGGAAACTCAGGGCAGGAACAACGGGCTGGAGGCAGGAGGATGCTTTCACTGGCTTGCTCTTACTGGCTTGTCTCTGGCTCATGCCCCAGCCTGCCTTCTTTAATGTCACTGCTCAACAATCAAGACATACTCCACGCCATGTGGCCACAGGCCAATCCAATGGAGCCAATTCCCCATTGAAGGCTCCCTCAACCCGGGTGTGTCAAGTGACACCAAAGCTATCCAGCACAATGACCCCTTGTCAACTTCACACCACAAACACATCACTATTAAACACCTTTCCAGTCTTATCCCCAAAGTATGATGTAACAACTAACGAACATACCTAGACAATACAATCTTTAAAGCCCCACAGTCCTTAAAATGGCAAACACTTAAAAGTGTCACAATGTTAAAAGTCTCCTTAACGTGGGTGCTGTAAAATCCAAAACAAGTTCTGTTCTTGTTTCAAAGGGGAAGAATCAGGACACTCTCAAACAAAACCTAAGTCCAGCAAGAGCTCAAGGCTGGACACCTGGGATCACATCACGTTTCTGGGCTCCAAAGGGTCTCGGCAGCTCCCCTCTCCGACTCTGCTGTCCGTGGCACACTCATCTCGCTAGGCCCAGGCCGACTCCATTCTATCACCTAACGTTGTCTTGTTGGTCGTCCCGGGTCCTGGATCTCCAAAAAGGTTGGGGTCGCTAATGAAACTGAGGCAGCACCTTCCACTAATGGTCTCTTCTGACTTCTCCTTGTGCAAAGCCCAGCTTCTCTCCCATGACTCTGCAATCCTGGGGTCTTCACAGCAACCGAGGTGCACTTCCCCAATGGTCTTTCCTGACCTCTCACAGTGCCAAGCCTCGGCTGCTCCTCTTGGCCCCCTCAAATTTCAACACCGAACCATATAGGAGAACTCTACACGTTACCAAGTCCGGCTTCCTGGCTGAGATGGAGGGGCCTCAGGCCCTTCTTGGGTCACAGTTCTGTGTGCTACCTGAAGAAATTCTTCCCCAGAAGATTCACCACAGGATGGTGTCACTTGTTACTACAGCTGAATTTCCCAGCCCAGCTAACAGCATCAATTTCCCCCGCACAACAAGAACTTCCCTTCAGGTTTTGTCTGTTATTTACAGCTGACTCTTCAGCCCAGTGACCAGAACCCACACATTAACAGCCTGATGATTCTGCTTCCCTTGAAGACTTCACAAAGCCAGCCTCCATCTCTACAAATCTCAGCAAAACTGCTCCAAGCTCCACACAACAATCTTCAGGCATTCAATTCTTCCCAGCCCAAAGTTCCACGCCATCCCACAATCCTTCCCCAAACACCAAGGTAGTCTGTCACAGCCAAAACCCCACTCCATCTGGTACCTTTCTGTCCTAGTTTGTCTTCCATTGCTGTGACAAAACATCTGCACCAACACCAACTTGGGGAGGAAAGGGTTCATTACTTACACTCCGGGTCACAGTTCATCCTATGGAGCCCAAGGCAGAACTCAGGGCAGGACCTGGAGGCCATGGAGGACTGCTGTTTTTCACTGGCTTGCTCTCTAACGCTGCTCTCTGGCTCTGCCAGCCTGCCTTCTTATACTGTCACTGCTCAACAAATCAAGACGATACACCACAGATGTGGCCACAGGCCAATCCAATGGAGCCAATTCCCCAACGAGGCTCCCTCAACCCAGGTGTGCAAGTTGACACAAAGCTACCGCACACCTTGGAGACTTGGAATGAACTTGCCACCCACCCAGCCATACCACTCCTGGGCATGTACCTCAAGACCACCCACCACAGAGATACATGCATGGCCATGTTTTTATTTCAGCTCTTCTCACAATAGCACGAGCTGGAACCAACCCAATCCTACCATGACGAGTGGATGAAAATGTGGTCATCTACTACAATGAGTTCTTGCAGCAGTAAAGAAAGATAACATCACAGTTTGCAGAATGGCTGGAGCTAGAGGACTATGCTGAGTTAAGTAAACACAGTCCCAGAAAACAAACAATGATGGTATCCCTCATTGTGGATGCTGTGCCAATTACCTAGTTGTCAGATTTCTTGTGTAGGGCCCCTGGCTTTTGTCCAAAGCAGTTGGCGTAATGCATATTGGAAACAACAACAACAACAGAAAGGACTGCATCAAAGAACTGACTAAAACAGTGAACTTCTGCTCAAAACAGTCAACTTCCACATGGAGAATATTGAGAAAGACTGAGAAAGAGATGAAAAGCATGTTTGGCAGGATGCATGAGCTCTGGTGGGGTAGGGGGATAGGGTGGGGGACACGGGTCTAGATTTGATAAAAAATATATATAAATAATATATAAAATAAAAATATATGTAAATAAAAAATATATATAAATAAAAACACGCCCGATCTCATTTGATAAAAAAATATATAAATAAATAAATAAGTGCACTCATAGTGTGCAGTGCCCAAGGAGGCCAGAAGAGGGCGTCAGATCCCCTGGATATGGAGTTAGAGTTATCAGCCACCTAACCTGGGCCCTCTGCAAGGGCAGCTAGTGCTCTTAACTGCTAGTGTGTATTGCTCAACAATGTGCATTGCTCAACAATGAAAAAAATCTACATTTCTTATTAAACAACAGCTGTTTAATACTCTTGAATACATCTGAGCATGTTGCCATTTGTATTAAGATTTTTAGTTTTTTATGTATATGTGTATAGGTGTATGTGCAAGTATGTTCGGGTGCCCTTGGAGGCCAGAAGAGGGCATTGGATACCCTGGAGCTGGAGTTACAGATGTTTGTGAGGCATAGGCGCTGGGAACTGAACTTGAGTTGTCTGTAAGAGCAGCAAGTGCTCTTAACTTCTGAGCTATCTCTCCAGCCTTATGTCATCATTTTTTATTTAACATTCCCTGTGTGCTATAGAAATCATCTCCAAGTGCCTCAGGCATGTGGGCCTCGCCCCGGTGTGCCCAACTTTAAGCTCCTTTAGGCTCTGGCTTAGAAGAGAATGACCTCGTGTCTACCAGATACTAACAAAAGCTGACTATGTCACTTGGCCTGATGTGGACCAAGGCAGAGCCAAGGGCAAGGCGGCAGATGGAGGGAGCTGCTGCCCTGGTCCTGGCTGTCATCTCTTATGTCTTCCAAGCCATACCCCACTCCTGGAGCCTGCGTCTGAAGACCTTCCCCAGGGTTCTACAAAGGCTAGGGTACCTGTGATGGCTGTTGGGGTGCAACATGAACCTAGCAGATACAGACACGAGGCCCCCGTGTCTGCCAGACCTTGCCACCCTTAAACAAATGACACTGGAAGCAAAGGCAAAGGAATGGGTCTGAATTGACCTGAGCAGGAAGCTCTCCCTGAGGAATGTGTGCTTCTAAAAGGGTAAGAGAGCCACTGCACACAGAGGGGAAGGAAGAGGGGAAGGAAGGGAAAGCAAACTGCAGGTAGCAATGTGTGGGGGGGCTACGAGTTGGTGCTTGCACCGTGCGTGATGGTGCATGCTCTTAAACCCAGCACTGGAGAGGCAGAGGCAGGGGGATCTCTGTGAGGATGAAGCCAGCCTGAACTACACAGAGAGCGTTCCAGGCTGGCTGGGGCTACAAGAAGACCCTGTCTCAAAAAACGTAAAAAAGACTTGGCGTTTGCAGTATCTCTAGAGCTGAGAATGTGGCTCAGTTGGAAGAGTGATTGCTTAGCATACACAAGGCCCTGGGTTGGAATCTCAGCACTGCATAAACCTGGTATGGTGGTATATGCCTGTATTCCCAGCATAGAGATAGAGGCAGGAAGATCAGAAGTTCAAAGCCATCCTCAGCTGTATTACTAGTTTGAGGTTAACCTGGGTTACAATTGAATTCAGGGCCACCCTGGGCTACAAGGGCACCCTGTCTAAGAGTTGAAGCCTGTGACCTCAGCTACTCAGATGGTTGAGGCAGGAGGATCAAAAGTTCAAAAGTTAACCTGGGCAACTTTATAAGATCTTATCTCAAATATTAAAAAATTACAAAGAGAGAGGGCTGGGGATGTAGCTCCGTGATAGAGTACTCACCACCTAGCATGGGAGAAGCCCTGGTCTTGATCCCCAGCATTGCCTAAAAGGGTTAATGTTACTAGGCCAGAGCAAGAGGCTGCAGAATGGCACCAGACTCCGTGAATCCGCAGGAGCCAGACCTGCACCCAGCCACACTGGGGGAACCTGCAGAACTAGGTGCTGCCGGCCGCGCCTTCCCAAGAGGCTGGTGTCACTCCTCCCAGGTGGAGACTGGGAATTGCCTTTGATCACAGTTCCTCGGTGGGGCGGTTCTGATGAGCCCACCAAGGATGTTGGAGCCAGATCATGAGAAACCTGGGGTTGTTTTTTCCTTTATTTCAGGAGCAATCGAAACTACTAAAGAGTCTTTAAGTGGGGTGGGCAAGAGCACCTGGCCAGCTTGGCCTCTCTGAGGTCTTTCTTGGTGACTATGGAAAGTGGACTGCAGGGTCAGAGTGACTGTGAGGACAGTGGTCAAAGAGTCAAAGAGCTTGGGAAGTTGTCAATGCAAAAGACTGTGGTGGTCTGGGCCCAGATGGTGGCCGTGGTGAGGATCTGTGGGGGAGGTAGAGGATGGAGCCAGGTTTCAAGAGGGCACTGATGATGGGTGTTGGTGGCATCCCTGAGGGAGGGCCAGGAGCCATGCTCAGCCTCCCCTAGGCTTGTGGATTCATGATCATTCTGCTGGGACTTTGGGACACATTCTACAGTGCCATCTTTTGACTCAAAAGAGATCATATCATCTAGTGACATAAATGTATTCATAAAAGAGAGAGGGACTGGGAGATGCTCAGTTCGTGAAGTGCTTGTCTCACAAGCAGGAGGACCCAAGTTCAGTCCTCAGAACTTGTGCAAAGCAACTCCAAGCATACTGGAGTTTGGAATCCTAACTCTGGGGAGACAGAGACAGGTGTATCTCCTGGGACTCGGCAGCCAGGCTGCCTAGCCTGATTGGAGAGTTTCAAGCCAGTGAAAGACCCTGTCTCAAAAATCAACCCGACATGCACCCACAAAACAATGCTCATGCTGACACTCAGAATACACGAGGAGCAGTGAAAGAGAGGACATGTGTCATCTTGTCATGCAGAACCTTTGAGGACTGAGACCAAGTCTGGAGGAACTGTGCTCCCCCCCCCCAACTTCATCCTGGGCCCCAAAGACCAGGTTATTCCAGCAGGAAAGGCATGCATCAAGTTTTGGCAAGAAGCACAGAAGGGGGTTGGGTGTACCTGATGGCGCCCACAAGCCCCAGCTGCAGATCCTAACTTGCAGGCTGTGGACTGGAGCTGGCCCTATGCTCGTTCATCTCTGGAGCAGGGGATAATAACAGTCTCCACATTTAATTGAGCCTAGGGAGGTGCTGCACGTGGCCCAGCAAACTGCTCTGAAGGTATGGTAAAGACTGTCATTAGGACTGATAACATGGCTAAGTGGAGGCCATTTTCTCTTGCCCTCAATATCGGCAAACTGAAGTACAGCGTGAGACCCAAGTGTTCACCCATCTCCTTGAATCTCTGCCACGCTGTGGACTCCTAGTCCCAAGGCTGCCATCCATTTGCATGATGCTCTTGGGCATAACCATAAGTGTACTCACTGTTGGTCCTTCTCCAAACAACTCCTAGTATCTGTCCCCAGCACCCAGAATAGGAGTCCATTGTACATACTGCATCATCTACCAAGTGCCACTCCACAGGGATGCCCACGGGTAGACCACACCTCCGTTAGTGCTCATTATCTCGTGCCTGGATGACTACGACTACCCATGATCACCTCTGTCAACAGAGCTCCCACCATGCAATCTACCCAATAGCCCATGGCCACAAGCATCATCTCAAGCTCCTTGCTCTCACACCTTCAAACTCTACTATTTCCCCAATACAGGATAGAGACCGGCTCTTAGTTACTGAAGTTCAGGCACAGGAGTAACTAATGAGTTCATTCTCTGTAATAGGTGAGATGGGAAATTCTTCATCCATTCTGGCTAACTCATTCCCTTGGTCTCCCCTGTATCAGAGGCATCCGTATCAATGTATCTGATGCACCCTTCTGAGCATTGTTCCTTAAATAAGCATAATTCATCTGAGGTCACAGAACATGTGAGAATTTTTGTTTATTTTATATTAATAGTACTCTTTTTGTTGTTGTTTGGAGACAGGGTCTCACTATGTAGCCCTGGCTGGCCTGGAACTCACTATGTAGACCAGAACTCATAGAGATCTGCCTGCTTCTGCCTCTGGAATCAAAGGCATGTGCTACCTTGCCTATGAATAGTGCATGTTTTGATGTATAGTTGTGGTAGTGTGTGTGTGTGTGTGTGTGTGTTTAGGCATACCTGTGACGTGCCATGCATGTGGAGTTCAGAGGACACTTTTTAGGGTTGGTTTTTACCTTCCATCATCAGTTCTGAGACTCCAACTCGAGTTGTCAGGCTTGTCCAGCAAGTGCTTTTAGCTTTTATCTGTTAAGCCATTTTGCCAGCCTTCACAAATAGTTTTGATAATATGTGTGTGTGTGTTTGTGTATGCCTGTTCATGTGTGTACAGGTCCATATGCCTGTGAAGCCCAGAGGCCACCTTAAGTGATGTTTTTCCTTCCTTCCTTCCTTCCTTCCTTCCTTCCTTCCTTTTTCTTTCTTTCTTTCTTTCTTTCTTTCTTTCTTTCTTTCTTTCTTTCTTTCTTTCTTTCGTCTTTTTGAGACAGGGTCTTTTACTAGTGTAGAGCTCAGCTAGTCTGGCTCTGCCTTCTCAGGGTTCAGATTATAAGTATACCCACTTTTTTTTATATGGGTTCTAGGGATTAAACTCAAGTCTTATTTTATACATGGAGCTATCTCCTAGCCAATAGTAGCCCAATAGTTTTTTTTTTTTTTTAATTCAGAAATGGCTCAGTGGTACAGCCCGTGCTTAGCATGTGTAAACCCCTGGGTTTGATGCCCAGGAAGATGATTGGAATGAGACTTGTCTCCCACAGGCTCAAGTATTTGGTCACTTTGTCCCCAGCTAGGGGTGCTGTTTGGGGAGATCATAGAATCTTTAGGAGGCGTGGCCTTGCTGTGGAGAAAGTGTGTCTCTGGGGACAGGCTTTGAGAGTTCATAGCCTCAGCCCACTTCCAGTTGGCTCTGTGTTTGTGTTTGAAGAGGTGAGCTCTCAGCATTCTGCTCTGTGCCTGCCAACACCTACCATGCCTCCCCACCACGATGGACTCTTAACTTTCTGGAGCTATAAGCACAAATAAATCCTTTCTTCCATAAGTTGCTTTGGATCATGGTGTTCCATCACAGCAACAGAAAAGTAACTAATAGATTCAGCATCAAAAATCATAGACAAACCCAATAATGCCATAGAGCTCTATTCAGACTGAAAATCTTTCATTTAAAAAATTTATTTATTTATTTATTGTGTATATGTGTGACAGATTACTCGTGGAGGTCAGAGAACAACTTGCAGGAGTCCATTGTCTCCTTTTAACATGTGGGTCCCAGGAATTGAAATTAAGTCGCAAGGCTTAGCAGCAAGCACCTTTGCCCACTGAGCCATCTTATTGCCCCAAACTTTATTCTTTTTAACTGTTGTAAATATTCTGCAGAATGGCTGATGGCTACCTCTCCCAGTAGTAAGGCTGCAGGGAGAATACCGAAAGGCCTCCCAGGCCCGTGTCCGGTCCTACTGGTTTGAAGAAACCCTTTCCTGCCATCATACTGCAGGCTTCCCTGAAACTGAATTCTATGGCCCTGGAGCAGGCACACTTCAATGAAACCCCCTTGACTAGATGATAATCTCCTCAGATCGCTCCAGTGCAAGAGTTATATATATATATCTGAATATATCTCTATATATTTTTTTTTTTTTTTTTTTTTTTTTTTTTTGGTCTTTTCGAGACAGGGTCTCCCTGTAGCCCAGCTGTCCTGGACTCACTCTGTAGACCAGGTGGCCTTTGACACAAGATCTCACAAAGATCCACCTTCGCCTTGCCTCCCGAGTGCTAGGATTAAAGGAGAGCGCTCACCACGCCCAGCAGAGCTATTTAATAACATCTGCCAAGACTTAGGGCTACAGAGATGGCTCAGCAGCTAAAGGCACTGGCTGCTCTTGCAGAGGACCTGGGTTTGGTTCCCCACACATGGCAGCTCACAATCACCTGTAACTCCAATTAATTCCAGGGCATTCAATGACCTCTGGCCATCTCGTGGCATTTAACACCCCATCTGTACCCATTACTGGTTAAAGGACATTGTGCAGCATGCCCTATCTGGTATTTTTTTTTTTTTGTTGGATGGGGTCCCCTGTAGCCCCATTCCCTGGCTGACCAAGCACAACTCATGGTATGACCAGGCTGGCTTGAGAAGCAGTAGATCTGCTTCCAGATTAAATGCGGCTGCACTCACCCCCGGGCATTTTATATCATATTATATATATATAATATATCTTTATATATATATTAGTCTCTTTTGAGAACAGAGTTTTCCTTGTACCCCAGCTCGCCTGGCACTCGCTCTGTAGATCAGGCTGGCCTTGAACTCACAAAGATCCACCTGCCTCTGCCTCCCAAGTGCTAGGATTAAAGGGGTGTGCCACCACACCCAGCTAAAATAAATATTTTTAAAGAATATTAAAGTGGGCAAGCCCACCTCTCTGTTGGCTTTGCTTTGGTTCAAGCAAATAACAAACATCTCAAGTTGCTTCCACTGACATCTATAGACCATTTCCTCTGATCCTCAGAACAACCAGTGAAAGTCCCGGGCAGGACCAGTGACACTCATTAAAGATGAAGCAACTCCGTCAGGAGCTGTGGGGCAGCTCCCTGTCTGAATCTGAGCAGGACTGCTTTGCAGAAGAGGAGGGAGGCTGTGTTCTCACACCAAAAGTATCTCAGAAATAGCCGAGTGTGGTGGTGTTTGTCTTTAATCCCAGCATTCGGGAGGCAGAGGCAGGTGGATCTCTGGTAGTTCAATGCCAGTCTGCTCTACATATCGAGCTCCAGGCCAGCTGGGGCTACAGACTGGGTAAGGGTGCTTCAGTAAGCCTGACGAGTTGTCCGTGGAACCCTTGGTAGAAGGAGAGAACTAACTCCCCAAAGTTGTCCTCTGACCTCTACACGTATACCAGAGTGACACGTGCAGGCTTGTACACACACATGTGCAAAAATATTTTTTTATTTTATTTATTCTTTATGTGTACGAATGTACTGTCTGCATGCAAGTTTGTGCACCCATGTCATGCAATGCTGCAGAGGTCAAAAGAGGCTGTCGGATTCCCATGGAACTGGAGTTAAAGACGGTTCTCAGCCACCATGTGGGTGCTGGGGATCAAACCCGGGTCCTCTGCAAGAGCAGTCGACACTCTTAACCGCTAGGCCATCTCTCCAGCCCTAATAATAATTTTCTTAAAGTGTGAAGTGATCAAAATACATTTGTGCATGTATGGAATTCTCAAACAATTTAATAACAATAATATATTACAAATGTGTGAGATGTGTCCCTTACCATCCCAGTTAGAAAATAAATGTCAAAGGGGCAGTGACTCTGATACTAAGATTTTTGCCAAACTCGAAGGCTACCTGTGATTATTAAGTTTTTTAATTTTTTTCAAAAATGCTTTAAAACTTTTTTAAAGACCGATTTTCCTTTGCTTCTATACAGCAGACTCTGTGACACTGTAGGTTTGGCTGCTGTTTACATTTTTTTTTTCCAAATGTCGACCAAGAAAACGCGCAGTAAACCTTTCTTCTTTTTACGTTCAACCTCATAGACCTTTTATTTACAATTATCTTGGGTGCCACCAGGAATACATGACACCTTTTGAGGACATTCATTACACTAAAATTAATGAGATTATGTGAAGTCATATTTACTCCCTGCAAGTTTTAAAAATTGCTTTCCTTTTAAGGAAAGACAAGGTCACAAGACAAGGTAGTGATTAGCACATCAGAAAGAAAAGTCTTGGGCCAGCGAGTAGATAAAGGCACTTGGTGCAAGCCTGAAGACCTGAGTTTGATCTCCAGGTCTCCACTCCACAGTAGAAAAACAGACCCAAGTCCCCTGACTTCCAATTATAAGCCATAACACACACATATATGTAATAACATTTAAAAAAAAAAACCGAAAATCTTACTAGAGGGATTCTACTATTTGGGAACCAATTGATTTTGGTCTATGAGAAGTTTAAAGTGAAGGACTACCCTGTCCATCTCTGTATCCATTACAGTGATGGTTGTTTTGAGTCCCAGATTCTAGTGGACATTATGAATACCAAATTTATCACCCTGGTGATCCCTCAGCTCCAAACTCAAAGTCCTAGGAAGCTTCTTGAGGCTGCTGAAGTGGTCCAGCCTGGCCCCAGAGGGCGAGAGCTAGAACAGTGTTCTCTTCCCTTTAGAACTTTCAGTCCTAGTCCCTGTAGAACAGAAACTCGGCTGCCCAAGGCAGGTGAGGGGCCAGGAATTCAGTTCTGTATCCAGCAACTACTCATTAAGCAACGGAGCCAGAAGCATTGTCCACATGGAGAGAGGGAAGACCCACTGCTTGGTTTCTGTCCCGGCTCTGCCCTCCCCACATCCTGTGCCAAGATGAGCCAGCTTCCGTAGAGCAGACAGCTGCGCCTGAGAGTCGCCAGATACTCTAGGGAAAGCGATCCATCTTCATCGGAGGCTTTGCCCAGCATTCTCCCAGCAGAATGTGAGCATGCAAGTCTAACATCCCAGATAGATGGCATGTGCCACAAGTGTCCTTTAACCTAAAGACCCATGGGGGGGGGATTCCATGGACTACTACTCCCCTGTCACTGAACTCCTCTCCTGGGATCTATGCCCAGATTGAAACCTGGGTCAGCTGATAACTTGCTGTGCAACCTTGGACCAGCCCACCTCTCTTGGTGTGTGCCCAGCTATCAAAATGAGACTTCCTAGCCGGGCATGGTGGCACACGCCTTTAATCCTAGCACTTGGGAGGCAGAGGCAGGCGGATCTTTGTGAGTTCAAGGCCAGCCTGGTCTGCAGAATGAGTCCCAGAATAGCTGGGGCTATAGGGAGACCCTGTCTCGAAAACACCAAAAAAAAAAAAAAAAAAAGAGACTTCCTAAGTTCCTTGAGTCCTGAAATTCCCCTGTGTTTGCCCACAGCAGTGAGGCAGAGAAGGGTCCAAATGACTGCAGAATTTAAAGGTCCCGGTGTCAACACCATCCCTCACAGCCACCAGCTTTGCCTGGGGTGTCGGGTTACCAGCAGGCACTCTGGCTGGGTGGCAGCCCGGCCACTGATATTTTTAGAGCCCTCCCCACCCCAGCCCCCCCAATCACCTTAGCCCTAAGAAGAGTCAGATGTATTCAATCCCTGATTCCACCAGAGGCCTGCTGAAATCCTGTCTGAATCATGTTTTATGGGAACTTCTACAGGGAGGGAAGCGCCTCACTGAGTGCTTGGGGTTGCGGGAGGGGGAGGGGTGCCTCCACTTCCCACCATCCCACATAAATCCCATTCCTTCCCAGGACAAGCTGAAGGCTACAGCTCAGATTCCAGTTCTTCCTAGGATGCCAGTTGCTATTGCCAATCTACAGAGCAGTACCCGCTCTCCCTCCGCCCTCCCCTCCCCCTCCCCCTCCCCCTGCTCCACTCCTCCTGCTTACGCTCCCCCTCTCCTCTACATCTCCTTCTCCATCTCCCTCTTTCCCCCCTCCATCCTCTTCCTCTCCCTCCCTTTTCCTCTCTCTTTCTCTTACCCTGAACTCCTCTATCGAGAGTTCTGCCCCCAGTCCCAGAGCTGGGACCCAGCCCCACCTTCCTGTCAATCAAGCACCTGCCCCACCTTAGCTATTGAAGCCTGTGATAAGCCCCCACCTGACCACAGACCTGGGCACTGGCCACATGTTGCAACAAGCACATATACAATTAGCTACCCCCAAGGAGGTGACTGCACTCTGCCTGCCTCCCAGCCAGCCTCCCCAATCCTCGGCTGTCCTAAGCCACCCCCTGTGGCCTGGAAAGGTATTTATATAGTTCTGTCTCAACAGATTTCCTTTCCGGTTGTGTCTGTTGGAGTTCACTGTGACAAAGAACTAGCTTTGGCCGCACCACCACCACCCCCCTCCCCCAGGAGCAGCGAGGCTCTGGGAAGAGGAAGAAGAGTGAGGGCTGGAGAATGGTCAGTATGTACCTAGGAAGAAATAGGAAACGGCAGATTGGCCCTGCCGGTGGCAAAATTAAGGGTCTGTGCAGACACATGCAAGGGCTTAGTGCCTACTCTGAAGAAAAAAGGAAAAGAAAGAAAGCTAGGTGTCATTACCTCTGTAGGGATTAAGTGTGTTGTGTGTGTGTGTGTGTGTGTGTGTGTGTGTGTGTGTGGTGTTGGGGGTGCTAAAATGGAAAGGTGCTCTGTATCTACAATTAAATCCTCCCTTGGGGTAGTGCCATCCTGAAAGGGGGCCTCCCCTGTAGGTGGGGCAGCACCACCCAAGCCAACCTCTTCCCAGGGCTGATCTGCCCGGCCCAGCCCTTCTCTCGCTGCTCGCTCCCTCCCCAGCTTCCCACACAAACACCCTAACTGGGATTGCAGGCCAGTCTCAGCTTCTGCACGGGGACAGAGAAGGCTCCAGGCTGTGGACCTGCGCTCTCTGCTCCCATTTTCCTCTTGGGTTCCTGTGGGGGTGGAGGTGGTAGGGATCCAAAAACTCCTCCGAGGAAAAACAGGTTCAACACCTTCCTACCACCCTCCGTGCCTCCCTAGGCCAGTGAGCGCAGCCTCTACCTGCCAACACCCCTTGGGGGGATCCACAACCCCTTTCCGATTAAAGGGTCTCTCCCTGTTCTTGCAATCCTCTGAGACATCTCTGGGTGGAAATGACAGGCAAGCACAGGGGGTGCAAGTAAAGGCTCAAAAGCTGGATCTTGCACATAGAGGGCCCCATAGCCTTGAGTAGCAACCAACTTGGTCAGGTCTCTGGGCCGTTTCTCCACCTACAACAAGGGAGTGTCCTGGGGACACCCCAGGGTGAGGCTCTCAGGGTGGAGAGAAGGAGGAAGGACCATGCAGCCCACAGCACAGGTACAAGGGCTCTCCACCTGCTCTTCCCATGGGTCTCCCAGGAAACAGAGAAGGATCCACCCTGTGGGACCTCCACCTTTATCTGAAGGTGACATTCTGAGGAGAGGCCAGTTCCCCCAAGCCTCGGTTCTGGGATTTTTCTCTAACCATTCAGAATGACCACACTGAGGTAGCTACAGGTGTCTTTTCCACCCCCATTGTGGCAAAATATACATAAGCAGACTTATTTGGCAATTCAATCCCTTGTTATGTACAACTCTGGTTGTGTCCAGTGGATGGTGACTCCAAATGATTGAGTGGCAAAACCTCACCACATTATCTAGGATTTCTATAATAAGACAAGCCAGTAAACAGTTGATACTGGCCTCGCAAACTGAATACTGTAGGCCCCATTAAAGCTAACTACTCACCAGGAGTGACTCCTATCACTTCCAGCCCTTAGTAACTGCCACCAGCGCCCTACTGGTCTGTCTTTGAACTTGCCAATTCCAGGTGTCTCATAAAAGTCTCCAACTGAGCCTAGAGGCTTCAGTCCTCCAAGCCTCTCACGCACTCTCCCCTCGCTTGGAACCCATGGGTGGGTCCCTTCCTTCCCTCCGAAGCCCTACCAGAGTGGGTAAGTGGGCAGGGGCACCATCCTTGGAGGACCGCCCAGACCCGGCCACCCATAAGGACCCTGGGAAGCCGCTCCTCGCCGCTGGGGGCGCCACGGAGACCCGGCCGGAGCAGCGGGCGGCCCACGGGGACCCTGGGACCCTGCCCCGGGTGCAGCAGGTCCTGTCTGATTGGCACCGCTTGGGGACCGGGCGCTGGGGTCCCACACCCTCCACGGGGGCTTCCTGGGACTCTCAGAGCCTCGGACCGGAGGCTGGTGGAGAGGAGGGGAGCCGCCCCGACTCCTCCCCAAACTTTTCCCGCCCGCTCGGCGCACTAGGCGACGGCTGTTACCCCGGTGGCCTCAGGGGCCTAGAGCGGCGGTCTGCGCCCCCGTGGTGTGCAGAAGAAGCGTCGGAGCCCCCGCGCGGACGGCGACCCGGCCCCTCCCTGCCCGCCACCAACTCTGGAGCCTGTCCCGGTCCCAAAAGAGGACAGGTCGCGCCCCCGTCTCCCCGGAACCCCGACATCACCGCGGCCCCAGGGCGCGCCCCCAACTCACCGAGCGCGGGCGTCCGGACGCACGGGCTGCGCGGGGCGAGGCGCCGGCTGTTTTGAAGCTCGGGGCAGGGACTGCGGCCTCCTCCGCCTCCCCGGCCGGGCCTCCTCCCCGCGGCCCCCTCCTTCCCGAGCCCGCCTCCTGGGCCGTGATGTCAGGAGCCGCCGAGCCCAGGGGGCGGGACCGCGGATCGCCGCCCGGAGCCCCCCGGCCTCCACCCCGCGTCCAGCGGAAAGTTCAAGGCCGAGTCCGCGTGGCGCAGCGGCGGGCAGAGAGACGTGGGGAAGTCGGAGGGAGCTGGACGGTTCCGGCCACTGAGCTCCCTCCTCTCCTTGTCCACAGGGCAAGAGCCTTGGGATCCCGCGTCCTTCTTTGGCATCCCTTCTCCGTTTCTTTTATTAACTTGGCACGTTCTTGATCTCCCCTGCCTCGGTTTCCTCTAATGGAAATAGAAGGCATAGTAAGATCTTAGTCTAAGGCCTGGAAATGAAACCTTATACAGTGTCTAGCGTGTGGTGAGCGCTACGTCAAGAGCCAGTGGTGGTGTTGCACTCTTTTAATCCTAGCACTTGAGCAGCAGAGGCAGGGGGATCTCTGAATTTGAGGCTAGGTCCGTCATTCTTAAAGTTCCCAGACCAGTCAGACTTACACAGTGAGACCCTGTCACAGAAGCAAATAGAAGTTAAAAGAAGGCCGGGACTGGGTACAGTGGTGGACCGCTTCTCTAGCATGCACAGGCCCATGGGGTCCCCCATAACCCCTCCTTCATTCTTCAGTGTTCATCCATGCAGCCCCCTCCCCAACACACACACACACACACACACACACACACACACACACACACACACACTGGTCCTTTTGAACCTCAGCCCTAAAACGATCAAAAGGTCACCTTTCTTTCTAGTCTTTTTCTCCATCTGAAAATGACAGACTGATGGCGGTGGAGGGTCCTGGGAGGATGAGAAGGAAGCCAGGGGTGTAGGAGCCCCATCCCGTGTATTGAAGGTATAATTAAAAACTGAAGATATTCCAGTGCTGGGCCAGAGCATATTACAGCATATTTTTAGACTTCTAATTTAACAGGTTTGTGTTATTTGTACAAAATGAAAATACAAGGCAATTGACTCAAGCCTCCCACAAGACATGGGAACTCACTGCACTTTGTGTGGTCTCCCTTGGACATTTAATAATTCTTCTCTCTCTCTCTTTTTTTTTTTTTTTTTTTTTTTTTTGGTTCTTTTGAGACAGGGTCTCCCTGTAGCCCAGCTGTCATGGAACTCATCTGTAAGACCAGGCTGGGCCTTGAACTCACAAAGATTTTTTGCCTGCCTCTGCTCCCGAGTGTTAGAATTAAAGGTGTGTGCCACCACGCTGGTCTTCTCTCTCTCTCTCTTTTTTTTTTTAAATGTTTATTTGTTACTGTTTGAGTGCATGCTGTGTGCATATGGGTACTTGCGTTGTATCGTGGAATATATGTGGCGGTCAGAGGAACTTGTGGGGTCAGTTTTCTCCTTTAACCTTTACCTGCTTGAGCCATTTTGCCAGCCCAACTCTTTCTGTCTGTTTTCAATGTTTTGTTTTGTTTTGTTGAGGACAAGGTATTGCTGTGTAGCCCAGGCTGACTTCGAAATCTCAATCTTCTGGCCTCTCACCCTCCCTAATGTTGGGTCATGGCAGTGTATCAGCAGCGTCCTCACCCCAGCCAGGGTGCCATATTTCATTGTTCTTTGTGATGAGAGGAGCTTCCTGGGTCTGAGTTAAACTGGGGGCTGTGAGACTCCAAACTGCAAAGGGTCACCCACTCCTCAGGCCTTCAACTGTCCCAGTTGGTCTAGGGTGCCACACAGGCATGATGAATGAAGACTCCCTCCAGAAACAGAGAGTCGTTGGAACTGATCGGGAACAGGAGGTGTCGCTTTGAGCTGAGGCCTGTCTGCCCCATGGCTACCTGGAAAACAGAAACCCCCAAAGTTTTGCCAGAAAGGAAAGTCCAGGTAGTTTCCATCACTTGTTGAGTACTTCCTATGTGCCAAGCTCTCTACAAGCATTAGCATTTTGTTGTTCGGACAGGCTCATGTAGCCCAGGGTGGCCTCCAACTTGCTATGTAGCCAAGGATAATCTTGAATGATTCCACTGCCTGGACCCACTGAGTGGTGGGATTGCGGGCGTGTGCATTATTGGTTTATGTCGTGCTGGGGATGGAACCCAGGGCTTTGTGATGCTGGGCAGTCTGTGCCACATGCCTAGCCTGACAAATATTCATTTTAATGAGCCTGACAAATATTCATTTTAATGTTTGTCACATTAGCCCTCTATAGCAGGATAGCTCTGCAGAAGGACTTCCTCCTCATTTTATCCATGAAGAAACTGTTGTTCAGAGGAAGCTTCAAAGGATCTTGTCCAATGACCCTGTGGGAGTGATGAGGTGTGGATTTGAACCCAGGCCAACTCACACCAGAACCTAATTCAACATCTCTCTCTCCCTCTCTATCTTTCTCTGGTCTTTTTGAGACAGGTCTCCCTGTAGCTCCCTGTAACTGAAACTCACTATGGTAGACTGCAGGCTAGGCTTTATTGAACTCACAGGATCACCTCCTCTCTCAAGTGCTGCGATTAACGACACCTGGCTCTACTCTCTCTACCAAAGAAAACAAACTGGTTATGGTCATATATTTATTTGAAAGGAAGCTTTATGTCATTAGACAGGAAGCTAGTGCCATCCTCCAAAAATAGAAGATGAAGATGAATTTTGGCAACAATATAAACACAACCAAAATAAAAGTGTTAGTAAATTGTAGCCAGATGATATTTCCTGAACAGGGTTACAAGCCCAAGGCTTAAGTTCTGCCCTAAAGACAGATGGAGGCAGTCATAGTTATCAAGTCTACGACAAAGGCAAAATCACTGAAAAATGGGACCCTCGCTGAGAGGAAAGCTGGGGTAGCCACCTCCCAGTACCTCTCCTGGATGTCCAGGTGACAGGGTGTGTCCTGAATTGGGACTAGACCAGGACTTGAGAAATGAATGGGCCGTTTGGGCCTCTCCCATTTCCAGCCCTGCCGAGCCCCGTCCTCAGATCACATTCACCTGCCTCTGGTTCTTTATCTTCTTTGAATATACCATTCTCTTTCCCCTGGGACCCCTGCTCCTAGTATTTCAGTAATGAATGTGAGAACCCCAACATGGAGTGAAAGTGAGGGTGATGCAGGCTGGAGAGAATGGCTCAGTGGTTAAGATAGCACGACTTTGCTCTTGTAGAGGACCCAAGGTTCGATCTCCAGACCCACATGGTGGCTAAGAACCGCCTTGAACTCCAGTTCAGGGGAATCCGACACCCCTCTTCTGACCACCATGGCACTGCACTAACGGGTGCAGCAACCTACATGCAGAACAGTACATTCATACACATTAAAAAAAAAAAGTTTGAAAAAAAAAAAAAGAAAATGAGTGTGCGTTCCACAGAGTTCTTACTCCCAAAAGTTCAGCCACCAAATAATGACTTAGTATACAGGCACACTCCAGCTGCTCTCGGTGGGTGGGACTTAATATCACCACCACCAACCCCCACCCCCCTTGATCTTGAGATGAACCATGTGATTTGCTTCAGGCAATAAGCAGTTAACAGCACACTTGTGGGCAGTAGTAGATGGGCATTCTTATGCTTTTGCCGTTTCCACGAGCAAAATGTCATTCTGGTACCCTACTGGCCCTAGAAAAATGAAAGATGCCTGAAGCAGGGCTACTTTGAATAACCAGCAGGTCATCCATCCAGGACACAGAGCTGCAGAGAGGTGATGAGAAATACACATCCATTTCTGTATGCCACTGAGGCCTTGTGGCTATTCATCACATGGCAACAGCTGGTTAATTACAGGACCTTCTTGTTTGGAGATGGGGTGCATTGAAGGCACCAAAGGCCTACAAAGAAGGATGGGATAGATGAAGAAGTTTAGGCTCAAGAGTTCAGAGAAGGATGAGAAGGATGCAGAGATGACTCAGGGTAAGAGCACTTTGATCCCGCAATCTCTAGCACCCATGTAACAAGCCAAGTCTCTCTGGAAATACCTGTAACCATAGCTCAGATGTGGGCAAAGACAGAAGTATCTCAAGGACTTGCTGGCTTCTGGAAGAAAAGAGAAGAGAAGAGGGAGAGAGAGAGAGAGAGAGGAGAGGGACAGGCTTGTGGCACACACTTTTAATTCTAGCACTCAGAGAGGAGGAGGAAAAGAAGAGGAGAAGGAGAAGGAGAAGAAGAAGAAGGAAGAAGAAGAAGAAGAAGAAGAGAAGAAGAAGAAAAAGAAGAAAAGAAAAAGGAAAAGGAGGAGGCTTTTGACAGTCTGTATTAGTTACTTGTCTAGTGCTGTAACAAAATACCTGTACAAAACAGGAAGAAAAGGGTTTATTTCTGCTCCTGTTTGAGGTGTAACAGTCCATCATGGGGCATCTTGGCAGGGGCAGGAGGCAGCGCCACACTGCAGTCCAGACAGCAAGGGGAATGGTGGTATGCAGCTCTCGGTCCACTCAGTCTAGGATCCCAGCTGATCAGATGCTGCTGCCTACATTCAGGATGGAGTTCTCACCTCAATTAACCCAATCCAGAAACTTCATTACAGACATCCCCAGAGATTTGTCTCCTAGGTAATTCTAGAGCCTATCAAGTTGACAATTAATAGAAACCACCTTACAGCCTGATAGAATTCAAAGTAACAGCAGACTAGGTCATGGGGAAGTCAGTGTGGGTTCCTGTTAAAAGGGATGGGGACTTTAAAGGAAATATGATTTATGTCTATAAGATCATTAGGGAATAATCAAATATGAGTATGGTTCAGCCATCATGGTTGGAAGGTTATTTTTGTTCTCACAGGTAGCAGGGAGCTTTAGACTTCCATTCAGGGACATTTCTTTCCTTCTTTTTTTTGGGGGGGGAAGTCCTTTTTGAGACAGGGTCTCCATGTAGCCCCAGCATTCCTGGAACTCAGCTGGTAGACCAGGCTGGCTCTGAACTCACAAAAACTGCCTGCCTTGGCCTGCCGCAAGTGGTAGGATCAAAGGCATGTGCCGCAACCATGCCCAGCAGGACCATTTCTTTTTTAAAAACAGTTTGGGTAAGCTTTTGCGGCCCCCTACCCCTGGCACCTAGTATTCATGCCCTTGTGAGACTGTCTCCTCTAGTAAAGGGCTGATGTAATGACTTCTTCGAGCATATTAAAAGTCATGGGTGTCACTTGAATACTGCTGACATGTCTCACCAGCTGACTCTTTCTGTCATCTTCAAGGCTTGCATGCTTCCCTGCAGGGAACTGCATTGTTAGGTATCCCATGAGATAAAAATTAACAGATATAGCCAGGAGGTAAAGTCTGATAATTGTAGCTAGGCAGGGTGGCTCACACTTATATCCAGCACTTGACAGGTAGAGGCAGAGGCAGAGCAGAGGCAGGCAACGCAGATTTCCATGAGTTCCAGGACAGCCAAGGCTGCAATGGTGACACCCTAACCCTGTATGGGGTAGATGTTTCCATCAGCAGCTAGCCTGGAACTCGAGCCTTCAGCCTATCCCCCTTCTAGGAGAAACTCCAGGTCAGAGGGCCAGATAAGTCTCGCCCACACTCCCGACTCACTGAAACTATGAGGTAAAAATCATGTGATGCTTGAAACTGCAGGGTAATTTGTTACATGCAATAGATAACTGACAAACAAACAAAGAACAGAATTATCCCTTTTGACTCAGATCTGGGCACCTAGCTCTTGTCGTAGCCCCATACCTATCAGGATAAGATTCACCTGATTCTACTGACTCACAAGTGTCCATGTCCCTCGCTCCTGTCCTGTGTCCATCACAGGCTGATTGGAACCAGGTATCCATGTCATGTTCACATGGGAACATAGCACAGGCTGATAGTGTGCTTTACTTTTCTCCCTCCTGTGACAAGATGTCTGGACAAAAAGTAAGAAGGAAAGCGTTTTATTTTGGCTCACAGTAAGCATACAGTCCATCATGACAAGGAAGTCACAGAGCAGGGTGAGGACAGCAGATCACATCGTGCAGAGTCAGGAGCAGAGATGAATGCTGTTGGTGCTCAGCTCCCTTTCCCTTTCCCTTTTCCTTTTAATTTTTATTTTATTTTATTTATTTTATTTTATTTTATTTTAATTTTTTTATTTTATGTGCTTGAGTGTTCATCTGCATGTATGTAACTGAACCCATGTCGTGGCAAGTGCTCTGGAGGTCAGAAGAGGGTGTTGGGTCCCTGGAACTGAGTTACAGACAGTTGTTAGCCACCATGTGGTGCTGGGAATTGAACCCAGGTCTCTTTGCAAGAGTAGCCAGTGCTCTTAACCACTTGAGCCATCTCTCCAGCCACACTTTTTCCCTTTTTCTCTCTGTCTAGGACCCCTGCCCATGGCATAGTGCCACCACATTCAGGGTGAGACTTCCCACTTCAATGAAATCAACCTAGAGACTCCGTCACAGACACGCCCAGAGCTTTGTCTCCTAGGTGATTCAAGATTTTTGTTAGGTGACAACTAATATCAATAGACAGGTGATGGAGCAACCTCCCTTTGAACACTGACTCTTTGGAGGGAAGAAGAGGGAGACAGGCAGGCGGGCCACACTCTGCTCCGCACCTGCATTTCCTCAGCCGGGCTGCACAGATCTCCCCTAGCTGAGGCTGTGGGGCACATTGCTTCACAATGCTTCATCTTTTCGATTCAGTGCTGGCTCTGAATTTGGCTTAGCCTCCTCGTGCTGCTGGAGAGAAGAGAACAAATGCCTTCCAAGCTTCCTAAGTGAGCTTGCCTATCGGCTACTCTTCCAGAGACAGTGCAAGATCTCAAATGAGGAATTCCCAAGTGTGGAGATGGCAGGAAGCCTGATGTTTGGTACAGACCTCCCCTTCTACCAGGGCTGGGATTGGCTCAGCTGGGAAGAGTCCTTGCCCAGCATGTCCAACGTCCTGGGTTCCATCCCCAGCACTATGCAAACAGGATGTGGTGGCAATCATTGGTGACCTCAGCACTTGGGAGGCGGAGACAGGAAGTTAAGAAATTCAAAGTTGTCTTTGTGTAGCAAGTTTAAGGTTAAGCCTGGGCTATATAAGTCCCTGTTCCAACAAAACAAAAATGAATAACCTCAAAACCAAACAAACCCCAAAACAAACCCTGTCAGCAGCCTCCTCAACATGGCTCAGCTCGCTACCAGTTGGCCAAGTGAGAGACTGGTAGGCAGCACCCTAGTCCCTGCCAGTTCCTACTGTACACAGATTCAGGACCTCTGGGGGCCGGATGGGC
Organism: Rhizomys pruinosus; assembly: GCA_009823505.1. Lineage (NCBI taxonomy): Eukaryota > Metazoa > Chordata > Mammalia > Rodentia > Spalacidae > Rhizomys > Rhizomys pruinosus. The sequence continues at coordinate 712,939 of VZQC01003761.1, read as the reverse complement.
GGGACGACAGACAATGGCGTCTGGCATAGACAAGAAACAAGCTCTGCTTCAAGCTTCAAGCTTCGGGCTCACAGTCTCATCACTTCCCTCCCTGAGCTGAGCTGGGCATGGAGCCACACCTTCAAGATATGACGTTTTCTGCCCCCTGTTCTGGAATAGAATGGTGGAGATACATACGAGTCGTTGCCATGAAACTTCCCGCAAGCAGAGTTTGCCTTTATATTGCTGTGCTAAAAACACTGACCAAAAAACTGCTTGGGGAGGAAGGGTTTATTTGGCTTATATGTCCTGGGTTTATCACTTAGGGAGCCCATGGCGGTAACTCAGGGCAGGAATCTGAGGCAGAAACTGAAGCAAGAGACCACAGGAGGTCACTGCTCCCTGGTTTGCTTCCTCTGGCCTGTGCTTAGCCTGCTTTCCTTATATAACCCAGACGCACATTCCCAGAGGCATAGCACACACAGTGGACTGAGTCTTCCCAGCATCACTCAGAAATCAAGAAATGCTCTCAAGACATGCTACAGGCCGTCTGATAGAGGACATTCCCCAGGTAAGGTTGCCTCTTCCCAGGTATGTCAAACTGACAACCAAANTTTTTTTTTGTCTTTTCGAGACAGGGTCTCCCTGTAGCCCTAGCTGTCCTGGAACTCACTCTGTAGACCAGGTTGGCCTTGAACACACAATGAGAGCATTCTATCCACTCCCAGTGTTCGGGACATGAAGGGGCCAGAGAAATACCGTGCATGGTGTGTACCATAGGGAAGGAAGAAGATCTGGAGTGTGGGATATATTGTGGCTGGCAACCTGCTTCGTGAATGCATTTTAAAGGCAGCTCTCTCTCCCTCTCCCTCTCCCTCTTTCTCTCTCTCTCTCATTTTAAAGGCAGCTCCCTCTCCTTCTCTCCCTCTCCCTCTTCCTCTCTCTCTCCCTCTCCCTCTCCATCTCCCTCTCCATCTCCCTCTTTCCCCCCTCATCCTCTTCCTCTCCCTCCCTTTTCCTCTCTCTTTCTCTTCCCCTGACTCCTCTACGAGAGTTCTGCCCCCAGTCCCAGAGCTGGGACCCAGCCCCACCTTCCTGTCAATCAAGCACCTGCCCCACCTTAGCTATTGAAGCCTGTGATAAGCCCCCACCTGACCACAGACCTGGGCACTGGCCACATGTTGCAACAAGCACATATACAATTAGCTACCCCCAAGGAGGTGACTGCACTCTGTCTGCCTCCCAGCCAGCCTCCCCAATCCTCGGCTGTCCTAAGCCACCCCCTGTGGCCTGGAAAGGTATTTATATAGTTCTGTCTCAACAGATTTCCTTTCCGGTTGTGTCTGTTGGAGTTCACTGTGACAAAGAACTAGCTTTGGCCACACCACCACCCCCCTCCCCCAGGAGCAGCGAGGCTCTGGGAAGAGGAAGAAGAGTGAGGGCTGGAGAATGGTCAGTATGTACCTAGGAAGAAATAGGAAACGGCAGATTGGCCCTGCCGGTGGCAAAATTAAGGGTCTGTGCAGACACATGCAAGGGCTTAGTGCCTACTCTGAAGAAAAAAGGAAAAGAAAGAAATCTAGGTGTCATTACCTCTGTAGGGATTAAGTGTGTGTGTGTGTGTGTGTGTGTGTGTGTGTGTGTTGGGGGGATGCTAAATGAAAGTGCTCTGTATCTACAATTAAATCCTCCCTTGGGGTAGTGCCATCCTGAAAGGGGGCCTCCCCTGTAGGTGGGGCAGCACCACCCAAGCCAACCTCTTCCCAGGGCTGATCTGCCCGGCCCAGCCCTTCTCTCGCTGCTCGCTCCCTCCCCAGCTTCCCACACAAACACCCTAACTGGGATTGCAGGCCAGTCTCAGCTTCTGCACGGGGACAGAGAAGGCTCCAGGCTGTGGACCTGCGCTCTCTGCTCCCATTTTCCTCTTGGGTTCCTGTGGGGGTGGAGGTGGTAGGGATCCAAAAACTCCTCCGAGGAAAAACAGGTTCAACACCTTCCTACCACCCTCCGTGCCTCCCTAGGCCAGTGAGCGCAGCCTCTACCTGCCAACACCCCTTGGGGGGATCCACAACCCCTTTCCGATTAAAGGGTCTCTCCCTGTTCTTGCAATCCTCTGAGACATCTCTGGGTGGAAATGACAGGCAAGCACAGGGGGTGCAAGTAAAGGCTCAAAAGCTGGATCTTGCACATAGAGGGCCCCATAGCCTTGAGTAGCAACCAACTTGGTCAGGTCTCTGGGCCGTTTCTCCACCTACAACAAGGGAGTGTCCTGGGGACACCCCAGGGTGAGGCTCTCAGGGTGGAGAGAAGGAGGAAGGACCGTGCAGCCCACAGCACAGGTACAAGGGCTCTCCACCTGCTCTTCCCATGGGTCTCCCAGGAAACAGAGAAGGATCCACCCTGTGGGACCTCCACCTTTATCTGAAGGTGACATTCTGAGGAGAGGCCAGTTCCCCCAAGCCTCGGTTCTGGGATTTTTCTCTAACCATTCAGAATGACCACACTGAGGTAGCTACAGGTGTCTTTTCCACCCCCATTGTGGCAAAATATACATAGCACTTATGATTTAAACCACTTGTAATTGTACAACCTGGTGGCCTGGAGTGAACTCCAAATGTTGAGCAACCTCACCATTATCTATCTATACCCAAAACTTGATCCTCCTCAACTAAAACTGTACCCATTAAACACTCACAAATCCTATCCACTTCCAGCCCCTAGTAACTGCCACCAGCGCCCTACTGGTCTGTCTTTGAACTTGCCAATTCCAGGTGTCTCATAAAAGTCTCCAACTGAGCCTAGAGGCTTCAGTCCTCCAAGCCTCTCACGCACTCTCCCCTCGCTTGGAACCCATGGGTGGGTCCCTTCCTTCCCTCCGAAGCCCTACCAGAGTGGGTAAGTGGGCAGGGGCACCATCCTTGGAGGACCGCCCAGACCCGGCCACCCATAAGGACCCTGGGAAGCCGCTCCTCGCCGCTGGGGGCGCCACGGAGACCCGGCCGGAGCAGCGGGCGGCCCACGGGGACCCTGGGACCCTGCCCCGGGTGCAGCAGGTCCTGTCTGATTGGCACCGCTTGGGGACCGGGCGCTGGGGTCCCACACCCTCCACGGGGGCTTCCTGGGACTCTCAGAGCCTCGGACCGGAGGCTGGTGGAGAGGAGGGGAGCCGCCCCGACTCCTCCCCAAACTTTTCCCGCCCGCTCGGCGCACTAGGCGACGGCTGTTACCCCGGTGGCCTCAGGGGCCTAGAGCGGCGGTCTGCGCCCCCGTGGTGTGCAGAAGAAGCGTCGGAGCCCCCGCGCGGACGGCGACCCGGCCCCTCCCTGCCCGCCACCAACTCTGGAGCCTGTCCCGGTCCCAAAAGAGGACAGGTCGCGCCCCCGTCTCCCCGGAACCCCGACATCACCGCGGCCCCAGGGCGCGCCCCCAACTCACCGGGCGCGGGCGTCCGGACGCACGGGCTGCGCGGGGCGAGGCGCCGGCTGTTTTGAAGCTCGGGGCAGGGACTGCGGCCTCCTCCGCCTCCCCGGCCGGGCCTCCTCCCCGCGGCCCCCTCCTTCCCGAGCCCGCCTCCTGGGCCGTGATGTCAGGAGCCGCCGAGCCCAGGGGGCGGGACCGCGGATCGCCGCCCGGAGCCCCCCGGCCTCCACCCCGCGTCCAGCGGAAAGTTCAAGGCCGAGTCCGCGTGGCGCAGCGGCGGGCAGAGAGACGTGGGGAAGTCGGAGGGAGCTGGACGGTTCCGGCCACTGAGCTCCCTCCTCTCCTTGTCCACAGGGCAAGAGCCTTGGGATCCCGCGTCCTTCTTTGGCATCCCTTCTCCGTTTCTTTTATTAACTTGGCACGTTCTTGATCTCCCCTGCCTCGGTTTCCTCTAATGGAAATAGAAGGCATAGTAAGATCTTAGTCTAAGGCCTGGAAATGAAACCTTATACAGTGTCTAGCGTGTGGTGAGCGCTACGTCAAGAGCCAGTGGTGGTGGTGCACTCTTTTAATCCCAGCACTTGAGCAGCAGAGGCAGGGGGATCTCTGAATTTGAGGCTAGTCCGAGTACATTCTAAGTTCCAGGCCAGCTGACCTTACACAGTGAGACCCTGTCACAGAAGCAAATAGAAGTTAAAAGAAGGCCGGGACTGGGTACAGTGGTGGACCGCTTCTCTAGCATGCACAGGCCCATGGGGTCCCCCATAACCCCTCCTTCATTCTTCAGTGTTCATCCATGCAGCCCCCTCCCCAACACACACACACACACACACACACACACACACACACACACACACACACTGTCCTTTGAAACCTCAGCCCTAAAACGATTAAAAGGTCACCTTTCTTTCTAGTCTTTTTCTCCATCTGAAAATGGCAGACTGATGGCGGTGGAGGGTCCTGGGAGGATGAGAAGGAAGCCAGGGGTGTAGGAGCCCCATCCCGTGTATTGAAGGTATAATTAAAAACTGAAGATATTCCAGTGCTGGGCCAGAGCATATTACAGCATATTTTTAGACTTCTAATTTAACAGGTTTGTGTTATTTGTACAAAATGAAAATACAAGGCAATTGACTCAAGCCTCCCACAAGACATGGGAACTCACTGCACTTTGTGTGGTCTCCCTTGGACACTTTATTCTTCTCTCTCTCTTTTTTTTTTTTTTTTTTTTTTTTTTTTTTTTTTTTTTTTTTTTTTTTTGGTCTTTTTGAGACAGGGTCTCCCTGTAGCCCCAGCTGTCCTGGAACTCACTCTGTAGACCAGGCTGGCCTTGAACTCACAAAGATTTGCCTGCCTCTGCCTCCCGAGTGTTAGGATTAAAGGTGTGTGCCACCACGCCTGGTCTTCTCTCTCTCTCTCTTTTTTTTTTTAAATGTTTATTTGTTACTGTTTGAGTGCATGCTGTGTGCATATGGGTACTTGCGTTGTATCGTGGAATATATGTGGCGGTCAGAGGACAACTTTGTGGGGTCAGTTTTCTCCTTTAACCTTTACCTGCTGAGCCATTTTGCCAGCCCAACTCTTTCTGTCTGTTTTCAATGTTTTGTTTTGTTTTGTTGAGACAAGGTATTGCTGTGTAGCCCAGGCTGACTTCGAAATCTCAATCTTCTGGCCTCTCACCCTCCCTAATGTTGGGTCATGGCAGTGTATCAGCAGCGTCCTCACCCCAGCCAGGGTGCCATATTTCATTGTTCTTTGTGATGAGAGGAGCTTCCTGGGTCTGAGTTAAACTGGGGGCTGTGAGACTCCAAACTGCAAAGGGTCACCCACTCCTCAGGCCTTCAACTGTCCCAGTTGGTCTAGGGTGCCACACAGGCATGATGAATGAAGACTCCCTCCAGAAACAGAGAGTCTTTGGAACTGATCGGGAACAGGAGGTGTCGCTTTGAGCTGAGGCCTGTCTGACCCATGGCTACCTGGAAAACAGAAACCCCCAAAGTTTTGCCAGAAAGGAAAGTCCAGGTAGTTTCCATCACTTGTTGAGTACTTCCTATGTGCCAAGCTCTCTACAAGCATTAGCATTTTGTTGTTCGGACAGGCTCATGTAGCCCAGGGTGGCCTCCAACTCGCTATGTAGCCAAGGATAATCTTGAATGATTCCACTGCCTGGACCCACTGAGTGGTGGGATTGCGGGCGTGTGCATTATTGGTTTATGTCGTGCTGGGGATGGAACCCAGGGCTTTGTGATGCTGGGCAGTCTGTGCCACATGCCTAGCCTGACAAATATTCATTTTAATGAGCCTAACAAATATTCATTTTTAACATTCATTTTAATGAGCTTAACAAATATTCATTCAATGTTTGTCACATTAGCCCTCTATAGCAGGATAGCTCTGCAGAAGGACTTCCTCCTCATTTTATCCATGAAGAAACTGTGGTTCAGAGGAAGCTTCAAAGGATCTTGTCCAATGACCCTGTGGGAGTGATGAGGTGTGGATTTGAACCCAGGCCAACTGCATCAAACCCTATTCACATCTCTCTTGCCCTCTCTTTCTCTGGTCTTTTTGAGACAAGGTCTCCCTGTAGCTCCAGCTGTCCTGGAACTCACTATGTAGACCAGGCTAGCCTTGAACTCACAGAGATCCACCTTCCTCTGCCTCTCGAGTGCTGCGATTAACGACACCTGGCTCTACTCTCTCTACCAAAGAAAACAAACTGGTTATGGTCATATATTTATTTGAAAGGAAGCTTTATGTCATTAGACAGGAAGCTAGTGCCATCCTCCAAAAATAGAAGATGAAGATGAATTTGCAAATATAAACACAACCAAAATAAAAGTGTTAGTAAATTGTAGCCAGATGATATTTCCTGAACAGGGTTACAAGCCCAAGGCTTAAGTTCTGCCCTAAAGACAGATGGAGGCAGTCATAGTTATCAAGTCTACGACAAAGGCAAAATCACTGAAAAATGGGACCCTCGCTGAGAGGAAAGCTGGGGTAGCCACCTCCCAGTACCTCTCCTGGATGTCCAGGTGACAGGGTGTGTCCTGAATTGGGACTAGACCAGGACTTGAGAAATGAATGGGCCGTTTGGGCCTCTCCCATTTCCAGCCCTGCCGAGCCCCGTCCTCAGATCACATTCACCTGCCTCTGGTTCTTTATCTTCTTTGAATATACCATTCTCTTTCCCCTGGGACCCCTGCTCCTAGTATTTCAGTAATGAATGTGAGAACCCCAACATGGAGTGAAAGTGAGGGTGTGCAGGGCTGGAGAGATGGCTCAGCGGTTAAGAGCACCGACTGCTCTTGTAGAGGACCCAGGTTCGATCTCCAGCACCCACATGGTGGCTAAGAACCGTCTTGAACTCCAGTTCCAGGGGAAACCGACACCCTCTTCTGACCACCATGGCACTGCACTACACGGGTGCAGCAACCTACATGCAGACAGTACATTCATACACATTAAAAAAAAAAAGATTTGAAAAAAAAAAAAAAGAAAATGAGTGTGCGTTCCACAGAGTTCTTACTCCCAAAAGTTCAGCCACCAAATAATGACTTAGTATACAGGCACACTCCAGCTGCTCTCGGTGGGTGGGACTTAATTCACACCACCACCCCCAACCCCACCCTTGATCTTGAGCTGAACCATGTGATTTGCTTCAGGCAATAAGCAGTTAACAGCACACTTGTGGGCAGTAGTAGATGGGCATTCTTATGCTTTTGCCGTTTCCACGAGCAAAATGTCATTCTGGTACCCTACTGGCCCTAGAAAAATGAAAGATGCCTGAAGCAGGGCTACTTTGAATAACCAGCAGGTCATCCATCCAGGACACAGAGCTGCAGAGAGGTGATGAGAAATACACATCCATTTCTGTATGCCACTGAGGCCTTGTGGCTATTCATCACATGGCAACAGCTGGTTAATTACAGGACCTTCTTGTTTGGAGATGGGGTGCATTGAAGGCACCAAAGGCCTACAAAGAAGGATGGGATAGATGAAGAGTTGGCTCAGAGTTCAGAGAAAGAGATAGAGAGGATGCAGAAATGACTCAGGGGTCAAGAGCACTTGATCCCCAATCTCAACACCCATGTAACAAGCCAAGTCTCTCTGGAAATACCTGTAACCATAGCTCAGATGTGGGCAAAGACAGAAGTATCTCAAGGACTTGCTGGCTTCTGGAAGAAAAGAGAAGAGAAGAGACGGAGAGAGAGAGAGGAGAGAGGAGAGGCAGTTGTGGCACACACTTTTAATTCTAGCACTCAGGAGGAGGAGGAGGAAGAAGAGGAGAAGGAGAAGGAGAAGAAGAAGAAGAAGAAGAAGAAGAAGAAGAAGAAGAAGAAGAAGAAAAAGAAGAAAAAGAAAAAGGAAAAAAGGAGGAGGCTTTTGACAGTCTGTATTAGTTACTTGTCTAGTGCTGTAACAAAATACCTGATACAAACAAGGAAGAAAGGGTTTATTCTGGCTCCTGGTTTGAGGTGCAGTCCATCATGGGGCATCTTGGCAGGGGCAGGAGGCAGCGCCACACTGCAGTCCAGACAGCAAGGGGAATGGTGGTATGCAGCTCTCGGTCCACTCAGTCTAGGATCCCAGCTGATCAGATGCTGCTGCCTACATTCAGGATGGAGTTCTCACCTCAATTAACCCAATCCAGAAACTTCATTACAGACATCCCCAGAGATTGGTCTCCTAGGTAATTCTAGAGCCTATCAAGTTGACAATTAATAGAAACCACCTTACAGCCTGATAGAATTCAAAGTAACAGCAGACTAGGTCATGGGGAAGTCAGTGTGGGTTCCTGTTAAAAGGGATGGGGACTTTAAAGGAAATATGATTTATGTCTATAAGATCATTAGGGAATAATCAAATATGAGTATGGTTCAGCCATCATGGTTGGAAGGTTATTTTTGTTCTCACAGGTAGCAGGGAGCTTACTGACTTCCATTCAGGGACCATTTCTTTCTTTCTTTTTTTTGGGGGGGGAGTCTTTTTGAGACAGGGTCTCCCTGTAGCCCCAGCATTCCTGGAACTCACTATGTAGACCAGGCTGGCTCTGAACTCACAAAAATCTGCCTGCCTCTGCCTCCCAAGTGCTAGGATCAAAGGCATGTGCCACCATGCCCAGCAGGACCATTTCTTTTTAAAAACAGTTTGGTAAGCTTTTGCGGCCCCCTACCCCTGGCACCTAGTATTCATGCCCTTGTGAGACTGTCTCCTCTAGTAAAGGGCTGATGTAATGACTTCTTCGAGCATATTAAAAGTCATGGGTGTCACTTGAATACTGCTGACATGTCTCACCAGCTGACTCTTTCTGTCATCTTCAAGGCTTGCATGCTTCCCTGCAGGGAACTGCATTGTTAGGTATCCCATGAGATAAAAATTAACAGATATAGCCAGGAGGTAAAGTCTGATAATTGTAGCTAGGCAGGGTGGCTCACACTTATAATCCCAGCCCTTGGCAGGTAGAGGCAGAGGCAGAGGCAGAGGCAGAGGCAACCAGATTTCCATGAGTTCCAGGACAGCCAAGGCTGCATGGTGACACCCTAACCCTGTATGGGGTAGATGTTTCCATCAGCAGCTAGCCTGGAACTCGAGCCTTCAGCCTATCCCCCTTCTAGGAGAAACTCCAGGCCAGAGGGCCAGATAAGTCTCACCCACACTCCCGACTCACTGAAACTATGAGGTAAAAATCATGTGATGCTTGAAACTGCAGGGTAATTTGTTACATGCAATAGATAACTGACAAACAAAGAACAGAATTATCCCTTTTGACTCAGATCTGGGCACCTAGCTCTTGTCGTAGCCCCATACCTATCAGGATAAGATTCACCTGATTCTACTGACTCACAAGTGTCCATGTCCCTCGCTCCTGTCCTGTGTCCATCACAGGCTGATTGGAACCAGGTATCCATGTCATGTTCACATGGGAACATAGCACAGGCTGATAGTGTGCTTTACTTTTCTCCCTCCTGTGACAAGATGTCTGACAAAAGTAAAGAAGGAAGTGTTTATTTTGGCTCACAGTAAGCATACAGTCCATCATGACAAGGAAGTCACAGCAGCAGGGTGAGGCAGCAGATCACATCGTCCACAGTCAGGAGCAGAGATGAATGCTGTTGGTGCTCAGCTCCCTTTCCCTTTCCCTTTAATTTTTATTTTATTTTATTTTATTTTATTTTATTTTATTTTATTTTATTTTATGTGCTTGAGTGTATCATCTGCATGTATCTAACTGCACCCATGTCGTGCAAGGCTCCTGGAGGTCAGAAGAGGGTGTTAGATCCCCTGGAACTGAGTTACAGACAGTTGTTAGCCACCATGTCGGTGCTGGGAATTGAACCCAGGTCCTCTGCAAGAGTAGCCAGTGCTCTTAACCACTGAGCCATCTCTCCAGCCACAGCTTTTCCCTTTTTCTCTCTGTCTAGGACCCCTGCCCATGGCATAGTGCCACCCACATTCAGGGTGAGACTTCCCACTTCAATGAAATCAACCTAGAGACTCCGTCACAGACACGCCCAGAGCTTTGTCTCCTAGGTGATTCTAGATTTTGTTAGGTTGACAACTAATATCAATAGACAGGTGATGGAGCAACCTCCCTTTGAACACTGACTCTTTGGAGGGAAGAAGAGGGAGACAGGCAGGCGGGCCACACTCTGCTCTGCACCTGCATTTCCTCAGCCGGGCTGCACAGATCTCCCCTAGCTGAGGCTGTGGGGCACATTGCTTCACAATGCTTCATCTTTTCGATTCAGTGCTGGCTCTGAATTTGGCTTAGGCTCCTCGTGCTGCTGGAGAGAAGAGAACAAATGCCTTCCAAGCTTCCTAAGTGAGCTTGCCTATCGGCTACTCTTCCAGAGACAGTGCAAGATCTCAAATGAGGAATTCCCAAGTGTGGAGATGGCAGGAAGCCTGATGTTTGGTACAGACCTCCCCTTCTACCAGGGCTGGGATGTGGCTCAGCTGGGAGAGTCCTTGCCCAGCATGTCCAACGTCCTGGGTTCCATCCCCAGCACTATGCAAACAGGATGTGGTGGCACACACTGGTGACCTCAGCACTTGGGAGGCGGAGACAGGAAGATTAGAAATTCAAAGTTGTCTTTGTGTAGCAAGTTTAAGGCTAGCCTGGGCTATATAAGTCCCTGTCTCCAACAAAACAAAATGAAAACCTCAAAACAAACAAACCCCCCAAAGTACCAAAACCCTGTCAGCAGCCTCCTCAACATGGCTCAGCTCGCTACCAGTTGGCCAAGTGAGAGACTGGTAGGCAGCACCCTAGTCCCTGCCAGTTCCTACTGTACACAGATTCAGGACCTCTGGGGGCCGGATGGGCGGGACGACAGACAATGGCGTCTGGCATAGACAAGAAACAAGCTCTGCTTCAAGCTTCAAGCTTCGGGCTCACAGTCTCATCACTTCCCTCCCTGAGCTGAGCTGGGCATGGAGCCACACCTTCAAGATATGACGTTTTCTGCCCCCCTGTTCTGGAATAGAATGGTGGAGATACATACGAGTCGTTGCCATGAAACTTCCCGCAAGCAGAGTTTGCTTTCTATTGCTGTGCTAAAACACTGACCAAAAAACTGCTTGGGGAGGAAGGGTTTATTTGGCTTGCAGTTCACAGTCCATCATGGAGGGAAGCTAAGGCAGGAACCTTGAGGCAGAAACTGAAGCAGAGACCACAGGAGGTCACTGCTCCCTGGTTTGCTCCTCTGGCCTGTGCTTAGCCTGCTTTCTTATGTAATCCAGGACCACATTCCCAGAGGCATAGCACACACAGTGGACTGAGTCTTCCCAGCATCACTCAGAAATCAAGAAAATGCTCTCAGACATGCCTACAGGCCAGTCTGATAGAGGACATTCCCCAGGTAAGGTTGCCTCTTCCCAGGTATGTCAAATAGACAACTGAAGCTACCCAGCACACAGTAGAAATAAGGACACAGGTTGCTCTCTCCCCACCCAGTCCCAATCCCTTTCTCCTGCTGCTTGAACTTTTAGTATAGATGTGCTAGCTTAGAGGTCCCTCTTAAACTGCCTTCCCGTGACCCTTTCAGAACATAGCACTGGAGACCATTAGGATTTGGATTTCTTTCTTTTATGTTTTTAAATAGAGGCTCATGTAGGGATTGGCCTCTAACTCCCTATGTACCCAAAGATGACCTTAAACATCAGATCCTCTTCCTGCTGCCTCACAGGTCCTGGGATCACAGGCATTTGTCCCTACGCCCAGTTTCCTGCAGTGCTGGGGATGGAAGCAGGTGCATGCTGGGCAAGCACCCAATCAACTGAGCCACATTCCCTGTCAGGACATTGAGAACTGGGCCAGGTAGAATTCTGGAACTGGGAAAGAAAGGAAGGACCTCACTGGAGTGAGGTCATCATGAAGGTTTGGTTGACTGTCTTTGTTGGCTTGTACCAAAATTCAGCCAACAAAATAAAACAAAATAAATTAGCAGTGTAATATTGCTTTTTTGACTTATGACTGGGAAGTTTGATTAATTATCAAAGACAATGGTGACAGAGTTCCCCAGCCTTTGGAAACACAGCTGCATAGCTGTGATGGTAATGAATAGAGGAATTCATGTTCACTGTGAATAGAAGAAACGTAAGGTGTGTGTTTGGGATTTTCCCATTGTTATTGGGCATATGTCCCCCAAATTCCTGTCACCTTGATTCTGGCTCCCACATTCATCAGGGTCTTTGGCACCATAGGCCAGAGCTTAGTCTTCTCCCTAATTTCAAGTTCCCTGAAGTATAGTCAGAGGGAGTAGCAGGGAGTGGGCCTGTCCTCCACCACCAGCTTCATCTGTGGCCCAAACATCTGGAAACCAGCACTGCTTAGGGGGAGAACACCCTGAGCCCAGTGAGGAGGAAGCAGGTCAGCTCTCTACACCAGTCATTGGAATAGAACAGAGTACAGCACAATAGTCAAAAACTCTGAAAAAAAGTGGTCAGAGGCATAGCACAGCTATTAAAGACCAAGCTAAGGCTAACAACCAAAAACTCTGAAAAGAAGAAAGGGTAGCCAGGTGTGGTGGCACACACCTTTAATCCCAGCACTTGGGATGCAGAGGCAGGCAGATCTCTGTGAGTTCAAGGCCAGCCTGGTCTACATAGTAGTGAGTTCCAGGCCAGCGAGAGCTACAGGGAGGCCCTGTCTAACAAAACAAGAATAAAAAGAAGAAAAAGAAGAAAAAGGAAGAAGAAGAAGAAGAAGAAGAAGAAGAAGAAGAAGAAGAAGAGGAGGAGGAGGAGGAGGAGGAGGAGGAGGAGGAAGAGGAGAAGGAAGAGGAGGGCAGAGGAGTCTGGGCTTGAGATGTAGCTCATTGGTAGAGTCCTTGTCTAGCATGCCCCAAACCCTGGGTTTGATCCCTAGCACCCCATAAACTAGGTGTGGTGGTACAGGCCTATAATCCTAGCATTTGGAAGATGGAGGCAGAGGATCAGAAATTTAGTCATTTTCAACCTTTTTTCATTTCAACTATTTCATTTCAACTATTTTTCATTTCAACTATTTTCAAATAGTAAGTTTGAGGCCAGCCTGGGATACATGAGACCCTGTCAGAAAAAAAGTCCCTCCTGTCATTGATGACCCAAGGGTGGTCACTGTCCTGAAATCTCTGGTGCCACCAGGAGTAGACTTCCTTCAATCTATGAAAGTATCCTTTGTACTCTCTAAATATTTATAATATTCCCAAAACAAAATCCTTCCTTCTATCAAACAATGGTGCAAGGAAACACTATTTTTCTCGTCATTCATTGACTCTGGATTTGGTACGACTCTCCCTGTGTACACGACACTGCAGCCCTGGGAATATAGCAGTGAATAGATATATTTCCAAATCTCTCCATCTCATGGAACTTAGGAAACAATGCTAGCCAGTTCTACTTGTTATCCTACTTATTGCAATGTGTTTTGTCTTTCCAATATTACTGGATATCTTTGTGCATGTGGGTTATGGAAATGGTCCTCTCAAATGAGTAACCTTGGGCCCAGCTGGGAAAGTCCACTTATAAGACTTGAGCTGGATTAATGCATCCCTTGGGTATGGGCGGGTGGAAATGGCTCTCCTTCTCAATGGGAGCCACTCTCCCATCTCACTCTCAGTGTAAATGTCCCAGCTTCACTGAGCAGATGAGAGGTAGACTTTCTCAGCCAAGCCCATGTTTCAGGTAGGCAGCTACCAAGCCCTTGCAGCCAAACTGAACACTCGCTCTTCACAGACTTCACTCTGGCAGCCTGGAATTCTATTCCTAGATGGGACTGAAATCCTGGATAGGCTGGGTCTGTTAGCTTCCTTGCATTCTTCCCCTGAGAAGTGAGGGATCTAGGACCAGTCAGGCTTGGCCTTCAATCTCTGGCTTCTGCCTCTAGCAGCCAGCTCACAGAGCACGTTCAGTCAAAGGACTTTTCTTCCATAATACTTGTATTCCTCCATTTTTCATGACTGTCACAAAATACCCGAATCTGAGTAACTTATGAAGAACAGAGATTTATTGTGCTTGATTTTTCTCCCATAGCCCTTGCACTCATCCATTATTCATGATTTTCCTGAAATACCTGAGGCTGGGTAACTTAGAAAGAAAAGGGACTTATTTTTCCTTACAACTCTAGAAACTCAAGGGCAAGTGCAGGTATCAGCCCTGCGCTGGGGTGATGACAGTATGGTGGCAGGGGCCTGCGCAAGAGCTTAGGTGACGTAGCGAGAGAGGAGGCCAGCGAGGGAAGGGGCCTCTTTGGGAACAGCTGTCTCACAAGAACCAACCAGGGCTTCCGTGGAACTAAACCTCAGTCCCTGCCAGGGGCAGATGAGAGACCTCCTCTAGGCCTCTTTTAAAAGATCCTGCTGACTTCTCACACTGCTGCAGTGGGGACCAAGGTAACATGTCAGCCCTTGAGGGGACAGATCACATCCCAACAATGACCATGACAATACTGTTCACACAGTCTGTAATTACTTATACGCTGTTTTACACACACACACACACACACACACACACACACACCACTTTTTGTGTTTCACTTCCCAGGAGAAATCATACTTTTTGAGAGCAGAGGAATGGTATCTCTTACTCATAACAGTGACCAACATCTGACAACTAATGGATGACCCATTGGGATCCCACTCACCTTTGGATAGATGGATGGTGAATGGATGGACAGATGATGGATGAATGGATGGATGATGGATGGAGGGATGGATGGATGGATGGATGATGGATGAATGATGGATGGATAGAGGATGGATGGAGGGATGGTGGGTGGATGGATGATGGATGGATGGATGGATGGTGGGTGGATGGATGGATGATGGATGGATGGATGGATGGATGGTGGATGGATGGATGATGGACGGATGTATGGTGGATGGATGATGGATGGATAGATGATGGATGGAGGGAGGGATGGTGGATGGATGGATGGTAGGTGGATGGATGATGGATAGATGGATAGATGGTGGGTGGATGGATGATGGATGGATGGATGGATGGATAGTGGGTGGATGGATGATGGATGATGGATGATGGATGGTGGGTAGATAGATGATGGATGGATGGATGGATGAATGGTGGATGGATGGATGATGGATGATGGATGGTGGGTAGATAGATGATTATGGATGCTGGACTGGCAGAAGAATGGATGGAAGAATGAGTAGATGGATGGATGAATTGCAAGTTCTTTGGCATATATAGTTATTTTCTATTTTAATTTTTATATTTAGTTATTTTAAAACATGCCTGCAAACTTTTTGCCCCTCAGCTTATTGAGAAGAATGGAGTCATTAGTTGGCATCTGGTCAACCAACAGAATATGGTGGATGTGACCATGATGTGGCTTTCCAAGGCTGAGTCACAGAAAACCAGGCAGTCTGAGTGGTTCCCTGGAGGACCTGACTACTAAACACCTACCTTTTGACACCAGACCAGGCACCGGGAAGCAGACACAAATCTCTCTCTTGCCTCATAGTTTATAGCCTGTGAGCAAGTTCACCACCAGGATAGCCATGTCATTGATCACCAAAGATCAGACTCTCTGTGAGGCGGTGGGTGTACATGGCAGGGCCCAGGGAAACTAGACTATGCAGTCACCTCCCCTGTAATGAACCAAATGATCCCCCAGCACATGTGAGCACATTGTGCTGACAGTGTGGTATGAAGGAAGAGGAGCCCAGCAGCCTCTGGGACTGTAGCAAGGGACTACGCTCCCTGTAGTAGTTAACTTTTTCATTGCTATGACAAAATGCCTGATAAACGTAACTTAAGGAAGTAAAGGTTTATTTTAGCTCACAATTTGTGGTGGGGAAGTCATAGCAGCAGAAACACGAGCCAGCTGGTCACATGGCATCCACAGTCAGGAAGCAGAGAGAGATGCATGCTGGTGCTCAGCTCGCCTTCTCCTTTTTATTCAGTCTGGGAACTCAGCCTAGGAGATGGTGCTGTTCACAGTAGGATGGGTCTTCCAGCTTCAATTAACTCAATCTAGAAACTCCCTCACAGGCATGCCCAGAGGTTTGTCTCCTAGGTGATTCTAGATCCCATCGAATTCCCAATCAGTATTAACTATCACTGCCCCCTTCCCTCCATTCCCCCAAATCAGAAAAGGATTCCTTGAGGACTGGGTGTTGAAACTTAGGCCTGACGCCTGAAGAATGAGTGCGAGTTGGATCGGCAAATGCAATGTGTGCAAAAGCCCTGTAAGTGGAAGTCGAGGAGATGGGCCAGAGAGGGAGAGCAAAGCCAAGGCTGGGAAGGAGATCAGGGATGGGAGGGGCAGCAGCTCCTGGGGGTGAGGGCTCATCGCCGAATCTGTGGAGAAGGCTGGGGGATCGAGCCTGGGCTCAATGAAGAAATTCAGAGGTATGAAGTGACTGCAACCTGAATCTAAGATTCCATTCATACTCATTTAGTTTGGGTCTGGTGTTTTGTTTTGTTTGCAGACAGGTTCTCATATAGCCCAGGCTGGACTCCAGCTCATTGTATAATTGAGGATGACCTTAAACATTGGATTCTCCTGCCTCCGCCTCCCAAGGGCTAGGATCACAGACAAGCACCCAGTTTACATGGTGCTGGGGTGGGCGGAACACTCTACCAACCCCAGTCTCCATTCACACTTTAGAATAATGCTGGGTCTGGAAAAAGAATAACCCAAAGGGACATGATGTTCCCGTGGAGGAGAAGTCTAGAGAAAAATCGCATCATTTACAGGAATCGGACTTGAGGGACACTTCCCAGGGGACCAAATGGGGATGTGAAGGCTGTGGTTTGGGCATGTCTGGTGGTGTAGATTCTTCTTAGATGCAGGTGCTGGGCTGGGCTGCGGACCCACTGGCTTAACTAAGGCACTAGGTAGGGATGGATTCATAGGGCAGTTTATATGTTGAGCTGTGCTTTGATGATGGGTTAGTTGACAAAAGCATCCAGGGTGCAGGGTGTCTCCCTGTAACACCTGGTCACATGAGAGGCTTTGGTATTTACCCTACCTATCTGGATTCCAAAGGGAGGCTTAAAGCAGCTTATTATCAAAATCATAAGTACAATAGAGTGGATATCAAAGAAAATACTACCTGCATAGATGGAAGAGGAAGTAAAAATATACACCCTGTGCTTTTACAAATGGGCCTATGACTCATCAAATGTCAAAGGAGCTGTTGTAACTCCTGAGAGCCTGCTACGGAACCTGGGACCCAGGGAACCCGCCTATCAGCAAGCTCCTCTCTCCTGTAAAGGATTCCGAGGGGCCAAATGGACCTCTTAATGTTCCTCTGTGTGAGTGTGTGTGTGTGTGTGTGTGTGTGTGCGCGCGTGGCGTTTGCATATGTGCATATGGTATATGCATGTGTGCGGTGTATCCACCTGTATGTGTGGTGTTATGCACATGTGTGTGGCGTGTGTGTGTATGTGCTTGAGTGTGCATGCCTGTGTGTACATGCAGAAGCCAGAGACTGAGACCAGGTGTCTCTCTCAATCGCTCTCCACCTTTTTGGTTTTTGGGGGACAGAGTCTCTCACTGAACCTGGAACTTGCTAATTCGGCTAGGCTGACTGGCCAGCGAGCCCTCAGGGTCCTCCCGTCTCCACCTCCCCAGCACTGGGATTACAGGCACGTGCCACCACCACCCTTTTTTTTTTTTTTAATGGGTGCTGGAGATCCAAACTCAGGCCTTCGTGACTGCAGAGCAAGCACTTTACCTACTGAGCCATCTCCCCAGCCCCGAGGGATCACATTTGGAGAAACACTGCTTTAGTCCAAGCAAACATGGGTATAGTGGTTGGGCATAGAAAGTGGTGCTGGGTTGGATTAAGGCTGCCATCCCCTGGAGAAAGGGTTTCGTGGATGTTGAGTGATCACCATCCGTCCCCTCAGAGGTGGGTCACATGGGAAGGGGCACTATCAGCTCAGTGTGGCTGCCTTGAACTTCTGTTGCTGCTGGAGAGGATTTTGTGAGTTTTTGAGAGAGACAGATACAGCCATCGAAGCTGCATGGGGCAGAGTAGCCAGGCCAAACACATGAACTGCCAGGTTGTACACAGTGACCCTGGCATTAAGAAAGACAAGGAGGGGCTGGAGAGATGCCCCGGCAGTTAAAAGCACTTACTGCTCTTCCAGAGGACCCAGGTTTGGTTCCCAGCACTGACCTGGTAGTTAAGACCCATCCTTAACTCTATCTCCAGGGTATGCAACACCTTCTTCTGGCCTCCGTGGACAGCAAACACGCATGTGGTGCATTTACATTCGTGCAGGCAAAACACTTATTATACATAAGATAAAATGAATGTATTTATTTATTTATTTATTTGTCTTTTTGAGACAGGGTCTCCCTGTAGCCCCAGCTGGCCTGGAACCCACTCTGTAGACCAGGCTAGCCTTGAACTCACAGAAATCCGCTTGCCTCTACCTCCCAAATGCTAGGATTAAAGGTGTGCACCACCACACCCGGCAAAATGAATGTTTTTAAAAATGAATGACAATGAACTGGTAAGTGAGGGATACTGACTGTCCACTGGCAGCTTTCTTCAAGAAGGTCCTGGGTAGTAGGGTAGGCCATTTTTGTTAGCTTCTCGGGCAAGTTGGACTGTTCCATGCAGGCATGGATCAGCTCTGGAAGTCTGTGCTGGCTCCTCTGACATTGAGCAAGGGAAAGGGAGAGAGCAGACAGTAGGATGGATGGCCAACTAGGACAAACTTCACTGAGATTACTCCTGCTGAAAGTGTGCTCCCTGGGCAGCAGGAGCATTTCTGAGAACTTGGGACAATGGAGGTTTTTGGGCCCCACCCAGATGTGTCAAATCAGAATCTGCATTTTTTTTGTCGTTTTTATTTTATGTGTATGAGTGTATTGCCTGCATGTATGTAAGTACACCTGTGTTGCGCAATGCCTAAAGAGATCAGAAGAGGATGTCAGATCCCATGGAACTGGAGTTACATACAGATGGTTGTTAGCTGCCATGTGGGTATTGAGAAACAAACCTCAGAACTCTGTAGGAGCAGAGTGCTCTAACCACTAAACAATCTCTCCAGCCCCCAGAATCTGCACTTTTTTTTTTTTTTTTTTGGTCTTTTTAGAGACAGGTTCTCCCAGTAGCCCCAGCTACCTTGGAACTCACTATATATACCAGGCTGGCCTTGAACTCACAGAGATCTGCCTTTGCCTCTGGAGAACTGGGATTAAAGGCATATGCCACCACACCCAGCTCAGAATCTACATTTTGACCAAGTTTTCAGGTGTTGATTGTGTATACCTTTATAGTTTTGGTTTGGGTTTGTTTTTTTTGTTTGTTTGTTTTTTTTTTTTTTTTGGTGTTTTTGAGACAGGGTCCCCCTGTAGCTCCAGTTCCAGCTGGCCTGGAACACACTATGTAGACCAGGCTGACCTTGAACTCAGAGTTCCACCTCCTCTGCCTCCCAAGTGCTGGGATTAAAGGCATGCACCAGGGGCTGGAGAGATGGCCTAGTGGTTAAAAGCACCAACTGCTCTTGCAGAGGACCCGGGCTCGATCCCCAGCACCCACATGGCGGCTGAGAACCATCTTTAACTCCAGTTCCAGGGGAATCTGATGCCCTCTTCTGACCTCCGCGGTATTGCATGACACGGTTGCACAGACCTACATGCAGACAGTACATTCATACACATAATAAAATAAATAAAATTAAAAAAATAAATCATAAAGGCATGCACCACCACACCCAGCTGTTTCTTTTTTAAAGGCTTATTTTACAGATGTGTATATGCCACATGCAAATGCATGCCAGCAGAGACCAAAAAAAAAAAAGGTATCAGACCCTCCTGTATCTAGAGTTACAGGTGGTTGTGAGCTGCCCCTGCCCAGTGTGGATGCTGGGAATCAAACTTGAGTCCCCTGGAAGTGCATCTAGTGTTCTTAGTCACTGACTCTTCTCTCTATCCCTGCTTTTTGCTTTGCTTTGTTTTTCTTTTGTTTTGAGACAGGGTTTCATGTAGCCCAGGCTATCCTCACACTCACAATGTACCTGAGGAAAACTTTAAAGTTCTGATTCTCCTGCCTCCACATCCCAAATGCCTGAGCCAGCATGCCTACTTTTTGCATTGCTGGGGATCAACCCAGGGTTTTGTCCATGTTAAGCAAGTACTCTACCAATTCAGCTATATCTACAGCCCAATTAGCTGGGCTAGGTTTTGAGGTGTGTATCTCTCCATGTAGCTCAGGCTGGTCTAGAACTCCCCATATACCCAGACTGACTGGCTTCAAATTCCTGGTCCCCTTTGCCCAGCCTCCTGAGTACTAGGATCACTGGCGTGCACCAGCACACCCTGGCTAATAACTAACTATTTATTGAGGACCCTTCCAAGACTCAGCTCAAGTTTGGTCTTGGGGGCACAGTGACAAATGAAAATAATTTAGTCTCTGACCCAGTGGAAGGGACAGTCAGGCGAGGGAGCATGGGCCAAATAAGTAAAGAAACAAACACACATCAATAGTAAATTGTGGCAACTGCTTCTCCGGAAGCAGAGCAAGATTCATGATAAAGATCATATAATAAACATTAAATGATAAACACAGACTTGGGGAGAGATTTGTAGTGCGCAGAATACCTACAAGGTTAAAAGGAAGGAAACGATTCAGGCTATCTAGGGAAGGCCTCTGGAAGGTGGAGGATCCTTGAAAAAGAGGGTCAGTGGATTATAGGATGGACACCCAAGTCTTGTCCAGGGTCATACAATGAACTAGAGTCTGATACATCAGGCTCAAGGCTCACACTGAGATTCCTGGAGAAGATGGCACGGGCTGTTTGGCAGTGGCGGTCCATGCCCTTCTGCCTGCACTGTCCTGTACTATGTGGTCTTGTCTTAGCCACCCCATCATAGCACCAAAGACATCTGTCCAGGCTCCCTCCCCCAGCCTACTCCGACTTGGGCATTCTCCACATTTATTTATCAGATGTGGGGAAACAAAGATTCTAGAAAACTGGCAAATGAGCTTCTGGCTCAAGATGAAGGAAAGGAAGGGAAGCACTGTTTGTATTTCCTGGGATGATTCTCAGCATCTTTCCTCCCAAGAGTCCTTGTCACTTCTCCAAGCACCCTGCCCTAAGGCTGTAACTCAGTGTGCATGTGTGTGTGTGTGTGTGTGTGTGTGTGTGTGTGTGTACAACCTCAGGTATATTTCCTCAGGTTCCATTCACTTACAAATATTTTTAAATTTTTTTTAATTTTAGTTATTTTGTATGTGTATGAATGTACTGTCTGCATGCAGGTTTGTGCACCCGTGTCGTGCAATGCCGCAGAGGTCAGAAGAGGGCATCAGATTCTCCTGGAACTGGAGTAAAAGACGGTTCTCGGCCGCCATGTGGGTGCTGGGGATCGAACCCAGGTCCTCTGCAAGAGCGATCGGTGGTCTTAACCGCTGAGCCATCTCTCCAGCCCCACAAATATTTTTTAATGTTTATTTATTTGTGCATGTGTGCACATGGAGGTCAGAGGACAACTTCCACCATGTAGATCCTGGGGATCAAACTCAGGTCATCAGGCCCCCATTTTGTTTTGTTTTTTTTGGTCTTTTCGAGACAGGGTCTCCCTGTCTGGAACTCTGTAGACCAGGCTGGCCTTGAACTCACAAAGATCCGCCTGCCTCTGCCTCCCGAGTGCTAGGATTAAAGGCGTGCACCACCATGCCCGGCCAGGCCCCCATTTTGTTTCAGACAAGGTCTCTCATTGGTCTGCAGCTTTCTGAGTAGGCTAGGGTGGCTGGACACTGAGCCTCAGGGTACTCGTCTGTACCTCTCCACAGCGGGGATTATAAGCATATATACTTTCTTTCTTTCTTTCTTTCTTTCTTTCTTTCTTTCTTTCTTTTTTTCTGCCTGTCTTTTTGGAACTCACTCTGTAGACCAGGCTGGGCTTGAACTCACAGAGATCTGCCTTCCTCTGCCTCCCAAGTTCTGGAATTAAAGGTGTGCACCACCATGTCCTATATACCACCTTTCTTACATGTGTTCTGAGGATCGAACTGCCAAGCACTTCACTGACTGGATCCTTTGCCCAGCCTTCCACTGCTTTTCATTCTTGTGAACAAATCCTGGGCAGAAACAACTTCAGGGAGGACAGGCTTGGTCGTCTGCCTCATGGTTTTAGAGGGATTTCAGCTCATCATTGTGGGAAGGACATAGTGGTGCAGTTTTGTCACAGGAAACAGACACAAAGAAGAGAGTGGCTGGAAGTCAGAGTGCATCTAACCACGCCTACTGATCCGCTCCCATCAGCCAGGCCCCACTTAAAAAAAATGAATTTTATTTAATATGTGTATGTTTAACTTCACGGATGCAATGCCTATGGTGGCCAAGAGACGGCACTGGACCCCATGGAACTGGAGTTATAGATTGTTGTTAGCTACCATGTGGGTACTAGAAACTGAACCCAGGTCCTCTGCAAGAGCAGGCAGTGCTCTTAGCTGAGCCATCTGTGCAGTCCCTCAGGCCCCACCTCATACTGATGGTGTTTCAGCAGTCTGGAGCCAGGCATTTAAAACATGAGGCTCTGCGGGACACTTTAGACTCAGACCATAATGGAGGGCATGGTGGGAACCACAGGACCTGCAACCTCCCCATGTGGAATCAACCCCTACACGACCCACTTCAAATTCCCCTTCCCAGGGTCGGGAGGCATCCAGCGGAGGGCAACACTCAGAACAAAGGGAAAATCTGTGAGGCTAGAGACCACACTGAAAGGTGTCGAGCTGGGGGGAACTGGGAGGTGGGAGTGAACAGCAGCTCGCTCCCACACCCGGAAGAGCCCCAAGGGTGGGCACCAGGCGTTGCCACTTTTAGAACTAATAGGTGGAAGTTCAGGTGACCCCATGACCATGTGAATTGGATACATGTTGACCTGGAAGGAACAGGCCCAGAAAGGTGAGTTCATGTGCTCAAGGCTGCAGAGCAGGGATGGAGCACTGCAGACCGAGAGCTGTGGCTTTTTCTCTCATCTGCTCTGGTGACTCTCAAATCACCTCTGAGGAAAGCAGCCCCCCGCCCCCCTGCCCCAGCCCCAGCCTCAGCTCAGATGCTTGCTGGCAGCAGCCTGCAGATAGACCAGAGGGTCATTGTGCTGCTTTGCTTTTATTTATTTTTCTGATTTCCTCTCATTCAGGCTGGTTTTTCTATGTAGGGCCACAAGGAAAAGTTTCATCTTTGGGCTGGTGCAACTCAGTGGTAGACCATGGGCAGGGCCCCAGGGTCCATCCTCAGCGTCCGTTCCCCAAAGAAAAGCTTCATTTTAAAGTAAATTTCGTTACGCTGAAAACACAAGCTTGGACCACGCATGGTGGCATGTACCTTTAATCCTAGTACTCAGGAGGTAGAGAGGGAGGTGGAGCTCTGTGAGTTCAAGGCTAGCCTGAGACCATAGTGAGCTCCAGGACAGCTGGGGCTGCAGGGAGACCTTGTCTCAGAAAGAAAAAACAAAACAAAAAACATAAGCTGCAGCTAGAGAGATGGCTCAGAGGTTTAGACTGCTTGATGCTCTTGTAGAGGACCCAGGTTTGGCTCCCAGCACCCATGCAGGGCCCCCAACAGCCTCCTGTAACTCCTGATCCAAAGGATCTGAGCTCTCTTCCCGCCTCTGCAGGATCCTTCACTCACATGCAATTCCCACACATACACACGTAGTTAAAAATTAAAACCTTATAAAAAAGCAGATTTGAGTGGAAACAGGTTGTTTTGATTTGATTAAGTTTTTGAGACAGAATCTCCTATAGTTCAGGCCTGCCTTGAACTCGATATGTAGCCGAGGATGACTTGATTCTCCCACCTTCACCTTCTGCGTTCTCGGATTATCAGATTCTAGGCATGCACTATCATGCTCAACTATTTTGTTTTTTGAAACAAGATCTTGCTATGTAATCTAGTTGGCTTTTAATTATTACTGTAGCCCAGGATGACATGGACTTTTTTTTTTTTTTTTTGTATTTTTGAGACAGGGTCTCCCTTTAGTCCCAGCTGGCCTTGAGCTTGCTATGTAGACCAGGCTGGCCTTGAACTCACAGAGATCCACCTGCTTCTGCCTCCCGAGTGCTAGGATTAAAGGTGTGTGCCACCATCACGCCCAGTAACAATGGACTTTCTGTCCTCCTATCCCACCCTCCTGAGTGCTGGGATTACATAGGATATATATATATGTAAATTCCCCCTCAGTGAGGTAAAACTAAGCATCAGCTCACCTCTGTGAAGGGCCAGAGGACAAGTATTTTTGACTTGGAGGGCCACACAGCCTTGACTATAGACAGTCTATAAGGAGTAAGGTAGTTTCTCTGGCACTGCATAAAACAAGTTTGCTGGGATACACCTATAAACCCAGCATCAGGGAGGTGGGGAATCAGGAGCTACATAGTGAGCTTCAGCCTGGGGGGGCTTCACCCCAGCAGAGTCTCTGCAGTCTCTCACTGCTCACGTGTCCTCAGGGAGGGGTCTGGTGAGTCTTGTGAGTTTCTTGTTTCATGAGCCAGAGGCGATGTTTCTGTCCCAAGAAAACAACTACACACCAAAAGCAGGGAGGTGGCTCAAGCATGAGGACAAGAGTTGGGATCTCCAGCACCTACATAAATGCTAGGCCAGTGTCACTTTTTTTTTTTTTTTGTCTTTTCGAGACAGGGTCTCCTTGTAGCCACCCCAGCTTGTCCTAGAACTTGCTCTGTAGACCAGGCTGGCCTGGAACTCACAAAGATCCACCTGCCTCTGCTCTGCTTCTCAAGTGCTAGGATTAAAGGCATGTGCCACCACAGCTGGCTAATATTGAACACTTGTTAAGATGTTTCTCAGCCATCTCTAATTCCTCACTTGTGAAGTCTCTGTTCAGCTCTTTGCTCCATCTTTTGAGTGGATCATTTGTGTTTTTTGAGTAGTATATATATACTCTGGAAATCAATTCTTTGTCCGAGGTGAAGGTTTGCTCCCACTCTCTGGGATTTCTCTTCACTTCCTTGATTGTTTCTTTTGATGTACAGAAGCTTTTGAGTTTGATGAGGTCCCATTTGTCAATTGTCGACCTNCACACACACACAAACACACACGAGCACCTACAGGTGTTTGAATATTTCTATGCACATGGCACACACCACATATATATACATACACAGACATATACAAGGACAGTGACTAGAGGATGGTACTGAGGTGACCACATCTGGAACCCTGCTCTGGAATACCTGTTGAGAACCAAGGCCAACAACACAGAAGAACTAGCCATGGACCCCCGGGCCTCTCTCTTGACTATGCAGAAGCTGAAGAGGAAGTCAAAGAGTCCCTGAGGAAATGAATTACGGCTTTTATAATTCCCACTGTTTCTTCCCATGTCCAGTGGTCATCCGTTCACCCAGGGCTGAATGGAAGGGCCACCAAGACATGTCGGAAGGCTTAGGAAGCCCCCTTGAGTTCAAATCCCCATATCACAAAGCATCACTTTTCCCCTTCCAGGCTCTGCAAAGAATGTTCTTTGGGCTTCTCAAGTAGTTACCATCAAGCCATCATCATTTTCGCATTAGCTACAGGTCATCCATTAACACCTTAGCTAGAGCCATTATGAACTACTTTTCTAGCAGAACAAAATGACAGAATGGTGGAGCCCAGCAGGAAGAGATTCATCTATGCATTTTCTTTCTTTTAAGTTTGTTTTAAAAATATTTTTATTATATTAATTTATAGAGTGGAAGAAGGCATGCAGAGATCAGAGGACAACTTGCAGGAGTCAGTTCTCTCCTTCCACAGTATGAGGCTTGGCAATCGAACTCCAGTCTTCAGCCCTGGTAGACAGCACCTCTACCCACTGAGCCATCTTGCCAGCTCACTATCTATGCATTTTCTAGGAAAGTGAAACTTAGCTGGGAGAAAAACTGAAAGTAGCAAATATACTGTGTGAGGAATGCCACCCTCACAATAACCCTGAGCGTCTCTTACTTGGGCAAATTTTATTGAGCACTTAGTAAGTAAGTGCCGAGTTCATTACATGCCCTAGCTTCAATCCTCAGAACAGCACTCAGAAGTAGATATTATGATTCAAGGGAACCAGGGCTCAGGCTTATTAATTAAATGCATGGTAAGCTGAGGCACCCTACATTCTAATGACCACACTGACTCCCCTGTCTTCTGCTTGTCCTCTCCTTGAGGGCCTCCTGGTCCATTTCTCTCGACTCATGTTCCTAGCTCTGAGCACCTGTCCTCCCTTTCTTCTGTGAGTGACTTTGCACCTAGCACCCTCCTGGGACCTGGAAAGATACCAGGGGTCTGCGGGGCTCTGGGTGGATAACCCCAATACCAGAATCAGTACAGAGAAGGACAGGAGATAGGGCAGGCGACCAGGCATCTCCCTAGAGCCCCCCATCTCCAAAGTGGAGATGCCACAGCTCACTGGTTTCTACCCTTGCCAGCTTACACCCTGCACTCACCTAACCAGTCGGGCTACACCACCCAAAGGCTGGTTCGATCCGTTTGGTCGGGCACAAGGCATGACCCAGCTTGTCCAACACCTGGGCTGGCTGCCACTCCCTGCCCCTCCCCTCCTAGTGGCTCCAGGCCCCGGTCTGCAAGTCACCCTATCCACTCTGCACTGCGGAAAAGTCGGTGCAGGCTCCTCGGAAGTGTTGGACAGGACAAAGCTGGGCTTTCAAAGGGGTTTCCTGACCTGAGTTGTTGTCTTGGCTCAAAACTGGAGGATGTCATCGTAGATCCCAAGTCCCTCACTTTCGGAGGTACTCCATAGGTGTATACTCTGGGCAGCTCACCCTAAATTGTTTCCTTTGTTCACTGATTTATTCAATTGTTTTTTTTTCTCCTACACCAGCCAAATACCAGGAACTCTGCTCAGCCCTGGGAAGCAAGGCATGAGGAGACAGAAAACAGTCAGAGAAGAGCTCTAATGGGACTACGTCAAAAACAAGAAAAGCCCATCAACAGGGCTAAGAAGATGGCTCAGTGCGTAAGAGCATGTGCTGCCAAGTCCGATGACCTGTGTTCAATTATAGGACCCACATGGTAGAAGGAGAGAGCTGTCTTTTGAAAGTTGTCCTCTGACCTCCATGCAAACATGTGACACACTGCTTCACACACACACACACACACACACACACACAGTAAATAGATATTTGTTTTTGAGATAGGGTCTCCCTGTATCCTCAGCTGGCTTGGAGCTATCCTGTATCTCTGTGAGATACAGGCTAGCCTCTATCTCACAGAGATCTCCTTGGCCTCTGCCTCCTCAGTGCTGGGATTAAAGGCATATGTCATCATGTCCAGCAGATAATTGTTTTTAATGTCAGCCAAGAGGGTGGAAAGATAACTCAGCATTTAAGAACTCATGCTTAACAGAGGACCCAAGTTTGGTTGCTAGCACCCACGTCTAGGGGTTCACAGAGGCCTATAACTCCAAAGGATCTGAAACCCTCTTCTGGCCTCCAGTGGCATTTTGCATAGGTCTACTTATATACATGTAGGCAAAACACTCAGACACATAACATAAAAATAAATACATCAAAAAGTTAAGAAGTCCATCAATAATAAGTCAACAGAATAATCAAAGCCAACTTGAATTAGATCTAGCCAGAAGCCATGGTAGAGCCTGACCTCCTGGATGGCTCAGGCCCTGACCTCTAGCATGGCTCAAAGTCTATTGGGTACTCAGAAAGCCTCCCTGAAGACACCTTTGGTACAAGCTACAATGTCAACAGCAAGCCACCATGGAAGAAATGTCAACCTCTCCATCTGGAGGGAACATCGTGTACAAACGCCCCAGACCCAGACTGCATGAGCAACAGGAACGTGGTAGGAAGGGAGGTCAGAGGGAGAGGCACAGGAGCCTGGAGGGAGCGCCCTCCAAGGACGGTGAGCACAGACAGGGTCCCCCAGCCCCGATAGCCCCAGGGCCTCAGAGGAGCCTGAATTTCGGGGTTGTCTTCTGCCCTCTCCCCTGGTTTCCTGGGACTGTTTGGGGACTCCATCTGTTTTGGATAGTCTGTGGCTGAGACAACAGAACCCCTGGGCAGCCTTCCCCCAGATCTGCAGGGGGTGCTCAAAGAGTGGTCCTCAAAGGAGAATGGGCCTCAGAGAAGGAGAGGGTTGGACAGGAAGCCAGAGTCCTGCAGGCAGGCTCTCTGTAGCATGGTCTCCCAGGTCTAACCTTGATTTAGTTCATTTTCCCAGTGTCCAAAACCCTCTCGCTGCCATCTCCCCCATATAAATTTCTATGACATTTGTTGGTGGCACCCAAAGTCACTCAATAGAATCATAGGGAGAAATGACCTGGACCACCCCATCCTGTTACACTGGAAGAGGGGGGAAACTGAATCTCACTATGAATCTAGGTCTTTCAGGATTCCTGAGGATTCTGTGTTTTACACACACACACACACACACACACACACACACCCTTATTACCTCCATGGGTGTGAGCACAACTTGATGAAATGTTCTTTTTTTTTTTATGAAATGTTCTTACTTTTCTCTGTGCTACCCAGATAAGCAGTAATCATGAGACCATGCGTTTCCCTACAGAGAGCAGGCTATGCCTGGTTAGACTGGCTTTGTGACCTAACTCAGAGCATTTAACCTCTCTGTGCCTTCGCTTTCTCACCTGTAAAATGGGAATAGTCTTACCACCTAGCTCACAGGTTACTGGAAGTTTGGGTGCACACCCACAAAACCCTAGACTAGCCCTGGCCACACACCATGTACATTGCATAATTCAAACCCTGACAGTGCCGTGCACACATTTCAGGTTTTGAAGTGATCTATTTCTTTTGTTTATTCATTCATTCAACTAACACTAACTGAGCTTTGCCAGGCCCAGGTGAAGGACACATAGGCAAGACACCTGGGTAATTTCAATGGAAGAGCATAGCTCACTCACTGGCAGGCTGCTGCCTGTGTGTAGGCTGGCCATTCCAAAAGCTCCCGGCATCACAGGTGCCCTGGGCTGATAGCTGCCCCACCAGCAATTCCAGGCCAAGATCATCCTGCTCCTCCATCCCTGCCAGAGCCCTGCCTCAACCCCACGGGCTGGCCCTCTTCCCATCTCCGGGGAGGGCCCAGGGCAGAAATCCGGCCCTGCCCACCTGCCTGTGCCCCGATAACTCCCATGAAGAGGAAGCTGTTTGTTTGGGAGGAAATGGTGCAGTGAGCAGTGGTCCACTTCAAATCACACTCGGCTGGGAGCACCAGCCCGGGACTGGGCTGAGGAGCTGGGAAGCGCTCCCCAGCTGCACATAAACACTCAGGGGCAGGACACTTCCCTCCACAGCCCAGCCAGGGGGACCCCAGAAAGCCTCATCTCAGAGGGAAACCAGAGCAATGGCAGGTTTAAAGACCCCACACTGGACCGCGGTCCTTACAAAGACCCCACACTGGACCGCGGTCCTTATAAAGACCCCACACTGGGCCGCGGTCTTTACAAAGACCCCCACACTGGACCGTGGTCCTTACAAAGACCCCACACGGGGCCTCAGTCCTTACAAAGACCCCACACTGGACCGTGGTCCTTACAAAGACCCCACACTGGACCGCGGTCCTTACAAAGACCCCACACTGGACCGCGGTCATTACAAAGACCCCACACTGGACCGCGGTCATTACAAAGACCCCACACTGGGCCGCGGTCCTTACAGAGACCCCACACTGGACCGCGGTCCTTACAGAGACCCCACGCTGGACCGCGGTCCTTACAGAGACCCCGCGCTGGACGGCGGTCCTTACAGAGACCCCGCGCTGGACGGTGGTCCTTACAGAGACCCCGCGCTGGACCGCGGTCCTTACAGAGACCCCGCGCTGGACGGCGGTCCTTACAGAGACCCCGCGCTGGACGGTGGTCCTTACAGAGACCCCGCGCTGGACGGCGGTCCTTACAGAGACCCCGCGCTGGGCCGCGGTCCTTACAGAGACCCCGCGCTGTGCCGCGGTCCTTACAGAGACCCCGCGCTGGACGGCGGTCCTTACAGAGACCCCGCGCTGGACGGCGGTCCTTACAGAGACCCCGCGCTGGACGGTGGTCCTTACAGAGACCCCGCGCTGGACGGTGGTCCTTACAGAGACCCCGCGCTGGACGGCGGTCCTTACAGAGACCCCGCGCTGGACCGCGGTCCTTACAGAGACCCCGCGCTGGACCGCGGTCCTTACAGAGACCCCGCGCTGGACCGCGGTCCTTACAGAGACCCCGCGCTGGACCGCGGTCCTTACAGAGACCCCGCGCTGGACCGTGGTCCTTACAGAGACCCCGCGCTGGACGGTGGTCCTTACAGAGACCCCGCGCTGGACGGTGGTCCTTACAGAGACCCCGCGCTGGACGGTGGTCCTTACAGAGACCCCGCGCTGGACGGTGGTCCTTACAGAGACCCCGCGCTGGACCGTGGTCCTTACAGAGATCCCGCGCTGGACGGCGGTCCTTACAGAGACCCCGCGCTGGACCGTGGTCCTTACAGAGACCCCGCGCTGGACGGTGGTCCTTACAGAGACCCCGCGCTGGACGGTGGTCCTTACAGAGACCCCGCGCTGGACGGTGGTCCTTACAGAGACCCCGCGCTGGACGGTGGTCCTTACAGAGACCCCGCGCTGGACGGTGGTCCTTACAGAGACCCCGCGCTGGACGGTGGTCCTTACAGAGACCCCACACTGGGCCGCGGTCCTTACAGAGACCCCACGCTGGACCTCGGTCCTTACAGAGACCCCACGCTGGACCGCGGTCCTTACAGAGACCCCACACTGGGCCGCGGTCCTTACAAAGACCCCACACTGGGCCGAGGTCCTTACAAAGACCCCACCCTGGACCGTGGTCCTTATAATCCCTTGGGGGCTCCAGAACACTGAACCTTCCCTGTCCCTGCTCCCTCTCCTCCTTCCTTCCTGCCTTTTTCTTTTCTTTAAAGAAAGGGTCTTAGGCTATGTAAATCGCTCAGTGAGTCAAGTGCTTGTTTCTTGTTGTACAAACATGAGGACATGAATTCAGTACTCAGGTACCAAAAAACAACAACAACAACAAAAAAAGCCAAGCATAGCCAATCATGCCTATAACCTCTATCAGATACCTGGGGCTACATAGCAAGCCAGTGGACCAAAATGGTGATCTCTCTCTCTCTCTCTCTCTCTCTCTCTTCTCTCTCTCTCTCTCACACACCACACACACACACACACACACACACAAACACGCACACACAGGATCTCATGCATCCTAGACTGGCTTGACTCACTATGTAACTGGGGATGGATGACCTTGAACTTCTGCTTCTTCTCCTAAGTGGTAGGATTACTAGTGTGCACCACCTCACCTAGCTTTCCTTTTTCTGCTGGAGAACATGGGGACAGTTGAGTTACAGTCTCACTTTGTTGACCTACCTGGCCTGGTGTTCACTATGAATGTAGCCCAGGCTAGCTTCAAACTCGCGGCAATCCTTCTGCCTCAGCTTCCTGAGTGCTGGAATTACAGGCATGCACCAGCACACCTGGCTTCCTCCTGTCATTTTTCTTGTCTCCAGTCTACAGGAGTCAGGACTTTCAACCCTCTGGCTGGTGGTACCTCAGGGATTTTGAAAAGATGCAGCTCCTGAGGCCTCACATCTGGTCACTTCCATCAGGCCCTGGGTGGGGATGTTGGACCAGACCCTCAGAAACAACCTCTGCAGCAGTCCTAATGGCAGCCACTTTGGAGCTAGGCCACTTTAGGGAGTTCCCAGTCTCGTAGTTGCCAGACACTTGGATGATTTGGTGATGAACCCTGCCCAGCCCCACCCTGGAGCAATCACACCAGGGCTGCAGAGGCTTCCTCCTGCATCTCCCAGAAGCACCCAGGTTATCCCCAAGGGCAGTCATGCTATGTATGCAAACGGGGAACTGATAGCCAAAAAATAAAGGGGGAATTGTCCAAGGCCAGTGGGCAAGCAGAGTTCAAAGCCAAGACCTCAAATGCCTGGGCTAGCTCAGGCCTGGGGTCGGGAGTATCAGTCAAGGTCGGTCTGCACAAAAGGGTACAACTGCTGGCTGAGGGAGGTGTAACTGTGAGAAGGCCCCCCTCCCCCCACCCAGTCCCCACTGTTGACACTCTATGACTCCTGCAGTGGGTAGATCCTGAGGGGTAAGATGGAGGTGGAGGTGGGGTCCTAAGAGCAGACAGTTTCAGAAGTAGAGAGCAGAATAGTGACCAGAGAGATTGGTAGTTAGAACTCGCTAACTGGGAGCTGTTGGCCACAGTGCACAGGATAGGAAGAACTGAAAGTCGAGAGATCTGTGGTACAGGGCTGGGGATGTGGATGTGGCTTAGTTGGTAGAAATACCATGCTCGAAGCGCTGAGATAGACTCCCTAGCACCCCATAAACCAGGTGTGGTGGTGCATCCTAGCACATGGGAAGAGGAGGCAGGAGGATTACAAATTCAACGCCCTTCTCAGCTACCCAGTGAGTTCAAGGAGAAGCCTGGATTCCACAAGACCCTGCCTCAAAAACGAACAAATGAGATCTATGGTACAAAAGGATGACTAGTCTCTCAATTTCCCTCCCTCCTCCCTGCCCTTCGTCCTCCCTCCCTCCCTCCCTCCCTCCCTCCCTCCCTCCCTCTCCCAGCACTGGAAATTGAACCTGGCGTCCAGCTGAGCTACAGTGCCCTTCCTTCTATCATCATCCCAATTGGCACAGACCATTCTGCAGGTGTAGACACCATCCCAACCCACTTGGGGGCAAGATCTGTGGGTAGAAGCTCCCACCGTGAGCAAGGTAGGGAGACTACGCTGTACCCTGTTCTAGGTTACTCCATGTGTCATGAAACTGTGGCTTTCAGGCTATGCCTTGCCCTGGGTGGTGCATTTATAAACAAAGCAACATCAGTGGCTACTTTTTTTTTTTTTTTGAGGCAGGGTCTTCCTGTAGCCACTGCTGGCCTAGAGCTCATACTCATTACGTAGACCAGGCTGGCCTTGATTTCACAGAGATCTGTTTCCCTCCACCTTCCAAGTGCTGAGATTAAAGGCATGAGCCACCACACCTGGCCAATTAGCTCCATCTTGCACCTCATTTGTGCACATAGATACTAGCCTGTCCAGCACTCACCATGAGGCACAAAATCATAAGCAACTTGCTCTTAAAAGTACCATTGGAGGGGCTGGAGAGATGGCCTAGGGGTTAAGAGCGCCGACTGCTCTTGCAGAGGACCCAGGTTCGATCCCCAGCACCCACATGGCGGCTAAGAACCATCTGTAACTCCAATTCCAGGAGAACTCCAGTTCCAGGGGAATCCGACACCCTCTTCTGACCTCCGTGGCATTGCACAACACGGGTGCACAAACCTACATGCAGACAGTACATTCATACAAATAAATAAATAAATAAATAAATAAATAAATAAATAAATAAATATTTTAAAAAAGTACCATTGGAGCCAGCCAAACACATGCATACTTATAATCCCAGCACTGGGGAGGTAGAGGCAGGGAGATCTCTGTGAGGTTGAGGCCAGGCTGGTTCACACAGGAAGTTCCAGGCCAGCTGGGGCTCAATAAAACAAATAAATAAGTGTAATTTTAAGAAATTTTAATTAAAATAAATTTAAACACTTTCAGAAAATCCAAAGTCTGTAACACCTTCACCTAATACTTCCATAGCAATGGCCCTACAGATTTGTCTGAACACCGTGTGTGTGTGTGTGTGTGTGTGTGTGTGTGTGTATGTGTGTCAAAGGCCTGACAGGCAGAGAATTCCCAATTCCTGTCCCTGGGATTTCAGCTCAGCAGAGTCCCCCACTGCTTGGACTATCACTGTCTGTCCACTTGTCCGTCTAGACTCAGGCCTGTACCTTCCTAGAATGAGCTCATGCCTCTGTAGTTCAGCTCCATGAGCCTTTAGCAGCTTCCTAACTGGGTTTGTTAATATCTAATTTAGCCACTCTGGTGACTGAATTTTCTTTTTGTTTTTTAAAATATTTTATTTATTATTTTTATTTTATGTATATGATTATATTCCCTGAATGTATCTAAGTACACCCATGTCATGCAGTACCCGCAGAGGTCAGAAGAGAGTATCAAATTTTCCTGGAACTACAGTTATGGACAGTTGTTAGATACCATTCGGGTGCTGGGAACTGAACCCTGGTCCTCTGTAAGGGCTGCCAGTGCTCTTAACCACTGAGCCATCTCTCCAGACCCCATTTTTTTGTTGTTTTTAAGACAGGGTCTCATGTAATCCAAGCTGGCCTCGAACTCAATATTTAGCCAAGGATGACCTTGAACTCTGATCCTCCTGCTTCCACTTCCCAAATCCAGGGACTACGGGTGTGCACCACCACTTCCAGTTTACGCAGTGCTAGGATGGATCCCAGGGCCTTCTGTATGCTAGGCGAGGACTCTTGGAACTAAGCCACGTTCCCAACCCTGCAGAGACCCCTGAACCTGCTGTCTCTGCCGCCTCATCTTCCAATAAATTCTGTCATGGTGGAAAGACATCTACTGCCTATGGCAAGTAGAACCTGAACTAGCCCCCTTCTGGGACATTCTCTTTATGTCCATCCCAGGATCCTGGGCTCCCATGGGGCATGTCTGGGATCCCTGGACTTCAGCCCCTGCTGAATTCCCATCTTGAGGAGCCACTGATGGGGTCGACAGTACTTTCAGAGACCTGGGAAGTAAAAGGAAGGCGGCCAAGCCACTGGCCTTGAGGGCTCCAGACCTGGAAATCGGCTCCTGCTCTCCGAGTTCTCAGCTCTGTGCTTCTCAGACCATTTGGGGGAAAGAACTAAAGACCCATTCGTCCGATTTTTAAGTAACATTATCTAGCTGGCTAGCTATCTAGTGTTCATGCGTGTGAACCTGTACCATACTGCACACAGAGGAGGTCAGAAGTCAGCTCTCTCCTTCTACCATGCGGGTTCAAGTTCAGGCGGGCAGGTGAACAGACTTGGGGGCAAGTGTGTTTACCCACGGAGCCATCTCACCTGCCCCACTGTTTTTAATTGTCGGTTCTTCATGAACCAGAGCTTCCCTAACAGGCAACTACTGGTCATAGTGCCTAGAGACCCCTAAGAGCACCAATCACAATCACAATGAGCTTGCTTGCTTTCTCTTTCCTTCCTTCTTTCCTTCCTTCCTTCCTTCCTTCCTTCCTTCCTTCCTTCCTTCCTTCCTTTCTTCCTTTCCTTCCTCTTTCTTTCTTTCTTTCTTTCTTTCTTCCTTCCTTTTCTTTCTTTCTTTCTTTCTTTCCTTCCTTCCTCTCCCTTCCTTTCTTCCTTTCCTTCCTTCCTCTCCCTCCCTTCCTTCCTTCCTTCCTTCCTTCTTTCTTTCTTTTTTCCTTTCTTTCTTTCTTTCCTCCTCCCACCTCTCTCTTTTGTGACAGTGTTTCACTATGTGATCAAGGCTAGTCTGGAACTCACAATGCCCCTGCCTCGGCTTCCTGAGTGCTGGGATAACAGGCATGAGCCACTACACCCAACTGCCATGAAGGGTTTCTAAACTTTTGTTCCTCAAGTCTACATACTGTAGGACAGAGGGCAGGCTGCACAGTCAGAGCCCAGGATGGGTGAACAACTGCTGGATGCTACAAGGGTCTGCACCACCCACAAGCTCAGTGTTGATGTGAGTCGGGGCGGGGGGCACTGATGTAAGGATCTAATAATGTACACAGCCGTGTCCCCTAATAGTGAAGAGCCAGTGCTAGAAAGCAAGGGAACCAGGAGTGGGAGGGCCCACAGACCAGTAGAGGTGAAGACCTCCCCCCACCACTACCTGCCCCCCCCCCCAGTTCTGGAGCACGTCACTCGGGGGAGGAGATGCTTTTGTCTGACTTGATGCCACACCTGTCACCACCATGCCACTCTAGCCTACTCTTCTCTCGAGATGTTTGTCTTGTTTTCAGTGTGGATTCCAACTGCGGAGGAATGCGCCCTAAGAGCAACAGCCAGAGCTTCAAGGGCCTCAAGTCTGTGGGCTCAACTAGGGGCAGTGGGCCCCAGATGGCCAGACATGGCATGGATGATACGGGCGGGCGGGACAGCGATACTGTCCTCAGCCTAGCATTCAAGAGATGGCAGCTCAGACTGCTTGCCCTGCCCCTCCCAGGCCTAAGGGAGGGGAAGGAGGGGGAGGGAGATCTAAGTACTCTACTTGCAGAGTGGGGGCCACCCATGCCTAGAGGGCTGGTGCCACAGGACTTCAGGGCATGAGCTCAGAATGCCTCAGCCTCAAGCCCTGCACTCAGTAGGGTATCCAGCACACAGTAGGCACTGAGAATATCTGCTGAGGATGTGCCCAGTCCCCACTGGACTGGCCTGGACTCCCGGCCACACCCACTCCCCCAGCATGTCTCAGGCCTGCATTATTCCCATTCCTTCAGGTTTGGAATGTCTCTGTTTACCATGTGTGTCAGCTGGCTTGGCTCAGAGAACACCAAGTTCCAGAGTTCTGCTGGGTCCCTAGGGGGACACAAGGCTGGGCAAGAACAGTTCACACATGGACCCCCAGCTCCCTTCAGTATCTACCCAATCCAGGCCTGTCTGTCGTGCTCCAAACCCTGGAACCCCATAGGGTCAGGCGGCAGGAGCCGGAGTCACATAGGGGCGGTTTGTTTCTGTGGGCAAACCCTCCATGTCAAGGCGATGTGTGTTTAAATCTTCCCTCCATTTCGCCTTCAGTGGAGTAGCTCAACCTCTCTGCACTTGTTTTTCAGGGATATTTCTCTTGTCTCTCTCCAATCATCATCTTAGGATCGTCTTTAACTCTCTGCGGAATTCCCCATGGGACCATCATGTGATCTTGTAATTGCTAGTGTAGAAGAATTCAGAACTCAACCTCCCTGCCCCGACTGCTCATAGATCAGATGAAGTTGTGTGAGCCAGGTGCGAATGCAGGTCCAGCCTGACCCCCATCTTGTCATTTGGATCTGTGGGGACAGTGATTGCTGAGCTCCTGTGTTGCAGGATCAGCTGCATGTTCCCTGAACATTCCCTATAGAATGAGGATGGAGTATCAGATATCCCCCATGCAAACCTGTTTTCCTGTCTCATCACCAGAACTCAGAAAGCAAAGCAGTATTTGTGTGTGGGCATGCATGTGGGTCCACGTGTCATGTATGTTGTGCACGTGTTCATGTGTGTTCATGTGCTCATGAATGTGCATTTAAGAGTATGTTCATGTGTGTTTATGTGCATGTGTGTGTCTGCATGTGTGTTAATGTGTGCTTGGAGGTCAGAGCTGTTATCTGGTGTCTTCAATCAATCTCCACCTTATTATTTATTATTTTTATTTTATTTTATGTGTATGAGTGTATTGCCTGAATGTACGTAAGTGCACCCCTGTTGTGCAGTGCTCGCTGAGGTGAGGAGAAGGTGTCAGATGCCCTGAAGCTGGAGTTACGGAGGGTTGTTAGTCACCGTGTGGGTACTGGGAACCGGACCCATGTCCCCTGCAAGACCAGCCAGTGCTCTTACCCACTGAGCCATCTCTCCAGCCCCTCTACCTTATTTTTTTAAAGATAGTCTCCCACTGGACCTGGACCTTGCCATTCAGGCTGGGCCGACTGACCAGGAGCCCCAGGGATTCGCTTGCCTCTACCTCCCCAGTGCTAAGACCTCAAGCACATGCCCCCACACCCAGCTTTTTACTTTGGTTCTGGGCATCAAACTCATGTCTTCATGCTTGCAAGGCAAGGCTGAGCCATCTCCTGGCCATCCTTAACGAATGCATGAGAAGGATCTTCACACCCACCTCCCCGGGTTGTTTCAAGATCAGACATTCCTATGGCTTCGCAGTAAGTCAAGAGGAAACCAGCCCACTCCTGAGCAGCTTCCTAGTGTCTTTGGTGCCCAGCTTCATGCTTTGAGGACAGCACCTTGTGCCCTTGTTCCAAAGCACAGCCTCCTTGAGATATGCTGCTTTTCCTTTCTCCCTTAGGAGAACCCCGTGGTGCCCTAGGTCCCAGGGTCAGCCTTGGTTTACCCTCAGCTCCAAGAGGTAAAACTCAGATGTCTGGTCCATGTGCCAAGGGACAGTTCTCCCAGTGCAACATCTTAAATAAGGCTTGCCATAGAAGCACCTATGTTAGCCAGAGTTCCTGCAGCAGGGACCTGACCCCAAGGAGATTCAGTATGGACTGGGATGCAGCCCCAGAAACAGCTACTGGTGTATACCTGGGAATCCTGTGTCCTTGGTGGTCTGGCTCAGCCAGCCCTTGTGTGTGACACCCATGCCCTCCGTCCCATCTCCAAGGCAGCAAGCTCAGTCACACGGGTTCACTAACAATAGCCCCAGGGCTAATGTATGGCCTCCCTTTAGCCTCCCAACAATCTGCTCATGGGGAAATGTGGCATCCCTAGGATCCCGAGAGTGGCTGTCACTCACAGGTAGAATTATACCAATCATGTCCAGCAGTCATGCCTATGACATCATCTCTCTCCTTTTGCATGTTAGTCACCACAGCAGGTCACCTGCAAGACAACCTTTGACCCTGACCATGTCCCAGTGCTGGGTAAAAGACAGACACAAAAATTGGGGCTGGGTCTGGGAGGAGGGGTCCTAAAGACAGCCCAAGTCCTGTTTCCTGTCCATCCAGCTGGCTAGTGTATTGTAAAGCCCTGGCCTTCAATGTAAAACTTCAATATAAAAAATAACAGAAGGCTGAGGAGATGACCCAGTGGGTAAAGTGCTTGCAAGCATGAGGACCTGAGTTCGGATCCTGAGTACCACGTCAAAAACATGGTGTGGTGGCACATTCTTGTAATCTCCACATTGAGAGGCAGAGACAGGAGGATCTTCTGGGGTCCAAGCCAACTAGTGAGCTCCACGTTTAGTGAGGGACTTGTTTTAAAAAAAAGATGAGGGCTGGAGAGATGGCTCAGTGGTTGGGAGCTCCCCGACTGCTCTTGCAGAGGACCTGGGTTCGATTCCCAGCACCCATATGGCTAAGAGCTGTCTTTAAGCTGGGCATGGTGGCACATGCCTTTAATCCCAGCAATCCGGAGGCAGAAGCAGGTGGATCTCTGTGAGTTCAAGGCCAGCCTGGTCTACAGAGTGAGTTCCAGGCCAGCTGGGGCTATAGGGAGACCCTGTCTCAAAAAAAAAAAAAAAAAAAAAAAAGATGAAAAGTGATAGAACAAGGCACTCAACATTGACCTTTGGCCTTTATAGGTACATGCACTGGCAGACACATCTACACATCCATGTGCATCCACTATATATGAATGTATCATATCTATGTATATACATGTTCTTAGAAATTATATGCTTATATGCAACAGAATGTCTGAAATGACAGTGATGAGATCAATTACTAACTAGCAGTCTAAAGAAGGAGCTGTCATGAGGCCCCCAAGAATACTGCAGCTACATCTGCAGATGGTCAGATGTCCTGTTGTGTTCAACCTCTTGAGGCTGCAGTGTCCACACTGTATCAGAAACTAAGGCTCCAGGACGTTCACCCACACATATGCTCCAGCGAAGGGTCTACATCCTTAAAGACCTTGGCTTCATTTCAGTATCATTTATATTATGCTTTTGACCCCACCCCCATCCCCCATGGGCTTTCTTAGAAAATCAAGGGAAGAAATTCTCTAAAAAAGGAACCAGTCCATCATGATTTGGGAGCAAAAACAGTCACCTCACCTCATGAATACGCCACCCACCTCATAAATATAAATATTCATAGGAACTTCTTTCTGATCCACAATACAGAATACCCTGGATGTTCCAGGCTCTCTTTGGAGTGCTTAAATTGGTTTGCTAAATAAACTTCTGTTTAAATAGTCTGCCTCTTTCAACTGAATTCTTTCCTTTGAGGAGACAAAAACAGACTCCCACAACACCAGGACTGGCTTAAACATTGGCACTAAGTGTCACTTAGATTGTAGTAACATTACAGTAGCTGGAGCATTGGAGATTAGTATAGTTCCCTTCCTGTTTTTCATTAGCTTGTTTTTATTTTGTTTTTTGCACTACTGAGGATGCACTCAGGGTCTCACGCATGCGAAGCAAATGTTTTAGCATTGGCCTATAGACCCAGCTCTTGTTCCTTTTTATTATGCAAGGAGAGGAAAGGGCACTGGTGCTGTCTTTAACCTGAACTCTGCAAATGAAGATGTGCCACCTGTCCCGTGTGTAATTTCAAGGCAACCAGGATTAAAGTTGGGAAACTTTTTTTGTATAGAGCTCCAGGGTCACCTGGAAAGGGAACAATTGAGATGTCATCCACAGAAAGAAAGTGCCAGTCGTAGGTGTCATTTCATATTTTCTAGTAGTCACATTATATCAATAAACAGCTAAGCCAAGCAGGGTGCTGCATGTCAGTAATCCCAGCACTTGGAAGTCTAAGACAGGAGGATCAAGGGTTCAATACCAGCTGAGGCAACACAGCAAGTTCAAGCCCAACCTAGGCTGTATACTGATATGGGTAATTAATTTTAGTAATGTGCTTTCTTATATATATCCTAATTATTATTATATGGAATCAACACAAAATATCACAGATATATTTTACATTTCTTTTTTTCTGACACTAAAGTTTTAAAATTTGGCATGTATTTGACATTGAGAGTCCATATCAACTCTAAGTAGCCACATGCCAGGGCTTGGTGGCCAAGGTGGCTGGGTCTCCCACTGTGGACAGTGCAGCTCCTATCAGACAACCAAATCCTTTTCCTAAGGATCAAAACTATCCAAACCCCTTGGGGTCTACAGAGCCACCTGA
Organism: Rhizomys pruinosus; assembly: GCA_009823505.1. Taxonomy (NCBI): domain Eukaryota; kingdom Metazoa; phylum Chordata; class Mammalia; order Rodentia; family Spalacidae; genus Rhizomys; species Rhizomys pruinosus. The sequence continues at coordinate 672,385 of VZQC01003761.1, read as the reverse complement.
CCAAGGCTGGGTGTTGAGACCAGTAGGATCCTGAGGTAAAACTTACTAGGACATAAAAGAGTCTGAATTAAAAACCCAGCAGCCCCTTAGGGGCCCTAAACCTCCAGGCTGCCTCCTCATTCATTAGATGAGCTCATTCAAAATCCCCTCAGGGTGTCTTTTTCTCTTTCTTTCTTTCTTTCTTTCTTTCTTTCTTTCTTTCTTTCTTTCTTTCTTTCTTTCTTTCTTTCTTTCTTTCTTTGTCTCCTGTAGTCTAGGCTAGCCTCACTATATAGCAGAGAAGACTTTGAACTTCTAATTTTCCTCCCATCACTTCAAGAGTGCAGAGATTACAGGCTGTGTACCATCATACCCAATTTTTTTCAGTGCTGGGAATTGAACTCAGGGTCTCATGCATGCTAGACAAGTGCTTTACCAACTGAGCCACATTCCCAGTCCTCCCTCAGGGTGCTCAGTGAGGATGCATTGTGACTGGGACATGTGAATGCTAAGCATTAGAAATAATAAAGGCAGGCTCAGGAAAGGAGCTCACCAAACTTGGGCTTTATTAAGAGAGAGGCTCACAGCCACCAGGTGGAGGCTTGACCAGGCCTCGAAGAGGGAGGACATTAGAAGATCTAGAACATTGAACATCAGTCAGCACAATGAGGCTTGAGAGAGAGATTTCCCTTCAGAACCGAGAGAAGAGCTCCTTAAGGAGAGATGGCCGCCATGTATAGTATGATGGGAGCTCCTTTAGGAGAGATGGCCGCCATGTATAGTATGATGGGAGCTCCTTTAGGAGAGATGGCCGCCATGTATAGTATGATGGGAGCTCCTTTAGGAGAGATGGCCGCCATGTATAGTATGATGGGAGCTCCTTTAGGAGAGATGGCCGCCATGTATAGTATGATGGGAGCTCCTTTAGGAGAGATGGCCGCCATGTATAGTATGATGGGAGCTCCTTTAGGAGAGATGGCCGCCATGTATAGTATGATGGGAGCTCCTTTAGGAGAGATGGCCGCCATGTATAGTATGATGGGAGCTCCTTTAGGAGAGATGGCCGCCATGTATAGTATGATGGGAGCTCCTTTAGGAGAGATGGCCGCCATGTATAGTATGATGGGAGCTCCTTTAGGAGAGATGGCCGCCATGTATAGTATGATGGGAGCTCCTTTAGGAGAGATGGCCGCCATGTATAGTATGATGGGAGCTCCTTTAGGAGAGATGGCCGCCATGTATAGTATGATGGGAGCTCCTTTAGGAGAGATGGCCGCCATGTATAGTATGATGGGAGCTCCTTTAGGAGAGATGGCCGCCATGTATAGTATGATGGGAGCTCCTTTAGGAGAGATGGCCGCCATGTATAGTATGATGGGAGCTCCTTTAGGAGAGATGGCCGCCATGTATAGTATGATGGGAGCTCCTTTAGGAGAGATGGCCGCCATGTATAGTATGATGGGAGCTCCTTTAGGAGAGATGGCCGCCATGTATAGTATGATGGGAGCTCCTTTAGGAGAGATGGCCGCCATGTATAGTATGATGGGAGCTCCTTTAGGAGAGATGGCCGCCATGTATAGTATGATGGGAGCTCCTTTAGGAGAGATGGCCGCCATGTATAGTATGATGGGAGCTCCTTTAGGAGAGATGGCCGCCATGTATAGTATGATGGGGACCTGAAGAAAAGGTTTTCAAATCCCTGAACAAAGGGGGCTTCTAACTCATGTTTTCAGGTGGTGACAGAAAGTTCTACACCTCGTGACTTAGCCTGGCCTAGCCTATGTACAAGGCCATAGCAGTAGACATTAGGTAGAACCATAACTTATCTTATAGTTGCAAGGGGAAGCCTCTGTGCTCTAGTGGTGGTGGTGGGGGGAATGGCTGTCAGTTTTCCGTTCTCATGACAGACTTCAGGGGGCATGGCCTGGTTTCTCCCAGGCTGTCACATTTAATTTCTTTAATTAATTAATTAATTAATTAATTAATTTTTATGTGTATGAGTGTACTGTCTGTATGTAGGTTGGTGCACCCATGTCATGCAATGCTACGCACGTCAGAAGAGTTTGTCAGATTCCCCTGGAACTGGAGTTAAGGACGGTTCTCGGTCGCCATGTGGGTCCTCTGCAAGAGCAGTCAGAGCTCTTAAACGCTGGGCCATTTCTCCAGCCCCCACGTTTAATTTCTTAGAGTGATCATGTGTGGTAGTTTGAATGTGTGTCCCCCATAAACTCCAAGTATTTGGACACTTTGTGCCCAGGTAGTGGCGCTGATTGGGGAGATTTTAGGAGGGGCCTTGTCAGAGAAGGCAGGCTTTGAGAATTTATAGCCACACCCACTTTGGGTCTGACTCTCTCTGCTCTGGTGCCTTCTTGGAGAAGTGAGTGCTTAGTTTTCTGCCAATGCTGCTGCCACACCTCCCCGTCAGGATGGACTCAGCCTCTGGAACTGTAAACCAAATAAACTCTTCCTTCTTTAAGTTGCCTTGGTCGTGATGTTTTATTACAACAACAGAGAAGTTACTGATACATTGTATCTTAAACCAGTAGACCCATAATCAAACAGGAAGGAAGAGAAGAAATACAGTCTACTCGTGATGGGATTTAAGGTGGGCTGCAGAAACACCAGGATCAGAGAGGGGCTAAGGAGAAGCAGCTCTGAGAAATCTTCAATCCTAGCTAGATAGGGTGGCCCATACCTGTAATCCCAGCATTCAGGAGAGCTGAGGTATGAGGAGGGTGAGTTTGACTCCAGCCTGAGCTACCTAGGAAGATACTCAGATGGTTCAGTCTTGCAGAGAACCAGAGTTCAGTTCCCAGCATCCACACTGGGCAGCACACAACCCCTTGCAACTCTAGCTCCAGGGGTTCCAAGGCCCTCTTAAGAGATTCCAAGGGCAACTAAATGCACATTCAAATATACATATATAGACACACATATACATATAAATAAAAATAGTTTCTCTTTAAAAAAAAAATAAATCTTAACAGCAAATCTCTCCATTCTCTTCCCCAGTTGGTGGACAAATTGTGTCCCCCCAGAGTACCAGCAACTCACCTTGAGCTTTTGTGATTACATGAGAATTTCATGATGCCAAGGTCTCACATGGGCCTGTAGGACCTGGCTTGTGTGAGTGAGTCGTGCCCCACCTCTCTTGGAGTTTGAGATTGGATCTCCCAACTCATGCACTCGATTTGATTCCTTCTTGTAAATGCGTGGTGTTCTGTCCAGGTCAGGTCCTTTCTTTCACTGCTGATGCATTCATCCACCCATGGCAAGACTGCTTAGTTTGTCAAGATAAAGAGCTGGCCCTTTGTGTTGTGTGGGGGTGATGGAGTGCCAGAGTGTGCTGTGGCCAGCTGGACTCTGAGGAACAGCAAATATTAGTTTCTCTCCTCTGATACCCATTCCTGTCCAAATCTGTTTTGTTCAAACTTGTGTGACGAGCGGGAAAACAGGTTCTAGTCATGCCTGGCACCTTTGGCTGCAGGGAGAGGCTGAACAATCCCCAGAGCTTCCTGGGACAGAAACCCAGATGTATAAGCCTTGGCTGAACCCTCCAGGAAGACACAGGATCTCACAGTCCATCTTAGGCAAAGAGTAATCCTCCTGCCTCAGCCTCCTTAGAGCTCAGATTACAGATATGGGTCACCACGCTCAGGGGGAAGATGCTTAAATTGGGTGTACTTTGGATAGATTTGGCTGTGGTGACTCAAAACCATGGGTAAGACCTTCGAACTCTCAGTCCAGTGTCACCTGCTAGAGCACCACAGTCATTTTGAATGTCCAGGGATAAAAGTTACCTTTCCCAAAATGTGATCCAAGAGAAGACTTCATAACAGAACGCAGCATGTCTGACTCCAAAATATGGTCCAAGGACAATCAAAGAAAGAATCCGGGAACGAAGAGAAATGCTTCTGGAACACAAATTCCATGGCATCAGAAAGGACCCACTGAATGGGACCTTCTACAGAAAGGGCATTTTAACTCGTCACCCAAGTGACCTTTAACTACACTGATAATTCATATATGAAAATACAGATTTTTCTGCATGCAATTTTCTGTGTGCATGTGACCATGGTGGCTTCCTCCCTAGAACTCATGAGGGTAACATAAAGCTGTCAGAACGCATTTCTACAGGGCCTACAAACCCTATTTTCTTTCTCTTTTTTTTTTTTCACGTTTAATAAAAAAATAGGATGTGGGTGTGTGTGTGTGTGTGTGGTGTGTTTGTAATTGTATGCTGCTGGGGACTGGACTCAGGTCCTCATGCTTTACCCACTGAGGCATCTCAACCCCATCTTACCCTGTTTGCCAAGGTCATGCCTTTTTGGTGGGGGGGTTCTCTATGCACTGTGGAGCAAAACACATCAGCTCCTGAAGGTGAGAAGCAGGTTGGCCATTAGCCGAGCAGGGGTGGATGCAATAGCTATTGCTGAGGGTGTTGCTCCCCCCCCCCCAAAGACTACTCCCATATGGGGATATGGGGATGTGGGTCCAGGTATCAGCACTTCTGAATTTACAAGAGGGAACTGCTGAGCCAGAGTCCTCTGCCAAATCTCTCAAGTTAAGCAACTAATTTTTCGTTTCGTTTTCAAGTGTAGTAAGTGTGTAAGCCTGGATGTGCCAGTGTGCACCCTTGATTTTTTTTTTTTAATTATATGTGCATGCTTGTGAACATGAGTACAGGTGTCTACAGAGACCAAAAGAGGGCATCGGCTGGAGTTCCGGGGGAATTGGAGGGGGGGAGGGCCTTGGATTGCGGTGCGGACTGGTAGGAACCGCCTGACACTCGTGGACTCTTTGACGCGCGGTTGGCGAAGAGCAGTAGGTGTGCCCTTAACCACTGTCTCTCCAGCCACGTCTCAAGTTCTTATGAAGCAACTGTCTCCGAGCGCAGGGAGCTGTCCTCTGCTCTACTTAACAACATGCTTGCCTTGTTTTCTGAGGTGGTCAATCCTGACTTTGGATAAGTGACTTGGGCCTTTGGTCCCTCAGTTTCTTTCCTTGTAAAAAATGACAGATGTTGTAGTATTATCCTACCTCCATAAGAGTTCACTATGAAAATGAAGGCGATCGGACGAGACCCGGGGGAAAATGACTTGCCATGAAAACGTTTGCGCCACACACTCATGAAGACCTGGAGTTTCATCGACACCAGCAGCCACTTTTAGAGATAGTGGCGCCGGATGGAGATGGCCTAAGCGTAGACGCCCACGTTTTAAGACGGTCATCCCGACACATGCCGAAAAAGGCTGAACCCTCAGACTTCGTTGGGGGGCCGAGCCTTTGATTCCCGGTACGCACGGTTCCACCGGGTGAGAATTGTAATAACCGATAAATAATAAAAAAAAAATAAAAAAAAAAACTGCCTAGCCACATATATCCAGCACGGGGTGCAGAAAGAGATTTCCTTTGGTGGCCACTAGCCTGGCTATAACAGCAAGCTCTGAGTTCAGTGAGAGATGCTGTCTCAGAAAATGAGGTGGGGAGAAACTGAAGAGGACACTCAGCATTGACCTCTGATCTCCACATCCATATGTATACACATACACAAACATACATGTGTACACAGCATACATGAAATGAAAATTAAAGATACTAAGTAAATTGATTTTGTGAGGTTCAGGCAGTATTCTTGGTAATATCACCCTGTTTTTATTGTTGATGTTTGCCGAAGCTGTGTGAAGTGGGACACCTGTGTCGTGAGATACCTTCTTCAATCTAGTCCCCTTTGCATCTCCAAGGCCATCTCCCTGCATCCATGAGTCCCTTCTCCTTCTGGAGCTTCATCTAGAGGAGACTGCCTGTCTCTGCTCAGCCCTCTAGCAAGAGGAGAGCTCAGCCAGGCCCTGCTAATCTTGGATAGGCGGACATTACATCCTGCTCTTGGTGTGGTCGGGACACAGCCTTCCTGAAACTGTGTTTGTGCTCCAAACCACGCTTGACAAGTAATTGTTCAAAGCTAAGGGTTGGGAGGCTGAAGGGTTCAGGGTCTCTGTTGAACAATAGATGAGAGGGGGGCCCCAGGCTTCCTAGAGGAAGGGGAAGAATGGGCTGTGAGTGAGTTAGAGGTGTGGCAAGGGACCTAGAACAAGCTGGGGTGACAGCTGGGCCTTCCAGTAGCCCACCAGTCCCATGCATCTGAGGGCTCTATTCACAGTAAATTCTGGAAGCTCCATCCCCCCCTCTGATCCCATTCTCACACTTCCTGGGGGGCTCAGGTGAAAGAAGACACCACTGATTGCCTCTGCCATGCCCTTATTTTCCTAAGCTTTGAAATTGATGTTGCTTGGATCCTCTTTCACCACAAGCATGCACTTGTCCCGCCCACCCCACCCCACCCCCGGCTCAAGCTACTGCGCTACAACCTAGCGCTGCGGTGATGGCTGGATGGCAAAGTGCTTGCTACACAAGGTACGGAAGGAACTGAGTGGATTCACCAGGTACCCTATAAAAAAAAGCAAGACAGGGTGGGACTCATCAACTGGGAATGGAGAGTCCCATGAGCCGGGCTTGCTATGCTAGTCAGTTCAGTCTTAGCACTACTTTTCCCTTAGCTTAGTGGAGGAGCCCGTGCTCCAAAAAAAGCAAAAGATGAGATAAAAAAAAAAAAAAAAAAAAAAAAGGCGTAGCAACACTGTTGAACCAAGACACAGAAGGTTATCCTTTGTCTTCTACATGCATTCATTCATGCCTATGTTCATGCACATATAAATACATGTACACTTGTACATAAACAAACATGCACATATGCACACATTAAAACTAAAGCATACACATACAAAAAAAAAAAAAAAAAAAAGGGAAACCAGGATGCTGTTGCTAAAGAAGAGAAGACGCCCACTCCAACAGGCACCCCGTCAGCCTGGCGGTGGCACTCTGCAGCCCCTCTCTCTAAGCACCCCCAGAGCTCCAGGTGTCTACTCTAGCCCATCTCCCCGTCAAAGATCAGCTAGGGTTGTGTCCATCTGAAAACTCAGCTCAGCAGGCCTGGGAGCGCTGACCAGCCTACAGCAGCCCCAGGCCCCTTGCCCAGGTTGTATTGTTCTGTCAAAGGGAGTAGAACCCAAGAAGGAAGGACAAAGGAGTGACTCCAGCAAGGATAGGACACTGTCTACAAACAGAAAACAGCTCTTTCCTGCTTGTCCCTGAGACGACTGTTGTCTTGCTGGTGGGCTCCCCATAACACTGTTCTGGACTGCTGTCAGGAATCCAAGGCCAAGCCCTGGGCCATCAGGGAGCATCTTGAGAGTACAGGCTTTGTAAGCATAGGCCGCTCTAGTCCTCAGCTAGCCTTGGAAAGCCGATGCATGTGTTGCCACACTGTGGTGCCCAGCCCACTTGGTATGTACACTACTAAGTCCTCCTGGGAAGAGAGACACGATTAAGGGAGGAACCAGTGGATGAAGTCAGAACCCTAATTTTTTTTCCTTACATCCATACAAAGTCCCTCTTCTGGCCCAAAGAGGTAAATAAAAGTACCATATATACAAAAAAAAAAAGAACCATATATATGGTATAAAGTGAGTGGTGTGTGCAGCCTCCAGTACTCAGGGGGCTGAGATGGAAGGATCACTCTGAGCTCAAGGCTAGCCCAGGCTACACAGTAAGACTGTCTCAAAACAGCAAAAAACAAGGGCTGGGAATGTAGCTCAGTTGGTAGAGTGCTTGCCTATAATGAGAACTAGGCCTTGCATCCTATCCTAGCATCCTGTAAATCGGGAGTGGTGGTGCATATCTGTAATCCCAGAGCTCAGAAAGTGCACACAGGAGAAGTTCCAGGTTGGGCCGGTAAGGGGCCTCTACAGGTAAAGGCTCTTGCTGAGAAGCCCTGACCTTGACCCCTTTAACCCCCAGAACATACCTGGTGGAAGGAGAAAACAGAATCCCACAACTAACTTGTCCTCAGACCTTCATTGTGTTCATTGTGTGCATGCAGGCACACACACACACACACACACACACACGCACCAAGTAAATCAATGTGAAAATAATAGACGTTCAAGACCATCCTCCAATACATACAGAGTTTGAGTCCAGCCTAAGATACATGAGAACTTATTTTTAAAAAACCAAAGCAGCCGGGCATGGTGGTGCGTGCCTTTAATCCCAGCACTCGGGAGGTAGAGGTAGGCAGATCTCTGTGAGTTCAAGGCCAGCCTGGTCTACAGAGTGAGCTCCAGGACAGCTGGTACTAAAAGGGAGACCCTGCCTCAAAAATACCAAAAAAATAAATAAAATAAAATAAAAAAATAAAAAACCAAAGCACACTTGGGTGGCAGAGGCAGGTAGATCTCTGTGTTCAAGACAAGCTAGGGTTACAGGAAAATCCTGTCTCAAAAAAAAGCAAACAAACAAATAAAACACAGATAATCATTTCAAAGCTCAGCCGTGTCCCTCAGTTCTGACACTTGCTAGCTTCGTGACATTCAGGCAGGAGCTCCCAGTGGCCTGGCACACCGCCCTGTACAATGTGGCTGAAGATGGGCCCAGCTGATGGAACCCTAAGGACTGACTCGGGAAATGAATGCTGTCATGAACCAACTGTATCAGCCACAGCTCCAGGTGGCAGCACCAGGTTGAAGGACGACAAGCATGGTGGCAGATGTGACAAAGTTGGCGAGGGAGGGACCAGAAGATATCACTTGTGCTACTTGCTAAGGAGACACTTCAATGAGACCTCTTTGTGCAGCCCCACTGGCTTTCTACTGGTCTTGGGGCAGATTTTCCAGAGCCTTCCAAGGGCAGAGCGGGCTGAGAATTTCTGTGCTCTGGGACCTGTTCCAGGGAGTCCGTGAAGATGAGTTCAGGCCTGTCCACCACCTCACCCTCTTGCCACCTCAAGTCACCCAATTGGCCACCACCCAGCTCTCTGGGGGCTGGGGAGGGTGGAACTGGCCGGACCTCGGCTTTCCTTACCTCGCGGGCACTCTGTTTACCAGGTCTAGCAAAGTCCAGGGGTTCAGCTCAAGCTGGTCTCTGCCCTGCCTTAAAGGTCATGACCCAGGGGCTTTAGCCTTTGGGGCATTCTCACAGCTTTAAGGTGGGGGGAGGTGCCTGGCACAGGCACTTGTGCAAGAGACAGCCCTGGGGTGCCCAGCAGCCCAGTCCCGTGGGTGTCAGGCAAACAAGCCCTTAGTGTCCAGCTTGCAGCCCACCCAGCCCAAAACAGTCCTCACTCTCTGGAGGCAGGGCCTGACGGTGACCCTGTGGCCAAGAGAGGCCAAAGGGCTGCATGGCCACTGCCCGCTCCTCCCACCCCAGCCCTTTTTTGCAAATCTCCCCTGTACACCCTAGGAGGAGGGAGGGACCCTGACGGTCCCACATGCCTGGGTGTAGACTGCCATGGTAAAGCTAGTGTCCATTCAAGTCATGCAGGGTGCTGGGAAACCCTGGGTCCCGCCCTCCCTGTCTGTTCCCCACCCTGGCAGAGTGAGCCTCTCTGACAGGCAGGCAGGCAGGCAGGCATGTGGCCATTGGGTTCAGAATCCTAAGAGGTAAACAGCAGCCTTGTGGGCACCAAGCCTGGGCCTGTGGAGGTGGGGGGAGAGGAGAGCTAGGTTAGGCCTGGCTCCCTCTGCCGCCTCCATCCCATAGCAGAGGAGCCCCTGCCACCCCACTCTCACCTCCCAGGGCACTGGCCATGTTTGCAGAAGTGTAGATTGGTAGGAAGTGCTTCTGTGGAGAGGAAAGCTGTTTGGAATTCATGCCAGGCTGGAAGGAGCAGAGGGGCCCCCAGATGCACACCTGGGGAGCAGGGGGGGAAGGAAGAGGAAGAGGTGCAGGCAGAAGAGGGGGGGCACAGGGAGTGTACGAAACTACTATGCTGCTTGCACTAACATGTAAAGGGCTCTAGCAGGGCCTAACCTCAGAGGGAAGCACCCATCATCATGTCATCCCCGGCGGGCGGGGGGAGCAGGACTCTACTTTCTGTGAGCTTAGCTCCCGCAAGTGTAAGCAGTCTCTGGGCTTCCACTGAACTGGGGGACAGCTGCTTTCCCAGAGGAGGAGGCCCTTCTGGATTTGGAGCCAGTGCCTACTACCTAGACAGAGTCCCCAAACTTGATTTTGCCCTGGGACCCAGCTTGGGTCTTATTAATATCCTGATCCCTTTTCCAGCTCCAATTCCAGGGACCCCTCTTTCTGTCCTGCATTCTTGCGGGGTGCCAGTTTTGTTTGGGTATGATGAAAAGTCCACCTGGAACTGCAGTAAAGTTACCTACCCTAACCTGCCTCTCACCCCAGGCCATCCACTCATCTGAGAATGTGATGGGGTACATAAGAGAAACTGAGGCAGGAGGATTGCTACAAGTTCAAGGCCACCCCTGACTTCATAGTTCAAGACCAGCCTGGGCTACAGAGTAAGACCTTGTCTCAAAAAATAATAGGTGTTTTGTTTGTATGTTTTCCCTTGAGAAAGTCAGGTTACAACCTGACAGAAACCCAGCTGGTCTCCAGGTCCACAGAGTGGATTAATGTCACCTAACCTCTGTCCTGGAGTTTCTCACTCTACAGCTAGGGAAGGCTGCAGAAATCTGCCTGTACGTTTGTTTGTTTTGGCTTTTTGACACAAGTTCACATGTATACCAGGTTGGCCTCAAACTTACTATGTAGCTGAGGCTGGCCATATGTATCTTTTTTAGATATGTCGAATGATTCTGTTGTCAAAGCAGCTAGGGAAACTGTCCTAAGGAATCATACCAGGGTACACACTGAGAAGGAAAGGGCATGGAGGGGGACCCCACAGTGAGGTGAGACACCACTGTCCTGGGGAACTGACTGAGAGCCTGGAGCGAACAAATGGACAATGGCAGGATCCGTGTTGCTGCTGGAGCGAATAGCACATGCAGGCTGTGGTGGGAAAGTAGAGCCCAGAGGAGCAGGAGCCGGAGAAGCAGATCAAATTAGAGTGGACGGGTGGGGTACCAGGAGCCCTTCAGCACCCCGCAGAAGAGCTGTCTGCCGCAAGTGGTGTTTGGAAAGATTTTACTTTTTTTTTTTATTTAACATTTTTTTTATTGTTGCTTTGTGCATTTCATACATCATTTTCCAATTCAGTTCAGGCATATTTCCCTTTCCCTTCCCCCCCACCCCCACCCCAACTGAGATCATGCATTCTGCCATAACTGTCCTGCATATTTTTCTCAGTATTTTTTTCATTTTTTAGCTATAAGTGATAATCCATGAGTACAAGCATCCTTCATGTAAAACCAATTTGCAGGCTGTTGTGCCGAAACCCCCACAGCCCCACCTTCCAACCAGCGGGTGTTGAGGGGTTGTATGTTCAATCAGGTTGATCCAAATAATGGTCCAGACTACATATGGCGGTAGTTTCATTCACATTCCCCCAATCACGGAGCCCCCCCTTCACATACACGCCCCCCTCTTCCAGAGTTATTCCCTGGGCTTTAGAAAAGGGGCAAAAAAACAGGTGATGAGAGAGCAGAACAGTCCACTCTCTCTGGAGCTTGTTGTCTTGGACTCTGCTGGTCAATTCTGTCTGGCTTTCCTTTCATGGGCGACAGTTTGTCCAGTAATACCTTTTCGATCCTACAATGAAAGCACAAGCAATTTTAGATATATAGGGTTTTTATTTTAAACAGCACTAATAGTGTATGGTAGGTTACGTTGGTATGAGACACATATGTTTAGATGATTGTGATCCATGAAATTACATTTTTTCCTGTTAAATATGTACAGGGCTTACTGTGTCTTATGAGATCCCTAACCTAGTAGAGGACGGTAAGCTTGTGGCAATCAGCCATGGGTTATCTTCCAAGGTAGAGAGCTCAACAGCCAATTAGGATTTGGGATATACAGGCATATGGCTTCCCTCGCTGGCACAGTATTTCCAGCAGGTGAGTGTAGCTGGTATGAGGTGGGATCTTGTTGACTCAAGGAGACCCGATATTTGCTTATTCGGTTTAGTGGCCTATTGGTAAACACTCTGCTGGTGTCCGGGCCATCTGTACACTTGCATGTGTGTCTCAATACAGTCTTTCCCAATGTTTAACGTCAGGGTCTTCAGTCAGCAGGGCCTTTATCGGCCTCTCTTCCGTCGCAGGTTATCCCCAGTTTAACGGCAAGGAGCCTTTACCTTTAGTTACTGTGGGGTCCTGGATCCTCTGGCCAACATTCTCCCTGGTAGGAATAATCATTACTGATGTCAGGAGCTCCTGTGATGAATATATTTTGCTTAAGTGCATAGTGTAAGGACTTTAGTATATTTGGTTCTGAGACAGAGAATAATCCTTTCACAGTTCTTAATGTCTATTAGTCAATTAAAGAGGCAGTTTGTACCAGTTTAAAGAGATTACCGTATAAATAGTTTTCCCAATTTACAGTTGGAGAGGACCTCATCATTGCATCATATTTCTCCCTTGTTGTCTGGGGGGGGCAAGAAATCTCTATATCAAAACCTTTGTGGGCACCTAGAAGTAAAGTTTCATTAAGGTAGGCTCATTATAAAGTTGTTACTTTAATGTACGGGCGCCACAGAGGGTCGATGTTATGGGACAATTCTAAGGCTTTTCTTCCTATCAATGTTCAGACGAGGTCAAACCTCTCAGATTGGCAACTTTCCTGGTCATCCCACAGATGAAAGCTGTATCTTTCTTTCTCAAGCCCGTTAAGTTGGTGACATTTTGTACCGTGTTGGAACACACAAATCTTTTCCCCTAGTTAAGTTTGAAGATTGAATTGCAAAAAGTTTTTAAAAAAGACAAAGGTTTCATGTGTATCTGTACCCCCCTTTTTTTTAACCCATGAGTCTCCGAAGACAGTTTATTAAACATAACTATAGGGTGGAATCAAGGCTCAATTTCATCAAATTCACCCAAAATGTTTTTTTTGGTTGCCTAATATGGATACTTGGGGAGCAAACTTAATTTTTATGTTAAATCATCTTAAAGAATGCTACCAAGGTGAACTGTACAACAACAAAACTTAATAGAGAAATCTGTATGTGCGAATCCCAGAGTTATTGCTCTAAACAAATTTTTATGTAAAACAAATGGTGACAACAGTCGATTTATATCTACATTTAACTTGGAGGGCATGTAACGGGTTTATCAGAGTCTGTAAACCAATGTTGTTTTAATATACACATATTTACTTGTTTACTAAGCTCCTAAAACCATGTATCCTGTAGACAGTGTCTGGGCAAAACTGGTACTTGTTGAACTCACGTCAATAAATATGCATTAATCGAATAACACCCGTGTCCCTCACCCACCCCTACAATAGCAAAAAGCTGGAACCAACCCAGGTGCCCCTCAACTGACGAGTGGAATAGAAAAGTGGTACATGTATACAATGGAGTTCTATGCAGCGGGTAAAGAGGGACAACACATGAACTTTGCATGTAAATGGATGGAGCTAGAAGACATTATGTTAAGTGAAGTAACACAGTCCCAGAAAACAAACGACAAATGGTGTCCTCATATGTGGATGCTGTACCAATAACCAGATATAAATATTTCTGTGAGAGGGTGCATAGTAAAAGAACAACAACAGAAAGACTGCATCAGAAAACGGACCGAAATGGTGAAGGTTTTACATTTAGCAGAGATGTGCACTGAACTTCAGGCACACTGCCAGGTTTGGGCAGACTCAAGCTTCTCAACTCCCTCCTCCAGCTCTGGGGCCCTGACACATGGGAGGGGACCCATGTGAAGTTCCATCTTGCTTATGACTCCCACCTGCTGTGCAGCTCAGCATCCCTTCACATCTGGTGGTCAGTGGAGCCTAGGAAGGCTCCACTAACGAGACACCAGGTCCCCTCTTGCCTTCTACAAGGCAGGACCAGAAACCTACACACCCTCCACCCTCCTCCTGCCACCCAGGAAGGGTTACCTGGCAGGGTGCCAACAGCAAGTACAAGGGTCTAACCCAGACCAGCAACCATGCAGCCCCAGGGAGGGGACCATCCTCCTCATTGTCACGTCATCTGGGCACTTGACTAAGCTTGCTCTCCACTCTCATCCCCTCACACATCCCGTGCCCTCCCCATTCTTGAGGCTGGTGCACAGAGGGAAGCCGTAGAGGACTCTGAACACTGTCCATGGGGCTGGGCTTGGTTGGCACAGAGATGGGGAGATGCCCAATGTCTACTCAAGGGCATGTCCAGAGGGAGGGAGTTACAGGATGTGCCTCATTTGTATGCTGAAGAGGACCAGGGGCCTGGCCACTAGAGAGAGGAGAGAGAGAGAGAGAGAGAGAGAGAGAGAGAGAGAGAGAGAGAGAGAGATGTGGAGGCCAGATACCACCATCAGGTGTCTTCCTCAGTTCCCCACCTTATCTTTAGAGACGGAATCTCTCACTGGACATGCTGCTCACCAGTTGGCTAGACCAGCTGACCAGCAAACCCCAAGGGTCCTCCTTTCCCCATCTCTCCAGCACCAACATTATAGTCATGTGCCCGGTGCCCACCTTTTTTTTTTTCACATAAATTTATTTTTATTTTTTTAACAAATCTAGGCCTATGTTCCTGCCCATTCCCCCACCCCGCCAGAGCTCATGCATTCTGCCAAACATGCTTTTCATCTCTTTCTCAGTCTTTCCATGAGGAAGTTGACTGTTTTTAGCAGAAGTTCACTGTTTCAGTCAGTTCTTTGATGCAGTCCCTTCTGTTGTTGTTGTTGTTGTTTCCAATATGCATCACGCCCAACTGCTTTGGACAAAAGCTCAGGGGGCCCTACACAAGAAATACTTACAACTAGGTAATTGGGTCCCCACCTTTTTTGTGTGGATTCTGGGAATCCAAACTCAGGTCCCTGTACTTGTTGGCAAGCACTTCACCAACAAAGCCACCTGCCTAATCTTCTTGATCTGTGACCTCCAAACCAGGTGGCCAGGCCCGTTATACCCATACACCCTCCCAGCCTCACTACTTCCTCTGATTAGATTCAAAGCTCCTGAGCCAGATTCTTGGAAACCAGGGGAGACAGACAGGGCTAGGAATGAGGGAGGACTTTGCCCCGTTCAGCAGAAGATCTCTAGAACCCAGGAAAGCCAAGTCCACTGGAATTTATAAGAAACCAGGATGACTGAGGAATTGTGTAGTAAAGGCCTCTTTTACCAGTGTTTCCCTCCCTCTTTCCTTCCTTCCTCTCTCTCTCTTTCTCTCTCTCTCTCTCAGGACAACCTTGAAATTCTGATCCCTCTGCCTCCATCTCCTGAGTGCTGGCATTACGAGTGTTCACTCCCATGCCTGATTTTCCTTTTTTTGTTTTTGGGGCGATAGCTCAGGCTGGCCTCCAAATCATGGCAGTCCTCCTGCATCAGCTTCCCAAGCTGAGGAGTTGTCTTGCGCCTAGCAGACATGTCCTAGAGTACTCACGAAAACAGACTCAGGCAGAGAATCAGGTTGGAATGAGTGGACAGCTCTACTGGTCTTGTCTTTAATAGAGGGGAAATATGGATGATATAAAGCAAATTATCTACATGTTTTTGTATGTGTGTGTCCAATATATGTGTATGGGCACATATGCAGTGGCAAGCATGTAGCAGTCAGAGGCAACTTCGTGGAGTTGGCTCTCTCCTCTACCTTTATGAGGGTTCCAGGAATTGAACTCAGGTCACCAGACTTGCCCAGGAAGTGTCCTTACCCACTGAGCCATCTTGCCAGCCCCAAATGAAGCATTTTAAAGAGTGCTATTCTGTGGTATCCGTTAGGTCCTTTGAGCCTCACCTCTAACCAGCAAATCATACTCAGCAGGCAGTGGCTGATTCTCCCCTCTTCCCTAGAACCTTAAGAGCCAGATGAGGGCTGGTGAGATGACTCAGCACAAGCCTCTCGGTCTGAGTTCCTGTCCCAGAACCCACATAAAGGTGGAGGAGAGAACCAACTCCAAGCTGTCCTCTGACTTCTACATGTAAGCCATGGCATACATGCCCCCCCCAGTAATAAATAGATATGTCAATTAATTAATAAAATAAAATATTTCAGAGGAGCTGTGTGAACCTGACCTGAGGCCCAACAGGGTATATCTTTCAAACAAGGTGCCTTCTTTCCTACCTGGTACCACCAGATCTGCCTCTCTGTAGTAGATAAGGACAACTCAGAATGGGGAGAGAGGAAAACATAGCCCCCTAACCTTCAGCTAATGGGTCTCCTTCATTCAACATGACAAAGCCTCTGCTCAGCGCTGGCAGCAGTGACCCTGTGTCAGAACATGAAGGCTACCAGCTGCAACCCCACCCAGCCGGTGGCACGGCAGGGGAAGCCGGGTGCCCACACCCCGAGCTTGCCCTCAGAGGAGCGTCTGGAATGCTAAGTAGTCCTGATGAGTGGGGAGGAGGGCGAGCTGGCCCTGTCTCCAGGACAGAGAATTCCATCCCTGGGCACGTCTGAGGTCACGTGGCACTGTGAAGGTGCAGCGTCAAGGGACTGGGAGCCCAGCCCCCAGCCCTTATCAGACCAGGAATGTTATGTATGTCTTCAGAGAGGGACAGGAGGACTCTGCAGCAGCCTTAAGAATTTCAATTGTGTGTTCCCAACCCTCTGCCCAGCCTGCGTGAGGGGACACCGGCCTGGAGCGGCTCAGGAAACCCAGGAACAAACAGCAGGGACTTTGTGTGACAGTGACACACTGTACTGACATTTCTGGGCCAGGCAAATGCCCTGCCTCCCTCTCTGAGCCTGTCATCCTCAGGGCAGCTGAGCACCGGGGGAGCCATGGGGTAAAGGAAGCAAAAGCACCGGGACTGGGCTCAGCTCCTCCTGGCTCTGCCACAGCAGGCAAGTGAGCTTGTTTCTCTGTGCCTTGGTTTTCTCATCTGTCAAGTGGGCATGGGCAATGCCCCTTTCACGGGATGAGTGTTACCTGGCTGACTTCAGCCCTTCCCACCCTTCTCGTATCCCAGCTGTTACCGTTGACTGTTCATGACAGTCGCTTCACATTGCCTGCTCAGTGGGTAGGGCTCTGGTGTCCCTTTAAACATCCCGTGTGGCTCACCTAAGCTAGACTTTGGTCCACCCCAAACAATAGCTTTGCTTTATTTGGGAAGCTGAGGTTAGCCATTAGATTCTGGACAAGCATATCTGGATTTAAATTCTATCTCCCTCGTTTATTTACTGTGTGACTATAGGTGAGTTCCTTACTGTCTCTGTGCTTTCAAATTTCATGTTTACAAAAATATTAAGGGGCTAGAGAGATGGTTCCGTAGTTAAGAGCAATGGCTGCTCTTGCACAGGACTCAGATTCCATGCCCAACACCTACATGGTGGCTAACAACCATCTGTAACTCCAGTTCCAGGAGATCCAATGCCCTTTTCTGACCTCCTCAGGCACTGCATGACATGGGTACATGTACATACATGCAGACAATATATTCATGCACATAAAATAAAGATAATAAATTTTTAAAGAAAAATACCCAACCCCAAAAATATTTATTACATTTATCTGTTTTGTGCACATGTGTGTTTGTGGACGGCACACACGTGGAGGTCAGAGGACAACTCGTGGGAGTCGGTTCTCTCCTTCCACCATGTGGGACCCAGGCATTGAACTCAGGTCATCAGGCCCCCGCACCTGCCACGCCATCTCACCAACACTCATTTGTTCTATTGACTACCAAGCCACTGACCTCGCAGCTTCATCACGGGTTCATTTTCATGGTGCTGGTGGAGAATTGGCTCTTCCTGCGGACAGTCAGAGCAAGGCCCTGGAAACGGTCACAAGCTCCTTCTGTGTCTACAAGGGCTTCCTCCATGTTCGCTGCTTTCTTCCCACCGTTTATTTTTTTACGATTCTTGGTGGCTGGTTTTGCTTTGTTTTTAGACTTTGAGCTTTCTTTTCTAGACTTCTGCCATTTTAATCTGTTCTGGATCTTTGTCTTTGGCCCTGCATGGGTTGGTTCCAACTCCAGGTGATTCCATGTGTATGCACACAGTCTCATCTGTGTGTACGCCTATAAGAACCAATGGGGGGGCAGGGCTGGAAAGAAGGCCCAGTGATTAAGAGCATGTACTGCTCTTGCAGAGGACCCAAGTTCAGTTCCCAGCACCCACATCTGGCACCTCACAACCTCCTATAATGCTAGCTCCAGAGGGAACCATCACCTATAGCCTCTGAGAGCAATGCACATACCCACATATAGATAAACACGTGTAATTAAAATAAAATATTTTTTTAAACCCTGGGGCTCCCCTTTTCTGTGCTTGTCATCAAGAGGTGCTTGCCCAGATGAGCAATGGAGGAAAAAGTGAGCAGTAATTAGGTTCAAGAAAGGGGACAGGACCGCCAATGGATTCATTCTACATAGGGTATGTGAGAGACTCAAAGGCCACTCCAAGGCTAGGTGCAGCGAATGGGTTGTTCATTGCTGCTGTCCTGGTTGGAATCTGAAGTGCCCCTCCTGCCTCGTATTTTGAATACTAGGTCCCCAGTTGGTGGCAATATTTTGGCAGGAGTACGTCACTAGAATCAGGCTCCGCCTGTGGTCTTCCCGGTTCTCCATTTCCAGATCCACCATATGAACATCTGTGTCTCACATTCCTGGCTACCATGGACAGAGCTGTTCTGCCTTCACGTCTCTGTTCCATGCACTGTAATCTCAAGCCGAAATACACCTCTCCTCCTCTACTGGTTAGCTTCAGTCTTCAGTTGTCATCTTAACATGCCTGGGAAGAGGGAACCTCAGCTAAGGAATTGCTTCAATGCAGTTGGCCTATGGCAGTGTCTGTGGGGCATTTTCTTATTGGTAATGGATGTAGAAGGGCCCAGTCTACTGCAAGTGCTACAAGTCCCTGGGCAGATGGGCCTGAGCTGTACAAGGAGGGTAACTGGGCAAGCCAGAGGAGCAAGACAGGAAGCAGTGTTCCTTTGTGGTCTGGGCTTCAGCTCCTGCCTGCAGATGCCTGCCCTCTGCCCTGCCCTCTGCCCTGCCCTCCTGCCCTGGCTCCCCTCCATGATGAACTGTGAGCTGTAGGGTGAAGTAAAGCCTTTCCTCCGCAAGATATTTTTTGGTCAGTGTTTTACCACAGCAACAGAAAACAAACTAAAATACCTCTGTTAATTGTTTCTCTCAGGTATTTTGGTCACATGACATAAAAATAACCCCTACATAGAGGTGACTTAGGCTCACTGAGCAGGTGGCACAGGCCTGTGTTCACACCAGACCTGTTGTAATTCCAAACCTGATGTCTCCTCTGACCCGGCCATTGTAGAGGACCCCACAAATCCATCTTCAGAAAGTGTGTGGTGTGTTTGTGTATGTGTGTGTAGGTGAAACCCATCTGCAAGAAAAGGAGCCCTGGAGCTGGAGAGATGGCCTTGTGGTTAAGAGCGCTGACTGCTCTTGCAGAGGACCCAGGTTTGATCCCCAGCACCCACATGGTGGCTAAGAACTGTCTTTAACTCCAGCTCCAGGGGAATCTGACACCCTCTTCTGACCTCCAAGGCATTGCATGACACGGGTGCACAAACCTACATGCAGACAGTATATTCATATATGTAAAATATTAATTAATTAATTAATTAATTAATTAATTTAAAAAGTAAAAAGAGGGGCTGGAGAGATGGCCTAGCGGTTAAGAGCGCCGACCGCTCTTACAGAGGACCCAGGTTCGATCCCCAGCACCCACATGGCGGCAGAGAACCGTCTGAAACTCCAATTCCAGGAGAACTCCAGTTCCAGGGGAATCAGAAACCCTCTTCTGACCTCCGCGGCATTGCATGACACGGGTGCACAGACTTGCATGCAGACAGTACACTCATACACATACAGAAATAAATAAAAAAATTAATAAAAAAATAAATAAATTTTAAAAAGTAAAAAGAAAAGGAGCCTGAGGGTAGGGACATGGCTTGGTGAGTAAAGGTGCTAGCTGCCAAGCCTGGCTACATAAATTTTGTCTGTAGGACACGGACACACACACACACACACACACACACACACACACTGACCCCCCCCCACAGAAATAGATAAATAAAATAAATATTTTTTTTAAAAAGAACGACCAGACTCCCTAGCTAAACAGAGCCACTCTCCCCTGGGCTACTCAGGAAGCTGTGAGGAGAGAGCCATCCTGTCTGGTGTCTGGCATAATATGATATTCTGGCTGACTAGTTTGCATAGAGAAGCATGGAGCAAGTTAACCAAGCAGGGAACAAATGGGCTTGCTCTCCACACCAAATCTTAAAGGGTGTGACACTTAAGTTCCTTCTTGTCTCAAATCTCAGGACCTTAATTTTCCAGAAAGACCAGGCTGTTTCAAAGGTTTCTTTTTCTAGGGTTGTGGTCTCTTGTAGCCCAGGCTTCCCTGTGTAGCTGAGGATGACCTTGAACTTCTAATTCTGCTTCCACCTCCTGAGAGCAGGGGTTGCAAACTTGTTCCCCCATGTCTAATTTAATTCAGTTCTGGGATGGAACCCAGGATTCATGCTTGCTAGGCAAGCACTCTACAAAGTGAGCACATCCTACACCTCAAAGGGTCTGAGTTTCTTAGGGGAAGTGTGGCAAGGACAGGTTACAAAATGTCAGCAGGCGACAACTTTGAACAAAACAGAACAGGTTGGTAGCAATAGAAGTGGGGGAGACGGTGGCAACAGGGACACTGCCAGGTCAGGGCCAACCACACAAGGGAATGTGGGTGGAGAGTGGGCTTAGAATTTATGTTCTTGGGGCTGGAGAGATGGCCTAGCGGTTAAGAGCGCTGAAAGCTCTTGCAGAGGACCCAGGTTCAATCCCCAGCACCCACATGGCAGTTGAGAACTGTCTTTAACTCCAGTTCCAGGGGAATCCGACACCCTCTTCTGACCTCCGCGGCATTGCACGACATGGGTGCACAAACCTACATGCAGACAGTACATTCACACACATATGAAAATAAATAAAAATTATTAAAAAAAAAAAAGAATTTATGTTCTTGAGAAAAAGTCTCACTGCATAGCCCTGGCTTGGAACTTGCTGTGGAGACCAGGCAGATCTAAAACTCACAGAGATCCACCTGCCTCTGCCTCCTAAGTGCTAGGATTAAAGATGAGTGCCACACCTGGTATCTATTTAAAAAATTAGGAAGTTCTACAAATGAAGAATGAAAGTCCTACAAATGGAGACGGGGTCCACACCCTCAGCCTCTCAGTCCTTCCTAAATCCTAGAGTTCTAGCTCTAGTCTTGGTCTTTAGGAAAATGCTAAAATGCTGGGTCAGGCCAGAGAAACAAAAGGAGGGAAACCTGCACGTATACATGTATGTGCACACACATGCATGCACACGCATGTGCATCTGTACATATGTCCTCCTTAGGTTCTGGCTCCCGAAGCCAGCTCGATAGCATCCCTCCTGAGCCAACGAGGAAAGCAGGTTATCTGGGAATTCCTCTACAGCCTCCCAGGCTATTCTCAGGCTTGGCTCGGAGCCAGCCTCTGGGGCTATCACTGTAATTTCCTGCCTCCTGCCCTGTCTGAAGCAGAGGAGACATCCTGCATAGCTGTGTTCAGCAGCACACTAGCTTCTGAGGGCCACGGTGTCGTGCACCATCATCTGGTCCTTCTGCTACAAATGGCAGCTGAGGCTAGAGCTTCCTTTCAACACCCTCCAGAGAACCACAGTTCTACTCAGAATAATGCAAGTTGAATCCTATGCATTTTTGTACACTGGTGTAGACATTTTCTGTGCACTCAGCAACATTTACAGCACATCACTGTGTGCAGAGACTGAGATACAGAGGTGACCAAAATCTCAGGGCACCCTCATTCCCTCCACTTGGGTTTTCTTTCACATTCACCCCAAATCTCCTAGGCACCTGTTTCACAAAGTTCTCACTATAAGCACCCATGCCATGGTTTCTACACCATTCCCTCCATAAAGGAACCTGGATTCCCAGCCTGAGCAACAATTTACATGACACAGTATTGGATTATAACTCAAAGCACACAATAAACACAGGGTCCACATTGATAGCAGTAAGCATGGAGTGAATGCATTAGCAGAGCCAAAAGGAAATCATTTTCTTCCATAAAGATTGCAAATGCACACATGCTGGAGTCAGCCTGATGGCTCAGAGGGTAGAGGCACTTGATGTAGAAGCCTAATGATCCGAGTTCGATACCCAGGATCCGAGGAATGGGAGAAGGAGATCCAAGGAATGGGAGGAGAGAATTGATTCCACAAAGTTGTCCTCTGACCTCTACATGTATACCATGGTGTGCACATGCATGTGCACATGTCTAACTTAATTCAGTGCTGGGATGGAACCCAAAAGAGAAAGAGAGAGAAAGAGAGAAAGAGAGAGAGAGAGAGAGAATCCCAGTATTCAAGTGATTGGCTGGAAGATTCACAAAAGTTTGAGTCTAGTCTAGCCTCAGCTACACGGATAGTTGCAGGGCTAGCCAGGGCTACAGAGCAAGACCCTGACTTAAAAAAAAAAATCAGAAATAGCCAGGGGTGGTAGCACCACTCCTTTCATCCCAGCACTTGGGTGGTAGAGGCAGTGAGATGGAGGCCAGCTTGGTCTACACATAGTGAGTTCCAAGCCAGCTGTGGCTACAGGGAGAACTTTTCTCAAAATAATAAACAGGCAAAAAAGTATAAAGGTCATGAAAAACAAATAAAGACCAGGAAACTGGCAGACCAAAACAACTGAGATTAGTGTGAGAGCCTAGCAGACTGTGGATTGGGTTCTGGACCAGAGAGAAGTAGATGTAGATGGAAAAGCTAGTGGATCCTATGAAGTCGAGAGCTCAGTTGCTCACAATGTGTGAATATTCATTCCCTGGCTTTGGCAGATTCTCTGTGACATATAAGGCGCCAGCAGTCAGGAGCCAGGCGTGGGCAGCAGAGGCAGGAGTCTCTTTGAGTTCCAGGCCTGCCTGGTCTATCTTTTCTCTTGTCCTTTTGAGACAGGGTCTCCCAGTAGCCCAAGCTGCCCTGGAACTCACTATGTAGACCAGGCTGGCCTTAAACATACAGAGATCTGCCTGCCTCTGCCTCCCTAGTGCTGGGATTAAAGGTTTGTGCCACCACACCTGGCCCATGAGACCTTGTCTTAAAAGAAATGGGTAAAGGGCACCAGAGAACGCTGTGAACTCTTCAGCTTTTATTTTTATATTAGTGAGAGTGTGTGTGTGTGTGTGTGTGTGTGTGTGTGTGTGTGTGTGCATGTGCAGGCACACACATGCCATGACACACATGGGGACATGGAGATAAGAAGACAATTTTCCAGACTTACCTTGCTTGCCCTCCATCCTATGAGGCAGGGTCTCTCTTGCTTGCGGAGCAGCAAAGCATGCTCCAGGCAACTGGTCTTCAAGCTTCCCAGTGACTCTGCTGCCTCTGCTTCTCACAGCAGGAGTGCTGGGATTAGAGATGCCCACCACCACATCCAGCTTTTATGTGGGTTCTAGGGCTGGAACTCAGGTTGTCAGGCTTGCCCAGAAAGTACGCTTCCTTGCTATATCACCTTCTCAATCCAACTGTTGTCTTTAGCTTTCTATAATTCTAAAACTACTAGCTGGGCAGAATGGTACATACCTTTAATCCTAGCATACAAAAAAAAACAAAAGAGATGCTGGAGACATTGCTACTCTTGCAGAGAACCCAGGTTCAGTTCCCAGCACCCATATGGTGGCTAACAACTGTCCACAACTCCAGTTCAGGGGATCCAATATCCACTTCTAACCTTCAGAGGCACTGCATGCACTTATGTACACACAGGCAAAACACTCATACACATAAAAAATTAAAATAAAAACCCAAACAACAAAATGAGACCACTGTAAAATAAGCCTAAGAAAAGCATTTTCCTTCAATGAAAATGGAACTCCTGTTTTATTGCAGAATTTGTAAAATTCATGAACGAAGTCCCAGCAGCTCCTAAGCACTTACTCTGTGAATGAGGGAGATTTCAGTGGTCTGGGTCCCCACGTATTTCTGAACAGGTTGGCCCCACAATCTTGTAGCCTTGGCTTTTAGCCCTGTCAGCACATTTCTTCAACACTCAAACATTTGAGGAGCATCATTCTGGTAGCTTCTTAATATTAATTTACACAAGCTTCTCTCTCTGCCTTGGACATAACTTCCAGTGGTTTCCTTTGAGGAAACAAAACCCTGTGACGGGGGTATGGAGTATCTTTGGAACAGTTTCTTAATGACAAAGCATTAAGCAAGACAGTCATTCATTGAAGGCTGTAGACATTTGTTAAGCTTTTGATGCACATTGAGAATTCATTTTCCAGAAGTATGTGCCATTCAGGTCCTGAGAGTGGCTTGTCTGGGATGCCTGCCTCCTCGGAGACCATCCATATCCAGAGAGTGGCTTGTCTGGGATGCCCGCTTCCTCAGGCTTCACTTTCTCCATTCAACTCACTGGGCAGGTACTGCACACTCTTCAATATTGTCAATATTGGTGTTCTTGCAACTCATTCTGCCATGCCTTTGACATTCCTTCTCTGTGCACTCTCTCTGGTCCTCTGCCCATCCAGCATCATATTCCTTCATCAAAATCTGTGTGGGTCAACTCACCCATTCTGGAAGCTTCTGCTCTTACTGTATCTCCAGACACAGCCCCAGCCTCTCCCTTTTTATGGTCAATGTTCCACTGAATGAATCTGCAGCTGATGAGCATCAAGGCTGCTTCCCTTTTATCACCATGATCCTGGCTGCTCTGAACACCTGTGTTCAACTACGCTCCTGCCTCTGTTTCTCTGGGGTGTATTCATAGGAGTGGAACTTCAGGATCAATGGGCAGTTTTAAAAACTATTAATTATCATTTTTATTTTATGTGTATAAATGTATTGCTTGCATGTTTGTAAGTGCACCTGTGTCACACAGTGCCAGGAGAAGTCAGAAGAGGGTGTCAGCTTCCCCTGGAACTGAGTTATATACAGTTGTTAGCCACCATGTGGGTGCTGGGAATCAAACCCTCATCTTTTTCAAAAGCAGCCAGTGCTCTTAACTGCTGAGCCATCTCTCCAGCTCATGGGGCAATTTTATACCTAATTTTTCAAGGGAATGCTATTTCCTAGAATTTCCCTCAACTCTCACCAACCAAAAGAATTGATGCCTTCCCCTCCGCCAATATCCCATCTTCTAAAGCTGGAGTTCAAACCCAGGACTCCTGACTCCACTGATTCTGTGTGCTTCCCACAGTGCAGGAAGTCCCTTTGGCTTCTGAAGTCATTTCACAGATGTCCAGGCTAGGAGCCTGTCCAAGCCTACTCAGCCATGAAGGGACACCTGGGTTCAGCATTCTGAGGTCTGGCCTACCCCAGACTGTTTTTCAGTCCCCTCCAGGACTGGGGACTGAACCTGGTACCCTGAGCATGCCATGCAGGTGCTCTACCATATAGTAAAGAGGAGAAAAGAGGGGAGGAGAGAGAAGAGACAGGAGGAGGAAGGGAAAGAGGGAGAGAGGGAGGGAGGAAAAGAAAAGAGGGACGGAGGGAGGGGAAGGGAAGGAGTAGGAAACAGGAAGGCAAGGAGAGGAGGAAGGAGGGAAGGAAGATGAGGAGGGAGGAAAGGAAGACCCTGCGTTCCTGGGGATGCTCCCAGCCTCCTAAGGCCCCCTCCTCCATCCTTAAGGAATCCAATTCTAGATCCCGGGACCTCCCACCAAACCATCTACCCCAAAGAATGAGCGCAAAGCGCCTTTAATTTATTTTGGCTCTGAATTTTCACAGTTTCACGGAGGGAGGAAAGGGAGAAAATTACTCTTTTATTTTCTTTTTCAGCCTTTTCCAACGTTATGCCATTTAACAAACCCGCGCAGAGCAGGATCCTGAGCAGCCACAGGACTTGGATCCCGCACCTAGGGCTGCGCTCTCACAGGAGGCGGAGCCTCCGAGAGGGGCGGGGCCTCCGGGAGGGGAAGAGTCTCCAAAAGGGGCGGGGACTCTGAGAGGGGCGGCGCCTCCGAGAGGTGCAGAGCCGCTGCTGGGGGCGGTGCCTGCACAGACGCCTAGGTTGGCACAGGGGCCTGGGCCCACACCTGCGCAGGCGTAGCCCACCAGGCGGGGCGTGCTGGGGAAGGTCCTGCGCATGCGCATACACTTGTCCTTGTCGATGCTCAGGGTATTGTCCTTAATGGCCAGCTCGTGCTCCAGCCGGGACTTGGTCATCACTAGTAGCTGCACCATGGCCTGCGTCTCCCGCAGCCTCAGCTTGAGCGTCTGCAGGCTGTCTTCGATGGTGAACACCTCGTTCAGGAGCCTGGGGTGGGGCAGAGAGACGCCTCAGTTTCTTTTCCCTGCAGCTGTGGCAGGGATGGTGGCTGGGGGTGGGCACTGTAGCGGGCACATGCTCATGCCTGGGAGAGAGGACAGGTGGACGATCACTGGCAGAGGGTCCCAGAGGCCGATGGCTTGAAGGAGTAGAGAAACAGGCAGGCACACAGAGGACAGAATCTGACAATAAGTAAACCACCGACTTGGCCCAGGACTGGGCACTTCTCCTCCTGGTGCTCTACTCAAAGGAACAAAGACAGATTCACCCTAGAGACTCACACCAGCACTGTGCACAGGGGCCCGGAGGTGGGAACAACTTGAATGCCTGTTGACAGAGAGATGGATAAAGTGTGGCCTAGCCACACTGTGAAAAACTATCCAGCTATAATACAAGTGATTGGGTTGTTTGTTTTGTTTTGTTTTGTTTTGTTTTTCAGACAGGGTCTCCCTGTAGCCCCAGCTGTTCTAGAACTTGCTATGCAGACCAGGCTGGCCTTGAACTCATAGAGATCCGCCTGTCTCTGCCTCCTGAGTGCTGAGTTTAAAGGCGTGCACCACCACACTGGACACAAATGTATTTTGTTCTGTATATTTGGGGGTTTTGTTGGTCTCTGAGACAAGGTGTGTCTGTCGGGTGTTCAAATCCTGTGCTCAAGCACACCTGCCCTGTTACTATTTTACTGGTCTTGTCTTTGCCCTTCCCCTTCCCTTCCTTTCTTCTCTCCTCTCCCTTCCCTCCCCCTTCCCTTTCCCTTTTCCCTTCCACTTTTCTTTCCTCTTCTCTTTCCCTTCTCCTTCGTTTCCTTTCCCTTCTCTCACATAGGGACTAGCCTCCAACTCTATAGCAGAGGATGACCTGGAATGCCTGTTGCTCTTTCCCTCCCCTTCCCAGTGCTGAGATTACAGGCATGAAGCACCATGCCCTTCTCTATTCTGTATATTTAAAAAAATATTTATTGTTTTTCTTTTATGTGTATGAGTGTATTTCCTGCACGTATGTAAGTGTGGTCATGTCATGCAATGCCTGCACAGGTCAGAAAAGGGCATCAGGTCCCCTGGAACTGGAGTTATGGACAATTGTGAGCCACCATGTGGGTGCTGGGAATCGCACCCAGGTCCTCTGCAAGGGCAGCCAGTGCTCTTAATTGCTGAACCAACTTTCCAGCCCCTATTCTGTGTATTTAAAGGGGGGGGGGTGCCGGAGTTATTTGGAAAACAAGGTCTTTCTGGGGAATTCACAGGGCCAGTTTCATTTTATAGGAAATCAGGCGCATATTGGGTCTTGCTCAGATCTCCTTCACCAGCTGGACAGCCATCTGTGCTCTGTTAGGTCCTCTTGGTTCATAGGTCCACACTTGAGAGAATTACAGCTCCTGACCAATGAGAGCCACCTCTCCTGGAGGAGAGCCCCTCCCACAGCAACCCACAGCCATTGGCTGATGGACTCAGAGGCACCAAAGGCAGTCCCTGCCACACAGTGGGAAGGACTCTGGGCCCGGAGCCCTGGGTGTTGAGGTGTTCTATATTGTCCCACACATCTCCTCAGGCTCTAATTCTGCAGAACTTTAGAAGCACCAGAAAGAGTTTCCTAAGGAGGGGGTTCTGCAGACAAACAAAGATGAGAATGAACAGGCCATATGGGGACCAAAAGAGAGAGTCTCCACAGTAGCACTGCCCAGTGGGACTCTGAGCTGCCCCTGCCATCTGTGCTGCCCCGGAAAGTCCAGGAGCTACAGGGAACTGGATGGCACCTTGAAATGTGTCCACTTGATTCAGAAACTGATTTTTAAAAAAACTATTCATTCAATTTAAAATCTACATTTTATTTATTTAAAATTTTTATTTGGTCTTTTTGAGACAAGGTTGCCCTGTAGCCCCAGCTGGCCTGGCATTCACTATATAGACCAGGCTGACCTCAATTTCACAGAGATCCATCTGCCTCTGCCTCCCAAGTGCTGGGATTAAAGGCGTGAGCCACCACGCCCAACACATTCCACTTAATTTAAAGTAAGTTAGATGTAGGGAGCTGAGGATGCAGCTCAGTTGGTAGAGTGCTTGCCTCCCTGCTACAGCCATCCTGGCAGGAAAGATCTCCTACAGAGACACTTATGTCCCTCTCTTTGGCCACCAGAGTATTGAAACAGGCCCCCAAGAAACTGGAACTTCCCCAGGTGTCCTATGCTGGGAGAGGGAAAAAGCTGAGTCCCTGTACCCAGCAGAGGACTGTGTGTGCCAGGAAATGTCACACAGTTCTGACTGCCTGTCAGACCACCTTACAGGAGAGACTGGGGCCCAGACAATGATGCTGGGCAGGACCCAGCTTGACCAGGCCCTCTGTTTAAGTAAAATCCTCATGTCAAGACCATGAAGATAGACTTGGGTTGGGGATTGAGGGGATATTGCAGCTCTTTAATTGTTCCCCTTCCAAATGGGGCCGCATTGAACAATTTTCATCTCTGTTTTTTACTATCGCATGTCTGTTCAATTGGCCTATGAAGGATGGGTCGATGACCCTAGCATGTTGTCCCTGGCCCAGGCTCTGACCCTGACAACTCCGGTAACACTGAAGCTTCTGTGAACTACCCCCTTTTTTTTTTTTTCTGTACTCCAAGTCATCCCACTGCATGCCACTCACTTGAACTGTGAGATGTCTCTGCAGAGCTCCACGTTGGGCCGCCTGGTCCGGGAGGACAGCTTGGTGTGGGCCACCTTCAGTGGGCACTCCTTGGCCACAATGGCTCTTTCCAGTAATATGATGGTGTTCTCTGCCTGGAAGATCTCCTGCAGTATCTGTGGAGACCAGGATGCTGTCACCACCCATCAAGACTCTTTCACCTCCTCTGAAGCAGGGAGGGAGCTGAGGTCACCTCAGGGACCTCCAGTCTAGTGTTTAAATCACCTCTTTCCCAACTCTGAACACCTTTGGGACAGGGACCTCATAGGGATAGGGCTAACCTTGGGAAACGGCTGCAGCATCTCCACTCATCAAGATACTGAGCGCCGAGACTAGGCTAGCAGTAACAGGCTAATTTGATTCTGCAGACATGAGGGGCCTGACTGAGTGTGAGAGGTGACTGGCGCCAGGGGAGTGGCCAGCAGAAGTACAGGACCCTTGGGTGCATTGGTATTCCCGATAAATAGCATGTGTCCTGGGGGAGATGACTGTTACTACTCTGTAAGGTATGTATGTATGTATGTATGTATGTATGTATGTATGTCTCAAACCCTCACCCCAGTGTGCTAGCTGTTGGAAGGTAATTAGGTCATAAAGTAGGGACCCTTATTATCCAGACTAGTGTCCAGAAGGAGCCGAAGAGCTACCTCAATTTTATCATGCAAGAAACAAGATGAGCAAGAAGCCATCCTTACCTGGTCCCAGTCAGACTGTGAGAAATGAATTTCCTTATTTTGAGATAGGGTCTTGCTGTGCATCCCAGCCTGACCTGGAACTCCTGATCCTCCTGCCTTAGCCTGATGAGGCCTTCTGAGCAACAAACCAGCACACCAAGACCACACATGCACATCTCTGCAGGTCTACCCTGGGTGCATACTGCTGGACATTGTCCCTGAGACCACTAGGGGACAGAGACAGTGGAGACGTTTATTCAGTATCACTTATGGTGGGTGGTTCCAGCTGCAGTAAAGGCACACACACACACACACACACACACACACACACCACACTGATCTTCATTGGTGCCAAGGGAAGAAAACATGAAGCAGGATGTTCTACTGTTGGAATGGGAAATGTCTGCCATAGGTTCCTGTGTTTAACACTTGATCCCAGCTGGCCTTAAGAAGCAGGCTTGGTTGGCAGAGTCTGGTCCCTGGGGATGGGCTTTGGAAGGGCTAGCCTAGTCCTGGTCTGGGTCTTGTTCTTTGTTTCTGCTCTTACTACCAACTGCCACACACATGCCCTGCCAGCACACCTTCTTGGCCATGATGGGCTAAATCCTCTGAATCTGTGAGCCAGAACAACCCTCTCCTCTCATAACTTACTTCTGGTACGTTGTCATACCAAAAGGTAAGGACGATCCGTTTTTGAGATCATTTCTAACCCGAGCGTGTAAACACCATATATATTTGTAAGGACCCATCTAGATCAAGAGGCATGCACCAACAGTCAAAGTGGGTGTCCTGGAGAGAGGAAGTGTTGCCAGCAATAAAAGAAAGTCAGCAAAGGATCATCAGGGACTTCACAGAGACAGTGGGTGCCAAGAGCATCTGCAAATGCTAAACTCACGCCTCTTCATCAGGGTGAAAAGAAAAAAGTTCCTTCTGCCCTAAGAGATTAAGTCTCCTTTCAGCTGGGTGTAGTGGGCTACACCTGTCATCTAAGGATGTGGCAGGAGGTGGATATAGTTGTTAAAAATATTATCTAATGGAAAAAGTTAATTTTGATTTTTTCTGGGCTGAACATTGGAATCACCTGGAGAGTCTTCAAAACTCCTGCTATCCAGCTGTGCTCCACAGAGGTTCTAGAACGCCTGGGCCTTGGGACTTTGCAGAAGCTCGTGTTTGACCCTGGAGTTCAGCGAGAATCCAGAACCAGGGGGCAGGTGACAAAGAAATCTGTAAGACTTAAGGGGCCTCAGCAAGAGGGAGCTGTGTGTGAGGAGTGGCAGCATGTCTAGGCTGTCTGTTCCAGCAGGGAGCCCCAAGTGGGGTATGATGAGTCATGGGTTTTAGATATGAGCGCAGTGACTCAAAGGTGTCTTGGGCCACGGAGCTGGCAAGGGGGAGCTGCTTCCACCCAACATTTTCGGGTTTCTGGGGGAAATGTGTGGACAACTATGTACCTCTGGAACCCCAGCCTCCAAGTCCAGACTCTGAGGCCCCCTCCCCCCAGACAGGAGGAAGCTAGGAGCCCAGGAGGCCTCTAGGGGGGAGGCATGGGCAAGTAGACACAAGCTTCAGAGCTCAGGAGCCTCTTACTCCAGGTGGCTGTTAAATGCATATAGCATGGGCACATGCACAGAAACACACATGCAAGTGTCTCAGACACTCTATGTCCTTTGCAGTCACCCACCCACTTGTTCCTAGAGCTAGGATACCCCTATATTCACATTAGATGGAGCTGGCTGCAGGCAGGGTGGCACACATCTAGAATCTCAAAACTCCGGAGGATGGAAAGTTCAAAACCAGGCTTTCCCCAGGGGGTACAAGCTGTCATGTGTGCCTGGGATTCCTTCCCAGAGATGCACAGGGCTCATTTCCTACCCTACTTCAGGCTGTGGCTAAGATGCCTTGAAGGCTTTCTCTGCACCCAATTAAACAAGACCCCCAAACATTAGCAGGTGTGTGAGCCCTTTCCTAGCAGCACACAGACTTGAAAAGACCTATCCAAGTTTACAGTCACACTCAGAGCAGGGATCAACGCCCAGCAGTTCCCAGGCAAACACATTCTGCAACATGCCCGGAGCCAGCCATGGCACCGCTCTCTTTGCTTGCCGCAGGCCTGGTTATGCTACACACACGCAAACCCACACACAGAGCTGGCATCTTGGCCCTAAGCTCTGAGGGGCTTCCCTGGAATGTTCATCTTTCTGTTCCCACAAAGCTGAGGAAAGAAACTTCAGGGCACAGGTTGGCTCATTTCAGAGGCTGGGCGGGGCTGCTGGGGATAGGCCCAGGGGGGTCACCCCATGGGAGGAGACTTGGCACCCTGGGTTAGGCAGCTGCCAGGCCTTCTCTGCCCTGGCTGGGAACAGGAACTCAGTTGGTTAGAGGGTGATACCAGGGGGAGAGGCCCCAGCCTTTCTCCTCTGCATACCCACAAGGCAGGCTGCCTGTCAGTCCAGACGAGCACCCAGGAAGGGGGTATCCTAAGCTGCTCTCAGCGCTGTGCATCTGGAGACAGGCCACTCCCTCTCCTAAAATTTCCTTACTATATTTTCAACTACTATATTCAACCTGTGTGACCTTGTGTAGTTCCCAACCTATCTGAGCCTCCTAAAATCTGCGCTCAGTGTCTGCACAGCCCTTCCCGAGGGCTGGACACTTCAGGGTACATTTTCTTTTGTTTATGAAACTGTCAGAACTAGGATAAGTCATCCTGTTGTGGTGAGGGCTAAATGAGATGGCGTACATGGTGTGTCAATTTTATATGTCAACAGGTCTAGACTGGGGTGGGGGTGGGGTTAGAGAGCTGGTAAAAACATTCCAGGACGTGTTTGTGAGAGGGGTGTGGAATAGCTGCATCAGAATTGATGGACTGAGTGTACATTCCCAGTGTGCGTGGGCTTCATCTGATTCATCGAAGGCCCTCACTGCACAAAAGTGTGGAAAAAAAATGCAGAGTCCCTGTTTGAGCTCCCTGGGGACTCCAGAGTTCCTTGCTTTGAGATGTGAGGTTTTACACTGCTGCTGACACAAAACATGTTTCTCACTTGTAGGGGAATAAGAGATGGTTTATTCTGAGCTAAATATAAAGTGACCTCATAGTCAAAGGCCCGGGGGGCCGGGGGGGAGTCACACTTAGGCCTTGTTCCCCTTAGGCCTGGGGACCTGAAGTTCAAATTGCACTGTGGAAGCGGTTACGAGAACTTTTTATAATCAAAGAACAAAGCAGTCATGGATGTGATGCATTCACCAAATGCATTACTGGGGACAGAAGACAGGCAGGTTACAGCGACGCGGGGAAAGCCCCGCTGCACGCTGCACGCTGCAGATGCTGCTGATAACAACAACCCTAGCTTCTCCACTGCTGGAACTTAGAGGTTTGGGTTTGCTAAGCTGATACATTCCAAAGGTTTCAGATGATAGTCACAGGGATGTCAGATCCAGATCAGACAAGAGACAGACAAGGAATGGCCATTGAGGGGGCTTAAAGCTAGCCCAAGATAATTTGGCTCTGGACCAACAATGTTCCAGTTCTCCACAATCAGAAAGTTCTAATCAGTCAGCCTAATAGACTCTTCAGCATAGGTATGGCTTTGTTCTGGAAGCTTCCGTTCACAACATCATCTCCAGACTCTGCCTTAACCAGTTTGTGGGTATTCTCTCTTTCCTCTCTCTCATCTCTCCCCTCTCTCATCTCTCCTCTCCTCTCTCTCTTTCTCTCTGTCTTTGGTTTATTTATTTACTATGTGTATGAATATACTGTCTGCATGTAGGCTTGTGCACCCGTGTTGTGCAATGCCTTGGAGGTCAGAAGAGGGCGTTGGATTCCCCTGGAACTGGAGTTAAAGACGGCTCTCAGCCACCATGTGGGTGCTGGGTATCGAACCCAGGTCCTCTGCAAGAGCAATCAGCACTCTTAACTGCTAGGCCATCTCTCCAGCCCCTTTGGTTTTTGAGACAGAATCTCCCTGCAGCCCCAGCTGGCCTGGAACTCACTATGTAGACCAGGCTGGCCTCTATTCCACAGAGATCCCACCTATCTCTGCCTCCCAAGTGCTGAGACTAAAGACATGTGCCACCATGCCCAGCCCTTCCTTCCACATTGGGCCAGCTCTCTGGCCCATTTCATTCTTTTTTTTGAAATAGGTTCTTACTCTATCAGGCTGACCTAAAACTCATAGCGATTCCCGTCCTTCCACCTTCTAAGTGTCCAAATGCTGAGATTACAATCACAGAACACCATATCTGGCTTCATTTTCTTTCTGTCTTCAAGTCAGAGCCTATTGGAACCTGGGGGCTCAACTTGGCCTTTGTAGTACAAGAGCAGCCAGATAACATGGAAGCAGGTATGGCTGTGTTTTTATAAATAAAACTTTATTTATTTATTTATTTTTGTCTTTTTGAGACAAGGTCTCCCTGGAGCCTCAGGCTGTCCTGGAACTCACTCTGTAGACCAGGCTGGCCTTGAACTCACAAAGATCCGCCTGCCCCTGCCTCCCGAGTGCTAGGATTAAAGGCGTGCGCCACCACGGCCGGCTAAAATAAAACTTTATTTATAAAACCAGTTAGAGGGCCAGATCTTGGCCCTCTGCCTATTAGCTTACATCCCCCTTGCTACAAATCATCACATATGGGGGAAGGGGAGTCATGACACCTTAAAGCTATAAGCCTGCTGCTCCTCTGGTTTCTGGAGTTCAGAGAACAGTTGCACAATAGAGCCTTGCTACTCAAAGTGTAGGCCAGGAACCGGCAGCATCACTGGACCCTGAGAGCAGATGGAAATGCATAATTTCAGAGCCCAGCCCAGAACTACTGTCAGGATCTGCATGCTAACAAGGTCCTAGGGCGATGAGCCTGCATGTTCAAGGACAAAGACAGGGCTGGATTCATGGTTTGAAGCGGATCTCCAGCTGTGTTTGAAGGACAGAGGGACAGGCTAGGGACAGGAGTACCGGCACCAGTGTGGTGAGGAGAGAGGCAAAAGGAACAAGGGCACTTGACGCCCCAAAGGTAAGATGGGGGGGCTTGATAACGCACACACTGTCCCGAGTGAGATGGAGCTGGGGTCAATCCACCTCCAGCCTCCCACCACCAAAATCAGAAGGCCATCTCTAGAAGGGAGGCACGGGTGCCACCAGCCTGTGACCAGATGGGTCCCCCTTCTTCTATGTGTGGTCTTGGCAAACTGCTGAACTTCTCTGAGCCTCAGTATCCCCATGTGTACCTTGGCAACCCTGATCAAGGCTGAGAAGTTGGTCTCTCCATTGTCTTTGCATCTGCAGCCAGAAGGCCCGCCTGTACCCCTGGTAGATTGGCTGGAAGCAAGCTCCCTCAGCGGGACAGCTGAGGTCAGAGCTGGGGAGCAATTTGGTGGCAGAGTGCTGCTAGCCACGCATGTGCGAAGCCACAGGTTCCGTCCTTGGGCATTGGAGACCGTGTCTGGCCTTGTATGGAATGTGGAAGGCAGTGATCCTGCCCACCTCAGAGGAAACCAGCCATGATCAGTGGAAAGTGCACAGCTTTTCCCAGCTGGAACACAAATCTAGCGCTGGCTTTGAAAGGAGGGAAATGTCTGGAAGGCTGCCTGCTGTGTAAGCTGGCTGCCTGCATCTTGTCTTGTGACAGCAGAGAAAGCCTCCAAGGCCAGGAACTGAGTTTTGATGTGGAGGGAGAAGATGGATTTAGCAGCTCCAGCCGGCTGCCAGCCTCCTCCGGCCTTGTGCAACCTTGCAAATTTATGGTTTTCCAAACTGCACAAAGTCAAGCACTTCCAAGGGAAGCCTGGCTCGCTCCAGGAGACTGCCCAGCCTGGGAAAGGGGCAGGCAGCCTGCTATCATGTTTTTGATTAAATGGTGGGAAAGAAGAGAGAAGGGGGCTCAAGGGACCTGCCAGGAATTCAGTACATGGCTGCACCTCTGCTTGCTCTTAAAATGG
The DNA here is from genome assembly GCA_009823505.1 of Rhizomys pruinosus. NCBI lineage: Eukaryota > Metazoa > Chordata > Mammalia > Rodentia > Spalacidae > Rhizomys > Rhizomys pruinosus. The sequence goes on along the minus strand of VZQC01003761.1, from coordinate 636,957 downwards.
GCATTCTGGGGGCCGAGGGGTCTGGCTCAGAGGGCAAGAGAATTGGCTATGAAACCATGAGGACAAAAGTTCAAATCCTCACATGAAGAGCTTGGTGTGGTCCTGGGGGGTCCTGTAACCCCGTGCTGGAGAGGGAGACAGCAGAGAAGGAGGATCCCTGGGGCTTGGGGCTGCCAGCCTAGCTCCAGATTCAGTGAGAAAATCTCGTGGAACAAGGCAGAAGGTGATAGAGCAGGACACTCAGTGTCATCCTCTGGCCTCCAAGCACGCGTGCGTGCGTGTGTGTGTGTGTGTGTGTGTGTGTGTGTGTGTGTGTGTATGTATGTGTGTGCACACACACACACATACACGCACACCAAAGAGGAAAACAAGTTCAGTGGCCCTTCTGCAGCATCTCAGGTTAGCTGCACAACTCTTGCCCCACACTTGTGACAATACAAACTGTCCTCAGACATTGACTATAAGTATCACTGGGAGTAAATTTGGGCTGGCAATGACTGAAGCAAGCAGGTGCTGGGCAAACCCCCATCGCAGCTGGATAATCATTCCTATGCCCACAATGCCAGAATGCCAGCTGTCAACAGCAGCTTGGGGTAGGGGGTCCCCAAATCCCTAGAGGTCTTTGGAAATGCGATGGGGTACAGGCCAAAGGCGCTTACTACCAAGACAGAAGACCTGGTAGAGGGAGATAACCAACTCTCAACAATTGTTGTTTAACTTCCACGTGTACACTACAGTGTGCCCTCTTATAATAAATACGTGTAAAAATCAAAAGGAATGGAGCAAATGTGCTATCTGATGGAGAAATGGCTGTCTGCCCTTGTAGAAATTCATAGAAGCCCACTATGTCAGGCCTTCAAGGGGATCTGCCTAAAACTCACACTTGCCATGGTATTTTTTTTTCTTTCTTTCTTTCTTTTTTTTTTTTCTGTTGTTGAGACAAGGTCTTATGTAGGGTAGGATGGCCTCAAACTTGCTACATAGCCAAGGCTAACCTCCCACGTGCTAGGATATTCTAGGCACCACCACTACCCTTAGTTCTTATGTAGCACTGAGTATCACTTCCAGCACTCTGTGCCTGCTCTGCAAGTACTCTACCAACTCAGGTGCATGCCTGGGGACAATCTGAAAGGACTACAGTCTGACCAAGTCAATGAGACTCCCTAGAGGTGGAGCAAGCCATCTTCATGTCCCCAACATGCAGCCAAGGGGACATCTGGCACTGTATCTTCTTGTGTATTCCTGTTCTGCACATCTGGGGAGACTATTCCTTCCTCCTCTACCTCTTCCTCTTCTTTTGTCTTTTTTTTTTTCTATTTTGAGACAGGGTCTCCCTGCAGCCCCAGCTGCCCTGGAACTCAAAATTTAGACCAGGATGGCCTTGAACTCACAGAGATGCACCTGCCTCTGCCTCCTGAGATCTGGTATTAAAGGCGTATACCACTACTACATCCAGCCTGAGGCAGGATCTCTTGCTGAACCTAGAGTTCCCCCAATTCCAGCTAGTCTAGCTAATCAGCTTGATCTGGGGATCCCTGTCTCCACTTCATGCATACTAGGATTACAGGTGGGGCACCATGTCAGCCCAGCTTGGATGTTGGAGCTGGAGATAGGAGCCTGGTTGCCATGCTTTCACAGCATCTCCGAAGCCCAAGGTCATTCCTTCCTTATAGATTTCTGTGACTCTTTGAAATTTGTTTCTCAAAATTCTCTAGAGGGCTAGAGAGAAGGCTAAGTGGTTAAGAGCGCTGGCTGCCAGGTTCAATTCCCAGCACCCACACAGTGGCTAACAAATATCTGTAACTCCAATTCCAGGGGATCTGACTCCTCTTCTGACCTCCATGGGTACTGCACAACATGGGTGCATTTACATATACTCATATACATAAACTAGAAATAATAGGCCAAGTGTGGTGGTGCATGCCTTTAATCTGGGCACTCGGGAGGCAGAGGCAGGCAGATCTCTGAGTTCAAAGCCAGCCTGGTCTACATAGCAAGCTCCAAGACAGCTGAGACTAAAGGGAGACCCTGTCTCAAAAAAAAAAAAAAGACCAATAAAATAAAATAAAATAATTCTTTAAATCCTCTAGTGGTACTTAGGGGAAGCGCAGGGCCAGGCCAGTGGCTCCACTTCCCAGGGTTCAGCTTGTTTTAGAAACCAGCCGTCAGTAAGCTTGGCCCCTGGCCCTGTGCTGGAAGGGATCCTGCTCCTTGCAAAGCACGAAAGCATTTCCCATCCAGACCTCCCTAACAAACCAAGGGGCAGGCCGCTGGAGGGGACTCAGATCACCACTGGCCGTCAAATTCTGCACCTTTCTGCCTAGGTCCCCTGCAAAGAGTGGCCACTTGCAAGTCAAAGTGCCAAGCACTTCAACAGAATAGAAGGCCTTTTATGGTTTCAACTCACAGCCTTATTGTGGTCTGGTTAAACTCATTCTGTGTCTGGTAGCTTCTCTCTCCTCCCTCTCTCTCTCTCTCTCTCTCTCTCTCTCTTCCTCTTTCCCTACCTCTCTCCTCTTTTCTTCCTCCTGTCTTTCCTTCCCTTCCTTTATCTTTTATTCCCCCCCACACTCTTTTTCTCTCCAACAGGGTCTCGCATATCCTAAGCTGGCCTCAAACTCACTGTATAGCTGAAGGTGATCTTGAATTTCTGATCTTCCTATCTCCACTTCCTGGGCGCTGGGATTCCAAGGATGCACCACCAAGTTCCTTTTACATGGTGCTGGTGATCAGCCTCGGGCCTCTTGAAGGCTAGAAGGCATTCTATCATCTCAGCCATATCCCCCTAGTTTTCTGAAGCCTCAAATGCAGCTAAACGCCCTGCAGTCAGTGTAGTCGACCTACTGAAAGTTCCAAGGCCCTCGGAACTATTGGCAAGTTCATCAGTGGACCCTAAGATTCGAAGCTGAGAGGTGGGTGATTCCAGAGGTCAACAGAGCACGGTGGTAATCCAGACAAGAGAGGAAGGCTGTTCTTCCTGTCGAGAGGGAGGGGGAGGATCCTGTGATTCCAAATGAGATTGGTTGACTGGTGGAGTATGTGGGGGATGGGGAGACAGAGAGGCATCCAGGTGGACTCTGAAGTTTGGGACTGAGCACTTGGCAGTGAAAGCCCTTGACAACCCCTAGAACCATCTGAAAGTTGGACCTACTAATGGGAGATGGAGAAGGATCCCCACAGTGAAGCAGACAAGAGGGTGGACTTTCTGGAGATGAATTTGGAGCCTGTTAAGTTGAAAAGGCCTCTTAGAAAACCCCACACAGTGCTGAGGAGACAGATTAAGTGCTTGCTTGCACACATGAGGACCCAGGTTTAAATCCCCAGCACCAAGGTAAAGAGATAGGCATGGCTATAATCTCCACTCAAGCCTACATGGCGGTGAGTGCCTAGAATATCTCAACAAAGAAACAAACACCTCATTCATCCTTTCCCTGGCCACCACATGGTCCCCTCAATGATGGTCACCCACCCATCTGCCTCGCCCATCTCCCCTCTACTCTATGCCTATATGAAACTGTACTGCATTTTTACCGTATTGCATGCAGGGCAGGAGTTGTTAAGACTGAGGAGAAAACCAGCCTTATCTCTGGTAGCCTGCTCAGGGCTGGGCTTCTGGCACATCTGGCTTCACCATGGTGCCCAGCTCCCCATGTTATGCCTCTGACCACAGTGAGGGGGAAGTGAGATTTGTATGCAAAGGCTGCACCACGTATGCTGGGGCAGCAGAACCTCACAGGGGGATTCGCATCTGTACAAACTAGGCAGGATTTATAGGATTGGACAGCCTGGCCTGATCCCTGGAGGGGAGATGACTGAGTGGGTTGTGAGCTGGGAAGCAAAGGGCAATGACAGACAATCTAATTAGAATTAGGATCTCAGGAGCGTGTCTTTAGGGAAGATCTGGCTTCTCTGATGTTTGGAGAAAAGGGGGGTGGGGGAGAGGGGGCTGAAAGGAGGAGAAAAGACAGCTGCTAGTCCAGATGTTGTCAGAGCCGACATAGACATATTTAACTAGAGCCGTAGCAACCAGCAGAAGCTGCTTCAAAATGCAGATTCCCAGACCCCTCCCAAGTTGCTCAGCCAGAACCCCAGGGTGTGACACCTTGAGTCTGTGCACTCCTGCTTGCCATTTACACACTGATCTCACTGATCCTGTTTATGGCATGACTAGCTTAACTGTTCCTTCAGATCACCTCACTTTATGATATTAGTAGGTTTCTTGGTTTGAGGGAGGCTTTTTACTTTTAAAAAACATTTTTATTATTATTTTCGTATTTTATATGTACAAGTGTATTGCCTGCATGTAGGTAGGTATGTCCGTGTCGTGCAATGCCTGCAGAGGTCAGAAGAGGGCATTAAGATCCCTCTGGAGTTAGGATGGTTGTTAGCTGCCATGTAGGTGCTGGGATTCAAACCTGGGTCTTTTGCAAGAGCACCCAGTACTCTAACTGCCGAGCTATCTTTCAACCCCCAGCTTTTTACTTTTAAATGACATGTATTGTGCTCGCTTAGGCAGCACATATACTAAAATTACATTAATTTATTTATTTGTATGGATATGTGTCTGTGAATGCGTGTGCAGCAAACATGTGGAGGTCAGAGGACAACTTGTGGGAGTCAGTTTGCTGCTTCTACCATATGCATCCTGGGGGTTGAACTAAGGTTGTCAGCCTTGATAGCAAGTGCCTTTACCTAATGAGCCATCTTATGGTCCAAGTATTTTTCTGGGTTTGCTTTTTGTTTTTGAGACAGTGTCTCCCTGTGTAGCTCAGACTGTCCTTGAACTTACAGCAATCTTCTTGCCTCGGCTTCCCAAGCACTGAGATTATAGTTATGAATCACCACACCAGCTCTATTAACTTTAGAAAGCAAGAAAAAAAAAAAACCCACTAAATTTATTTTAAATGGAAACTTTATCACTATCATCCATGTAAATGAAACATCATTTGCTGCATGTAAAAAAAAAATCTTTGGCTGTATGCTCAGCTCTTTAATCCCAGCACTTGGGAGGCAGAGGCAATCAGATCTTTGTGAGTTCAAGTCCAGCCTGGTCTACAGAGTGAGTTCTAGGACACCTGGGGCTACAGGGAGACCCTGTCTCAAAAAGACCAAAAAAAAAAATATTTTTAAATGTTCCTGCTGTAACTCCAGCTGGACACTGTCACCTGCCTGAGAGTCATAAGAGAGGAGAAGGAGCCACTTTTTGGCAGCGCAACTCACTCATATTAAGGGTCTCTCCACACAACACACTGAGTGTCATCTTGCTGTCTAGGATCTTTTCCCCATATCTTTAAAATAAGCGCTTTTTGGTTTTTGTTTTGAAGACAGATCTCATGTAGCTTAGGCTGGCCTTGAACTTTCTATGTAGTTGAGGACAACCTTAACATTCTAATTCTTCTGCCTCCACTTCTGGAGTGCTGGGATCACAGGCATGCACTACGATGCCTGATTTAGAGTAAGCATTTTCTACAGCACTGTCCTTGCCTTCAAATGTCCTCCTCTCTATAAGGGCATTTGTGGATCTTTCCTACAGGCTCTACATTGAATTTCCTTGAAAAAAATACATTCAAATGAATAGAGGTGTTGGAGGGAGGGTGTTTAGCTGAAGGTTCCCAGGGCTTTGGCTGTCAGAGGACTCAACCTTCCTAGGTAGCAACCCCTCCAGCTCAGGGGTCATCACCTGCTTCCATCCAGAATGGTCTCCAGCCCTTCTCCTACCAGCTGTGGCACAGATGATTGGAAGGTGTCACAAAGCCCCAACTCCTCCTGTGAGGACTAGACCTCAGGGCAGGTCATGGGTTTGGGGTGCAAGTCTTAGGGATGAGGTCTGAGGGATCACAGAGAATAGACGGGGCTGTCCACGCAGCCCAGAACACTGCCATATGGGGCACCATGGAAACTAGCATGCTGAAGTGGATTCCCATGACTACCTGGGAAAGAAGTGCATGACAGTGTTGAGTGAAGACAAGGACTTGGAACCTCCCAGAAAAGGCTCTTTACCAAGGAGAAGCAGATTGAGTCCAACTAGTAATGACAAAAATAAGTAAATAATAAATAAACATAAACAAATATCTAGCACCTGAAATCCTCCAGCCAAACTGAACTGGCAAAAGGCGGGGTGACGCTCATATATCTTGTCATCTTTGTGTTGGCTGTTTTCACCAGCTTTGTTTTGTTCTGAGACAGGGTCTCACTGTGTAGCCTTGGCTGGAACTCATGATGTAACCAGGCTAGTGTTGAACTCACAGAGATCCACCTGCTTCTGCCTCTGGAGTGCTGGGATTCAAGGTGTGTCACACCTGACTGTTTTCACTATCTTAGGAAAGCATTATTTTAGAGTCACTATCCAGAAGACAAATCACTGCTCAGGCAAATGTCAACAGTAGGCTTGGAGCCTTGGTGTTCTGTATGGTGCTAGCTCATTTGCAAAGCAGCTGGCTACTAAGGAATGACCATTAATAAAAACCTATGTGGTTGCCAAGCCTCTCTGAGCAGCAGTGGTGAGCTGTAATAATCCAGAAACATCCCTGGAAAGAGTTTGAAAGGGAAAGTTTTCCTCAAGCACCCTGACAGACTTTTTTGTCTCTACTGATAACCACTTGCACAGCTATATAGTTCCCTCTTATCAATTGCCCATGCATCCAGCACTATTCCAAGAACCTCCCAGAAGTGAATCCATCAATAATAATATAATTAGCATAAAAATGGGGATGGCACTGCACACCTGTAATCCCAACACCTGGGAGGTGGAAACAGGAAGGGAGAGTTCAAGGTCATCCTCAACTATGTAGTGATTTTGAGGCCAGTCTTGGGCTACAAGAAACCCTGACTCAAAAACTAAAACTGAAAATACAACAGAATAGCTCTAGTGGGAATTCCTCGTCCCTGTTTCAGATGAGAAGCCAGCTGCTACCCTATGTGAAGAGCTTGCTCAAGTCATCCCCAGCCAGAAAACTTTTGACAAACAGTGGAGTAAGAAGCCAAGAGGCGGAAGTGATCTCAATGTGCTTAGATGACCAGATGGAAAAAAAAAAAATGAAGACAATGAATTATTATTCTGCCTAAAGAGAGATAGCCAGGTATGGTGGAGCATGCCTTTAATCCCAGCACTCAGGAGGCAGAGGCAGGCGGATCTGTGAGTTCAAGTCCAGCCTGGTCTACAGAGAGAGTTCCAGGACAGCTGGGGCCACGGGGAGACCCTGTCTCGAAAAGAACCCCCCAAAAAAGAATTTCTCTCTTTTTTTTTGGAGCATTTTTTGAGACAAGGTCTCCCTTTTAGTACCAACTGGCCTGGAGATAAAAATAAATTCTGATACAAGCAGATAAGTCTTGCACCTTGGGCATTCAGACTCACAAAGACAGGAAGTAGAAACTGGTCTACAAGCTGCGGGGAGAGGGACAAAGGATTATTGGTAAATGATGATAAAGTTACAGTTTAGAAAAATGAAAGTGTTATATCAATGGATGGTAGAGACTGTGAATGGATTTAACACCACTGAGCTGTGCACTTAAAATGGTTAAAATGGTCACTCTAATGCCATAGATAGTTTACCAAATGAGAAATGGTTTTCCATACAAAAACAAACAGAATTAAAAGCATTCACTTGTTCAGTGAATTTTTTAAGATTGTCAGTACAAAACTGTGTTACAGATCCCTTTCCTTCACTGTACAAAGGCTTCAGGAGGGCCAGGGGGTGGAGTGCACAGGGATCTGGATGCCCAGAGAGATGCCAACAGGTGCACCCAGGACTGGGTCAGGACCTTTACCTAGTTGAGTTCTAACCATTCCATGGCAGCCCTGAGACTGGAATCCTCCTCATGTCCATCCTACACATTGTCGCTGTATATCTGAATACTAACACTTGGGAAGTGGATGCAGAGGGTGCAAAAGTTCAAGGTCAGCCTGGGCCACATAGCAAGACCCTGTCTTAAAACTAAACCAAAACAAAAGGGACCAAAAAGAGGAGACTTCCACACAGAGAAGTTAAGATAGTAGGGGCTAGAGAGATAGCTCTGTAGTTAAGAGCACTTGCTGCTTTTGCAGAGGACCTAGGTTTGGTTCCCAGCATCCACAACAGGTGGCTAATAACTCCTTGTAACTCCAGTTCCAGGGAATTCAGGTGCCCTCTGTGGGTACTGGCATGCAGATGGTACACATACATTTGTCTAGGAAGACATACATATAAGGGAAGAAGAAGAAGAAGAAGAAGAAGAAGAAGAAGAAGAAGAAGAAGAAGAAGAAGAAGAAGAAGAAGAGGAGGAAAGCGGTCTGTGCTGGATAACCTCAGCTGTCAACTTGACACACCTGGGTGGAGGGAACCTCAGTTGAGGAATTGTCTCCATTGTATTGGCCTGCAGGCATGTCTGTGGGGCATTTTCCTGATTGGTGAGTCATGTGGGAGGGCTCAGCCCACTGTGGGCAGTACCACTCCTGGGCAGATGGTCCTGTGTTATATAAGAAAGCAGGCTGAGCACAGGCCAGGGGAGCAAGCCAGTTAACTAGCATGGTCTGTGCTCCAGCTTCCTGCCTTGAGTTCTTGCCTTGGCTTCCCTTGATGATGGACTGTGAGCTGTAAGCCAATAAACCTCCCCAAGATGGTTTTGTTAAGTGCTTTTATCACAGCCATAGAAAGTAACTAGGACATAGTCCATAAAATTTAAAAAAAAATTAAGGTCAACAATATGGCTCAGAGGACAGAGGTTCTTAGTGACCTGAGTTTGAGCCTCAGATTCCAAAGTAGGAAGGAACCAGGTTTTGAAAGTGGTATATTATAACATGTCCACACATACAAAATAATAATAAATGAAATAAAAAATTTAAAACAGAAAGTTATCCAGGGTTACAAACAATTTGCACCCACAAAGTCGGGCTCCAGAGTCCATGTTCCTAGCCACATGCACAGGGAGAAAGAAGCAAGGATAAACATCCCTTTGCATTGGGCTTTATCTTGATTCTTGTTTTGGCACCTTTAGGGAAAATTAAAAGCCCTAAACTCTGGTGTTAAATTAAAAAGAAAAAAAAACCCTAAGGTCACTAGCTTCCCAAAGGCAAGTGACTCCAGCTAAGGGGTCAGGAAGGAGGAAGTGACTTGTGTGTGTGTGTGTGTGTGTGTGTGTGTGTGTGTGTGTCTTTTCGAGAAAGGGTCTCCCTGTAGCTCCAGCTGTCCTGGAACTCACTCTGTAGACCAGGCTGGCCTTAAACTCACAAAGATCCGCCTGCCTCTGCCTCCCAAGTGCTAGGATTAAAGGCGTGTGCCACCACACCCGGAGAGGAAGTGACTTTTGAACAACATTCAGGGGTATGGGTAAAAGTATAACTTCTGAACCAAATCCAGCCCACTGCCAAGTTTTGTAAATAAAGTTTTATTGGAATACAGCCATGCTCATTTGTGTACACATTATCCATGGCTGCTTTATTATCACAGAACTGAAGATATTCATTATCTGGCCTTTTCCAAGAGAAGAGTGCTAACTATATTCTGAAAAATTCATAGGAAGACAAGAGCAGAGGGAAGCTATTCTACACCCCAAGCCTCTCATTGCCCCTTTCCCTGCTGTCTCCCATGCTACCCATTCGGCAGGGGCAGCCATCCCTTCTTACCGACATCTTTGAGAGCCTCCTGAAGACCCTCCTATGTCCACCCTTGTCCTTTGAGCTCTTCCTTCACCAGAGAGTGTGGGTCCCAGCATCTTCCCCTTAAAGCCCTCCACAGGTTCCCACTGTCTCAGGGGAAACTTCAGTCCCCCTCAGGACCTACCAGGACCCGGGTGCTCCGAGGCTGCTACTCCGCCAGCTTCATCCTATGCACCTTCTGAAGCTGCTCTTCAGGTATATTCTCCCTGCCCATTCTTGGGCTTCCCAACTCCCTAGCAATCTGTTCGTGTGTGTGTGCAGACCACAGGTGATGTTGGGTGTCTTCCTCAACCACTCTCTACCTTAATTTTTGAGAAAGAGTCTCTCACTGAACCTGGAGCTCACCAATTTGGCCACACTGTCTGGCCAGTGAACAGAGGGATCCTCTTGTCTCTGCTTCCCTAGCGCTGGGATTACAACCTGTGTTTTCACACGGGTGCTAGATATGGGACTTGGGCCCGCATGCTTGTGGGGCAAGAACTTTACTATTTCCCCAGCCCCTCAGCCCACTTGTCTGTTGCACCCGTGTAGGGCCCCGCTTCTGACTCATCTTCTGCTGCCTCTCTCATAACGATCTTGAAATTCTTTTCTAGAAACTCTTGTCTGCCTCCTGCACACCTGAGCCAAATGTGTTCAGATGTGAGTGGGTGTAAATTGCCCCAGTACCTTCCATCAAACTGTCTCCAGCCCACTATGCCACCCTCAAAGACATAGGAGCAGAAGGTCTGCAGTTTGCAAATAGAGATAAAGGGCTAGTTCTCCCCAGTTCCCACGCTCTGTAACAACATTGTTACTTCTAAGTTCCTCCTGTGTAAATTCCAGACCTAACCCTGCTTCCAAGCTGACTGTGAGCCTCCTGCAGACAGGCAGCCCTTTTGGAAGGTCCCTCCTCCCTTTATGCTGAGCCCCCATGTGGGCTCAGCATGGCACTGCATTTGTGTTGAGTAGGGGATCCAGCCCATGCAGGAAGCACACCCCAGAGAGGTGAACTGACATGAGGCACCCCAGAAACAGAGTAGCATAGAAGTCATGTGGACCTGGGAGGCCGTAGGCCCTCAAATCCAGAAAGTATCCAGTGTTCCACCAGGGCTCATCATGGCACAAAAAGCCTCTGAAAGCCAAAGGCTGTCTTCGCAGAGGGGCTGCTATGGCAGAGAGGATGGGCTGCGACCCTCAGATAGTTCTGTTTTGATCAAGCTCAGCTACCCAGTCTTCAGACGGAAGAGGAAAGACGCTGACAGCCGTGACGACAGCCAAGGTGAGTGCCAGTTTCCATAATCAGCAAGGAAGGGATGCCTTGTCCCCCCGGGGATACTCAAAGCCACTTTTAGAGTGGACAGGCTTCAGACTACAGGATGGATGGGACCACTTTGGCACCATGGGTAGACACAGTACCCGGGCAGGCACCTGCTCACCTTAGCCAGCTCCATCTGCAGCTTGTTCTTCACGTCCGTCTCCTCAGCAATGCGAGCATTGAAGGCCAAATTGGTGTCAGTGAACTGCCTCCACATCTGGTCAGACAAGGTCTCAAAGAGGTTTTCAGCCTCCTCCCGCAGCCGGATGGAGTTGGCCCGCATGAGCTGAGAGCGTCTGATGTTGTCGTTGCTGAACTTAGCCCAGGTCTCAGGAATGGAGGCCCTGCGAAAGTCCAAGGGAAATTTGAAGGTAGCTACAGAATCAGGAAGTCAGTGACAGGTCTTGGAGTGTTCTCTTTGCAGCGACTCTAAACCTTGGTAGGGGCAGTTCTCTGTTACAGGGAGTCCTGTGCACCTGAAGGTGTTCAGTGACATTGACCTCCAGTCACTCACTTCTAGGTGCCCCCTCACCCAATCCCAAGGGCCACAAATGTCTCTGGACATTACATAAGCATTCCCAGTTGAGCCAGCTGCCCTGATCCACCTCTTCTAGGGGAGCAGCTAACTAGGGAAGCCTTTCAAAGGGCACTCAGGAGTGGGTATGACAGGAGGCAGTCTCTCAAGGACCTTGCCATCCCTCATCCACCAAAAACACAGCCAGGCCAACAAGCAGGCAGAGGGTCCCAGCATAGCTCAGGTGCCCCTAACTCAATGACGAGTAGGTAGCCTTGCCACTCACTGACCTATTCATTCAACATCTGTGGATCTGGGTTAGCGGGTTCTGTTTGTTTATTTGGGATTTTGCTTGTTTGTTTGCAGTGTCAGGGACAGAACACCAGGACATCACACAGGATGGGCTGGGATTCCACCCCTGAACCCCAGCTTGACAGTTATGTTCTAAAAGACCACCTTGGGCCAAGACTTATTCTGAGCACCTGCAATAAAATCATGAGGAAGAATGGAAGCATCTGGTTCCTCAGAGAAACTCAGATCCAGAAGAGGAAAAGGATCCTAAACAAAGTAGATAAGTACCTGGAAGGAACTTAGAATGTGGTGACGGTGAGATAGACCTGGTCTGTATTTCAGCAACTTGAAGTCAAGTGAGTTCCAAAATAGCCAGAAATAAACAATTCATAAGCCTTATTTTTTACTTTAAATTACATTTTAGTGTGTGTGTGTGTGTGTGTGTGTGTGTGTGTGTGTGTATGTCTGTGTGTGTGTGTGTTTGGAGGACGACTTGCAGGAATTGGTTCTCTCCTTTTACATGTGGGTCCTGGGGACTGAAGTTAGGTCAATGGGCTTGGTGGCAGGGACCTTTACCCGCTGAGGCATCTCACGGACCCCAAATCATAAGTTTTAAATAAATTTCACTACAATATATTGTTATGATTATTCTATTAGTAGGTATTGTTAGCCTCTTTCTGTGCTTCATTTATAAAGCTCATCTTAAGTATCTATGTATTGAAAAAAACCTGCTCATGGTAGTATATATCTGTAATCCCAGGAGGCTGAGGCAGGTAGATTATTGTGAGTCTAGGGCCAGTCTGGGCTATATACAGCAAGACTTTGTCTCAAAAATCCCAAAATCCCTGGGCATGGTAGCACACACCTTTAATCCCAGCACTCAGCAGGCAGAGGCAAGTAGATCTCTGTGAGTTCAAGGCCAGCCTAGTTTACATAGGGAGCTCTAGGCCAGCTGGGACTAAAGGGAGACGCTGTCTCAAAAAAGACAAAAAAAAATCCCAAAATAAAAAAAATAAAAAACAGTCTATATAGTGTTTAGTCTTCTCATTATTCCAGAAATCTGGTGGGGGGTTCTTAGGATCTAACCTGGAAACTTCATAGCTAGTTCAAGGCTAGTCCAGGACACATGATATCCTGACTCAAAAAAAAACAAGCAAACAAACAATAGTAAAAACCTTGTTGATGTATCCTGAGGTAGGTACTGCTGCCAAACAGGACAGTGCCATTATCGTCACCCACAATCTTCGGGCCCTTGCCTTCCCCTGGAGCAGACAGCTGAACTCCCCAGAGAAAGCAGCCACCTAATTGCATTCTCCCTGGGGGCAATCACAGAAGATGGCTGATTCCTCCCAGGTGGTGTGCCTCAGGAGTAGATACATACTCTCCTGGAGCCCAGGTCCTCTAAAGACAAAAGGGCCAGCAGGCTTCGCTGGAGAGAGAGAGGAAGTCATCATTTGTAAAACAACTAGGCCTCAGGTCCAGTGTGGACTCAGGTGCAGCCCTGCCAACTGCTATGTGAGCTTAAGTCAGCTACATCATCTCTCTGAGCCCGGGTTTCCTTATTGTCAAATGGGAATAATTACAGTACCAGTGCCCAAGGTGTCTGAGTGAAGTCCCTGTCATAGCAGCAGACACATAGTAAGCACTTGTCAAGTGACTATTATTCATAAGATTCTGTGTCTAAAGCTCTCAACACAGAGTCTGGCATACAGAAAACATTGCCATCATCATCATCACCATTATCATCATCTCTGTCATCATCACCATCATCACCACCATTACTACTATTGTCACCATCATCACCAGCACCGTCATCATCATCACCTTTATCACCATCACCATTATCATCGTCATCACCATCAACACCAGCACTACAATGATCATCATCTCCATTAATCTATGCTGATTAGAGCTGCAGTGAACAGAGACACTACAATCCCTTTGGTCACCAAATATCCATCTCTTTACTGTCCCCCAAACCCCAAATACAAAAGTTCTGAGCTAGCACATCTGGGAGCAATTAGAGGCTACAAAGAGCAGCTCTCATGGATCAGCTGGATGAAGGCTTTAAATAGCAGCCTCTCCTGGCATGGAAATCAGGCTCTCCACCAGCCAGCTTGGCAGCCCGGTTTTTGACGAGTTGTCTCTACAGGAAAAGGGATACTCTGGTCTCCCTGTGCAAATGGGCAGCTGTAGCTGTCAGGAGCAGAACCTTGAATTCCTGCCTCTATTCCAGGGCCTCTATTCTGTTGGATAGAGGAATAAGCACCCCCCCCCAGGAATTGATACTACCCCGAAGAGTCATCTCAACACTTAACTAAAATCCCCAAAATGATTCTCAGCTTGGTCCAAAGAGCTCACAGAGAAACTTCTCTTCCTATTCTCTTCCCTCCCTCTGTTCTTTTCTTTGGTCCTTCTTCCTCTCCCTTCTTCCCTTTCATAACTATACAGTGCATATCCACATATGCCAGTACATAGACTTCCATCTGCTAGAGATGAAAAATAGGTAGTGTCGAAAAATAGGGGCTGGAGAGATGGCCTAGTGGTTAAGATTGCTCTTGCAGAGGACCAGGGTTCGATTCCCAGCACCCACATGGAGGCTGAGAACCGTCTTTAACTCCAGTTCCAGGGGAGTCCGACGCCCTCTTCTGACCTCCACGGCATTGCATGACACTGGTGCACAAACCTACATGCAGACAGTACATTCATACACATAAAAAAATATTGGGAGGAAACCTTCACTGCAGAAACATCTGACAAAGCATTGATTTCCAGAATATATAAACTACTCAAAAAACAAAGAAGAAAGAAAAAAATGACCCACTCAATAGATGGTGCAAAGAGCTGAACAGAGACTTCACAAGTGAGGAATTAGAGATGGCTGAGAAACACCTTAAGAAGTGTTCAACATCACTAATTATTTAGGAAATGCAAATCAAAACCACTTTAAGATATCATCTTACTCCAATAAGACTGGCTAGGATCAAGAAAATAAATGATACCAAGTGCTGGAGAGGTTGTGGGGAAAGGGGAACACTCATCCACTGCTGGTGGGAATGTAAACTCGTACAGCCACTATGGAAAGCAGTGTGGAGAACCCTTGAAAGACTTGAATGAACTTGCCACCCGACCCAGCCATACCACTCCTGGGCATGTACCCTCAAGACTCACCCCACCGCAGAGATACATGCACAGCCATCTTTATTTCAGCTCTCTTTACAATAGCAAGGAGCTGGAACCAACCCAAATGCCCCTCAACTGATGAGTGGATGGAGAAAATGTGGTACATCTACACAATGGAGTTCTATGCAGCAGTAAAGAAAGATGACATCATGAGCTTTGCAGGAAAATGGCTGGAGCTAGAGGACATCATGCTGAGTGAAGTAACACAGTCCCAAAAAAACAAACGACAAATGGTATCCCTCATCTGTGGATGCTTGTGCCAATTACCTAGTTGTAAGTATTTCTTGTGCACGGCCCCTTGAGCTTTTGTCCAAAGCAGTTGGGAGTGATGCATATTGGAAACAACAACAACAACAACAACAACAGAAAGGACTGCATTGAAGAACTGACTGAAACAGTGAACTTCTGCTCAAAACAGTCAACTTCCACATGGAGAATATTGAGAAAGACTGAGCAAGAGATAAAAAGCATGTTTGGCAGGATGCATGAGCTCTGGTGGGGTGAGGGGATGGGGGTACACAGGTCTAGATTTGATAAAAAATATATTAAAATATATATATATAAATAAATTAATTAAAAATAAAATAAATAAAAAAGAAAAATAGGTAGTGTAAAGCCAAGATAGATTTCTGCCCTCTATCTGGACACAAGCATCTGTCTCCAGGCCTCTCTCACCTCAGACCCCAGCCTGTGGATTGAGAAAGCATGTCTTACTCTATGCAATCTTTCATGATGCCAAGCATACAAGAAGCTGCTAGGATGAAAATTGAGGATACAGAACAAGACCTCAATCAATGCTGGCAGTTCCTATCAAATAGTGTGCTACAACTGTGCTCCCCAGATCACAGACCCACCTTCTAATACTCTAGCAACCCTGGGAAGTGAGTACTATTTTTCCTCCAGTGATGTTGATACAGAAATGTGGCTCAAAGGGATTAACTTGCACACAATGTGCACATATCAGCTCACATGCTAGGCAAGCACTCTACCACTGAGCTATATTTCCCAACCCCCAATTCTTTTGAGACAGGGTATCATGCAGCCCAGGCTAGCCTAGAACTCACGATGTAGCCAAGAATGACCTTGAACTCTTTTTAAACCTGTCCTAGGATTATAGACATCCACCACCATACCAGTTAATGTGGTGCTGGGGATGGAACTCCAGACTTTGTGCATGCTAGGCGAGCAGTCTATCAACTGACCACATCTCCAGCCTGTAAGAGTTTATTCTCACTAGTCCTAGTGCTTGTGTGACTGTTGAGATGAAATTCCTGCTCCTAATGGTGCGAGCAGTTGCATTTTATGCTTTGGTGGAACTGCAATTGATTGCAATAGCGACCATGTCACCCTCACTAAGCCAATCACATGCTCTCTCTCTCTCTAGAATTTGGAATTTTGGCAGGGTGGGCCAGGAATGGAAAGATGTTAGCCTCCACATGTACCCAGTGTCCCCTACCTAAGGTCACACAGCGGAGCTAGGGCCGAAAGCCAAATGCCAGACTCTCAGGAACAACACAGATCACTAGCTCCCACCCCCTGGATTCCCCAGGCTTCCAGAACCTTCTCCTCAAGCCCATCACTGCCATACAGGCTTTGGGGAAATTCCATTTTGTTCTATTGGCCAGACTCATATCCCACTACTTGCAGCAGAGGACCCCATGCACACACACCACCTGTCGTCACTTGACTGGCACGTGGCATCCTTTATCACTCCTCAGCAGGAGAATGTGGCCAAAGACAGGGATAGACAGCTGATACTTACATGCCGTCAAACTTCTCCATGCCATAGCAGAAGGTGATGCAGTCAGACGTGTTTCTCAGGTTAAAGCACCCCTCATCTATACACTGCGCTGAGTTTTTGTCCTCTATGTCCCGCTCCAGGACATGTTGTGCATCTCGGTTATCTCTGTATGGAGGAGGAATGAGGGGGGTTACCCAGTGTCCCCACCCATAGTCAAGGTCATGCAGAGCCCAGGATGAAGTCATAGGATTCCCAGGACGGTGCTCTGTGCATGCCCAGAGGTGTCTCAGCTCTTTTCTCACTTTAATGTCCCCTCCCCATACCCAGAGCCACCTGCACTGGAAGCCCTCTGTCTAGTCCTAGAACAGGGTGAGCCAGGCTGGTCAGATGGCTCAGGATGTAAAAGAGCTTACCACAAAACTTGATGATTTGAGTTCCATCCCTGTAATTCACAGCAGGAGGAGAGAAGCGGCTCCTGAAAGTTGTCCTCTTACCTCTGCACAAGTGCAGTGATGCATGCACACGTGTACACACACATACACACACACACACACACACACACACACACACATACAGTCACACATAATGCATAATAATAAATGAAGTACAAATTTCAAAATACAAACAAGGGCAGGACAGCATTTACCATAAAGGGT
This sequence comes from Rhizomys pruinosus, assembly GCA_009823505.1. NCBI lineage: Eukaryota > Metazoa > Chordata > Mammalia > Rodentia > Spalacidae > Rhizomys > Rhizomys pruinosus. The sequence continues at coordinate 619,644 of VZQC01003761.1, read as the reverse complement.
CAATAGTCACTGGGCGTGGTAGCGCACGCCTTTAATCCTAGCACTTGGGAGGCAGAGGCAGGCAGATCTTTGTGAATTCAAGGCCAGCCTGGTCTACATAGCGAGTTCCAGGCTAGCTGGGGCTACAGGGAGACCCTGTCTTGGAAAGACCAGAAAAAAAAAAAAAGAGTCAATAGTCATGATCTTAGCCTATGAGTGACACGCTGTCTCAGTTTCAACCATTCAGCTACTCACAGAGAACATGTAAGCGCACAGGGATGGCTTTGTTTCAACAAAACTTTATAAAAACAACTGGCAGGCCAGGTTTGGAAGATATCGAGTTGCCTTTGGACAAAGTCTATATGGAGTCCATTCCCGTCACAAATGAGTCATTGTGAAAGGCTGTGCTGACTACAAGAATTAAGATTTGGATAAAATCCAGGCACCACCTTCACATTGCTCAGATTTGTCTGTGTTTGTTTGTTTGTTATTAGAGCACTCTGGCCTTGAAATCACTTGGTCTCTTTTTAAAAATATTTATTTATTTATTTATTTATTTATTTAGTGTTAGTGTTTTGCCTGCTTGTATAGAAATATACCCCATGTGTGCAATGCCTGCAGAGGCCAGAAGAGGGCATCAGATTTCCCCAGAACTGGAGTTACAGATGGGTGTTAGTGCCCATGCGGATGCTGGGAACCAAACCTAGGTCCTTTACAAGAGCATCCAGTGTTCTTTACCACTGAGCCATCCCTCCAGCCCTAGGCCCTGGACTCTTCATCTGTATGTCTTAGTCTCCCGAGTTACCAGCACCACAGGAAAGCACCACTGTGCTTAGCAAGTTGCTCAGATTTATACAAACAAATAGAGTAAATATAAATGCAATACACATAAGGAGATCTGTGGAGGTTTAAAGGGGCAATAAGTAATACAGAAGAGGGAACCATTAAAGCACGTTAAGAAAGTAATTATGGAGGACTTCCAGAGGAGGTGTTGAGCTGGGTGTTCATATCAGGTGGGGTTAGACATTATGGACAAAGTTGCATTGAGGAATGAGAATTCCAGGCTAACACAAAACCCAAAAAGCTAGAAATATCCAGGTTTTCTGGGACCAGGGACCAGGGACCAGCTCAGAGTCAGGGACTGAATGGAGTTAGGGGTTGGGCAGAACCAGAGGCTGTGTGGGACAAAAGGCCTGAGCACAACTAGAGGCTGAGTAGAGCCAGGGGCTGGGCAGAGTCAGGGGGGCTGGATAGAGTCCAGGACTGGGTGGAGTAGGGGACTGGTGGGTCAGGGGCTGGTGGGGTCAGGGACCCCAAGAGGTGAGGAGTAGACAATGGGTCAGGCAGGGACTTGAGCCTAGACAGCTGGAACTAAAGCTAAGAAGCCTGGCCAACACCAGTGTTTCCAGACTCCAGACTTTTGGCAACCACTTCCATGATTCTCGCCAAATACCAAAGTACCTGCACTGTTATTTACTTATTATTTTCCTTCTTTTCAAATGACTTTTAAAATAGAAATCAATGCATTTTGAAGGGAAAATTTACATTCTTGTCTTTAAAGGAAAACAACTCTTGGCTATTAATAAATGGTCACTTCAGACCTAAATCTACTAAGTACATGCTAATTCCTAGTTAGAATCTATTGCCTCTAGAAGCTTCTAAACTAAACTTCTTTTCTATTTTTTATTGGTTGAAAAAAGATTAGTCTTTGTTAAAAACACATAAGCAGGGAACAGAACACTGGTCTTGAAATATTTAGAATTATAAGAAAGCAGAGAAGGAAGGAATCTTGTTAATGAGGGCACAGACAGACACCAACTACAAGGAAAAGTCTCAGCAGGCCTCCTTTCTCCCTCTCCCTCCCTCCCTCCCTGTGGTTCCATTTGGTTTCCTCTCCCCTGACCCCCATCTCAAACTCTGACTCTTTGCGTTTCTCTGCCTAGTAGCATCTCTTCTCTTTTCCTTCCCCCCTCTCCCTCTCCTGCGGATATTATTGCTGGTGAGGTCTTTCTAGTGAGTGACTCAGGAGGAGGGAAATGAAGTCCCCAACTTGGGAGTGGAGTGTTTACCCACTCAGACACAAAGTAAATCCTGTAAGGGCACCCCACCAGGACCCTGAACCTTCTATAACAGAGCCAGATGAACTTGGCCTCCATCTTGCCTAATGAACAGCAATGTGGACAAGGAAACATGTCAGGCCTTAGGGGTCAGCTGGAGCCTCAGAGTCCAGCTGGCCCTGCTGCTTTGCCTTTGCTAATGAGATCGGGAGGAAGAAGGGGAGCAGCCTCGCCCTGCTGTCAGCCCACCAGGAAGGGCCCAAGCTTGCCTCCTCCCCAGTCAAAAGCAGTCATTTTTGCTGTTGGGGCATCCGTACCACAAGGACACCTCTCTACCTGTAAGCAAGCCTTAGGCCTGGCCTAGAAAATCATGAGCCGACAGCCTGCACCAGTGGCTACCTGAGCAGGTTGGCTTGTGAGCCTCCTGGCAAGCTAGGCAAGCTAGGCCCCACTTCACAGGCCACCCGCTGGCCGAACCTGGAAGGGTAGCCCTAGCAAGGGCATCTGCCTCTGTGTGATAAGAGTCAGCAAAAGAAGGAAAACCAGCTGAGCAGCAGGACATGAGAGGGAAAAGTGAGGGCCCAGCCCAGCGCCAAGTGGAGAGACTGCGTCCTGGGAGCTGGAGGACCCAGGGCTCAGCTAGGGGCCCCAAGCGCCATAAAGCATAGGCATCTCTTTAATTACATGAGAGGCCCCCAGCTTGGCATGATGCCAGTTACATCACCATCTGAGAACAAAGCTGGAGCCTTTTGAAGACTCCTGGCTCCGGCGTCCACCAGCTCCCTGCTGCGATGTCCCAGTCCTCACCGTATTGCCTAATGTCATCACAGCCTGCCATCCCCAGGTCAGACCTGGTCTAAGAGAGCGTGGAGGGCCCAAAAGCAGCTAGGAATAAGCTAGGTCAGGAATGCAGAATCTGCCCGTCTCTGGACCACATCATTTATTAACAAAAAGCATTGCCAATAGGCAGGTCCTGCAGATCAGGACCCCATCCTACCCTCCCACCCTGGAGGGCTGGTTGTTAAACATTTGGCAGTATACCAGAGACAAAGGAACTACCCAGAGACTGTCACTCAAAAATCTGGGGAAGCCCCCCCAAAGTCCCCAAGGAAAGAACACCTTACCTCATCTGGAACTCTATCCTTTTAGCTAATTTTCTCATCTGATCTTGGCAACATTTTAGCAAATCCACTTCCTGAAATGAAAAAAAAAATGCCACAAAGAGCTAACAGGGTTGGGAATTCATGAGTCAGAGCCTTGATGCCTGGACCTCAGGAGGGGGAATGCAGAGTGGGAGTCTTGCCTGGCAAGATGGTCCTGGCTCCACCCATGAGATTCTAAAACTACTGACCCTGAAGGTGGTTTGCAGAGGCTCTGTCTTGTCTTGCTATGTCCCCCAGGCTGGCCTTTAACAAGGTCCTCCCACCTCAGCCTCCCTAGTGCTGGGTTACAAGCCTGTGCCACCAACCCAAGTTTCCTTCCTTCCTTCCTTCCTTCCTTCCTTCCTTCCTTCCTTCCTTCCTTCCTTCTTCCTTTCCTTCTCCCTCTTCCTCTGCCCACTCCATTTTCCTCTCTATGTAGATCCGTCTCTTGTACTGAGTACCGAACCTACAGTCTCATACATGCTAGTCAGGTTCTCTATCACCTGAGCTATAACCTCAGTTCTGTTTTTCTTCTTATTTTGAGACAAGGTCTCATTAAGCTCCCCAGGTTGGCCTTGAACTCACTTCGTAGCTCCAGCTTGGACTCGTGATCCTCCTGCTTCAACCTCCTAAGTAGCTGGGATTACGAGCAGGTACCATCACACCTGGTTTCTTTTATTTTCATCTATATCTGAATTAAAAGAAATTTTAATCTGTGGATGCTAGCACCCATTACCTAATTGTATGCCAAACTGAGCAATGTTAATGTGATCTGAAAACAACTGTGGTCTTATATTGTGAATCCCTTAAAAAAAATAAATAAAATAATAAAGTTAAATTAAAAAAAAAAAAGAAAATTTAGCCCCTAACTATGTGCCAAGTGTGCCCTTGTGGGTTATTTTATCATTAAGTTAAACCATGCACCTGAAGTGGTATGATTTTGATATAAAGTATGTGCTTAATAAATACTAGCTTCCGACTCAGTAGTAGAGTTCTTGCCTGGCACCCACCAAGCCTTTGGCTCCCTTCCCAGCACTGCATAAGCCAGATGTGGTGTTCCATGCCTGTAATCCTAGCACTCTGGTGGAGGAGGGAGGACCAGGAATTCAAGGTTACCCTCAGCTACATAGCAAGTTTGAGGCCAACCTGAACTGTACAAGACCCTGCATAAATAAATATACATTGGCTTTTTAAATTATTATCATATTATCCATGTGACCATTTTGAAAATGACAAGATTAATGGTCAAATAATTCCATTTCTAATTCCACTTCTCCCTGTTCCTCCATAGTGACCTGTGTTCACCCATGTTTTCAAAGCCCTGACTCCATAGGGTATCACATGCAGCTTCTGCTCCTGACAGGCTGCCCAGAACCCTCTGACCAGAGGCTGCCCTCTCTCCACTCCCAGGGCACATCTTACCCGGATGAGGTTTTTCTCCACGTTGTCATGGACCAGATCAACCCCAATCCTTTTCTCCCGATTGTACAGACACTCCAGGGCCACCTGTAGGAATGAGAAAGAGTGTAGAATGGAGGCTTATGTAGGCCCCAAGTGCAAGGGGATACAAACCTTCTCCCATCTGTTCTGTGAGGAACCTGAGTGTTTCATAGGGCCTTGTCACTAGACCTTTGTGACCCCTCCATGGGGCTGTGGTGCATGGAGCCAATGCAAACTCATGTAGAGAAAGTGGGACAAGGAACTCTCATGGGAACCAGCATCATTGGGAGGGAGCCTGTGATGAACAACGTGACTGGATTAAGAAACACCTAGGAGCTGGGCATGGCGACATGGGCTTTTAGTCTGCGCACTCAGGAAGCAGAGGTAGGTAGATCTCTGTGAGTTCTAGGCCAGTCTAGTCTATATAGAGAGTTCCAAGCCCATGAAGGCTGCATACTGAGACCTGGACAGATGTGCATGAAGATGTTGCCAGAGATGAGATGCGGGGTGGGGTGGGGGTGGGGGCCTCTGGCTTCATCAAGGGATTCGTCTCTTGCAGTCTTCATGATCCAGTACCATTATTGGGAGGAGGTGAAAGGTCGGAGAGGGGGCCTAGGGGGAGGAAGCAGGTCACTGGGAGCAGGTTCCACAGCTCTGGTCTCTTCCTGTCTATTGTTCCTCTCCTTCCTGTCTGTCGGGAAGTGAACAGCTTCTGTCACACCTTCCCACTGCCATGATGTTCTGCCCAGCTCATGGGGCCAAGCCACCAAGGATGAACCTCTGAGGCTGTGAGCCAAGTAAGTCCTCCTTCCCTTAAGTTGTTTCTGTCAGGTGTTTGGTCTCAGGAGTGCAGAAGTAACCAATACCGGGGTGACACCCCTTCCCCAAATCTCTGCAAGTTACCCCTCAGCTTTCCTGAACTATGGTAAATAAAACAAAACTTCAGCTATTATTATTTTGGATCTGACAGTGTCTGCTGCTGTCTTCTAAGTAGGCTTTCTCGGATTCACACCCAGGCTCAGCCACTCCCCACTGTGTGCACTAGGGCAAGTTGTGTGACCTCTCTGACCTTCTCTGCATCGAATATCTCGCCCATCAGGTTTGTTAGCAGATGATACCCACAGACAAGTTTAAAGCCCTCATCCAGAACCCCACATCATGGTTCATCATCACTGGTAATGAGTAAAGTATAAAATTGCCATGGAAATACAACCGGGTGTGAGTAGCACTTCTCATGAGCTGGGGTTCCACAGCAAATAAGAAGGAAAGAGTGAGCCTAGTACAAGCATTCACCTGGCTCTGCTTCCTGACTGCAGATCACGGTGGCCAGCTGCAGCAGGTCCTGCCACCAGGACTGCCCATCATGACGACTGTTCCCTCAACCTGCGAACCAAAACAAACCCTGCTTCCTTACATTGCTTTGGTCAGGTATTTTGCAGTGATAAAAGTAATGTGCCATCTATGGATTGTCCCTCTGAATATGTGTGAATGCCTTTCTTTTTTTTTAAAATTTTATTTATTTATTTATTTATTTATTTATTTATTTATTTATTTATTTATATGAATGTATTGTCTGCATGTAGGTTTGTACACCCGTGTCGTGCAATGCCACAGAGGTCAGAAGAGGGTGTCGGGATTCCCCTGGAACTGGAGTTCTCCTGGAATTGGAGTTCTCCTGGAATTGGAGTTACAGATGGTTCTCAGCCGCCATGTGAGTGTTAGGGATCGAACCCGGGTCCTCTGCAAGAGCAGTCGGTGCTCTTAATCGCTAGGCCATCTCTCTAGCCCCAATGAATGCCTTTCTTTGGTGACTTTCAAATAGGAAGTGAGCTCTAGAAAGAGACCTAGGCAGCCTGTCCTGACCTCCCAGCTGCTGTCTTCCAGTTCCCTTGGGGACCAGAGCAGAGCATAAGGGAAGGCTGGGATTCTCCTATAGCAAGAAGCTGAGGAACAATGGCGATTTGCCACCATCGTATGACATCACAAAGACCAGCAGGGACAAAAAGGAAGCAATGGATTCTGGGGACAAAATGTACCTAGGACTAAGGAAGAAGGGTGAATAATTGGTTACTTATTGGCCAAGAACTTACAAGCTTTCCTCTAAGTTTTGCTTGATTCAGGTGCTGGGGACTGGCACAGTCTCCAGACAGACAAAGTCCTAGCCGCCTGCAGCCTGCATTCCATAGAGCAGAGAGAACATACCTAAAGAAGTTTGAGGGGGCTGGAGAGATGGCCTAGCGGATAAGAGCGCCGACTGCTCTTGCAGAGGACCCGGGTTCGATCCCCAGCACCCACATGGCGGCTGAGAACCGTCTGTAACTCCAATTCCAGGAGAACTCCAGTCCCAGGGGAATCCGACGCCCTCTTCTGACCTCTGTGGCATTGCACGACACAGGTGTGCAAACCTACATGTACATTCATACATTCATACACATAAAGACAGTACATTCATACACATAAAATAAATTAAAAAAAAAAGAAGTTCGAGGGATTCATGAGGCAGCCAAAGCTGATGTGCTGAGGTCAGTCCCTGGGAACTACATGGTGGAAAGAGAGAACTGATTCCTGAAGTTGTTCCCTGACATCAAAGGAACAGCCAGGAGACCATTAGGACTTCAGTGGAGAAAGGGAGGTCGGAGCAATAGCGCAGGTTCTAGAGGAGGAGAACTTGGGAATTAAGATGTCAGTGGGGTTGGGGATGTAGCTCACTCCAGTGGTAGAGCTTGTCTAGCATGCAGGAATCCCAGAGTTCACTATCGAAGTCAGACATAAACTGGGTATGGTACATGCCTGTCATCCCTGTGCTTGAGAGGTAGAGGTAGGAGAATTAAGAGTTCAACGTCATCCTGGGCTATGTAGTGATTTCAAGGCCACTTCTTCCCAAAGAGATGTCAAATTTCAGGAAGCCAGTTGGGAAGGGGTGCCCTCCAGTTTGGTATCCAAAACTACTCTTGTGGGAAGGAGTTGAGAGCCTGGGAAGAAAGTGGTCGGTCACCCCTGTCACTGACAGGCTGCCTAGCCTGCTGTATCCCAGGAGACAGAAGGAAGTGGCTAGAATTCAGGTGTGTTCCGTTTCCTTGAGCCACCTGTACCCAGGCAGAGCTGGGACAGGATGGGGGATTGGGAAGAAGGGAAAGAGGGAGCAATAGGTCTCCCACGATGCTGTGGTCTTTGCCTAACCCCCTGCTAAGAAGCAAGTCAGGGGAGCAGGGAAACAGCAGACCCCTCCCTGATGGGGTTGGGAGCCCAGAGTAATAAGACCCTAGGGATAAAGAGGGAGAACCTCTTCCATCCAAGCTCCAGCACTGGTGCAGAACCATTGTGAGGTGGAGGAGTCTTTCAGACAGCAGTCCCAACCCTCACTTTGTACTCCAGGGAACCTCAGGACCTTAGTCCAAGTGGTAGAGTTAATTCCCACAGCAGGAGGCAGATGTTGCTGCTTCTCTATTCAATGTTCATGCACTCCTGCAACTTTCTCCCAGAAAGAGAAAAACATTTGCTTACCCGGGCCTTCTGCAGCTAGGAGGCCCCTATGATTTCTGGCAAACAGGCTTAAAAGAAAAACACAGGATTCTGGAAATACAGCACTCCTTTGCTAGCATGAGAGGGCCCAGTTGACAGCGTTTATCCCACCCCTACTTCCTGCCTCCAGTGAGAACATCAATGTTCCCTGCATGCACCAGCTTGCCTAATGAAATCCGAGCCCTCCCTTTAACACTAGGACGAGAGCCCAACTGCTGTGGGTAGCAGAGCAGAAAGACAGGAACTTGGTCCCCGTTGTCAGGTCGAGTTGGCAGAAGCCTCATTTGTCCCCTTCTGGAATCCTCATTGAGACAGAAAAATAAACTGTTTGGCTAAGCTGCTGAGTATCAGTTACATGCAGCCCAAAGCCATCCTAACAGAGGCAAGGTGTGGGTGGTGTCTGGGAGGACAAGGGAGTCCCAAGAGCATCCATGTGGATACCTACTCATTTATTCAAAAGTGTTCCTTAACTTGTGCAGCCACTGTGGAAATCAGTACAAGAGCCCTCAGAAACTGAAAATAAGATGGGTGTGATGGTGTGTACCTTTAATCTCAGCACCCGGAGAGTCAGAGGCAGGCAGATCTCTGTGAGATTGAAGCCAGCCTGGTCTACATAGTGAGTTCCAGGCCAGCTGTGACTACAGGGAGACACCCATCTCTCAAAATCAAAATTAAAAAAGAAATAAAAACATAAATTTAGAAACTAGATAGAAAAGATAGATAATAGAAGAGTCACGTGACACAGCAACACCACACTTAGGTGTACAAGGACTCTAAGTCAGTGTCCCACAGAGATGCCCCACACCTGCCCTGTTCACAATGCCCAAGAAATAAAACCAGCCTGGATAGAGAAAACATGAAACACTGCACAGTGGGACTTCATGTAGCCAAGAAGGGAAAAATGAAATCCTGACGTTTTTTTTTGGAAAATGGACGGAACTAAAGATTATGTTACATGAAATAAGCTAGACTCAAAATGAAAAATATCAAATGTATTCTCTTCTATGCAGAAGCTAAATTTGCAGTCACACATATGGATGTGTGGAGTGTGTATGTGTGTGTGTGTGTGTGTGTGTGTGTGTGTAGGCCACAAAATTAAAAAGAAATCATAAGAGAGGAGGAGGGGATCTTAAAGGAGGTGGGACATAGAATGGTGAAACAAGAGTGATAGGAAAGTGAGGGTGGAAAATGAAGGGAGGAGGGGAGGGAGGAGGGAAGGGAGGAGGGAAAGGAAGGAAGGAAGGAAGGAAGGAAGGAAGGAGGGAGGGAGAGGGGGAGGAAGGGAGGGAAAGAGAAGGAAGGAAGGAAAGGAAGGAGGGAAGGGAGGAGGAAGGGAAAGAATGGAGAGGAGGAAAGATATGGAGGAAGGAAGGAAGGAAAGAAGGAGGAGGGAAGGAGGCGAAGGAAGGAGGGGGAGGGAGGTTAAGGAAGGAGGGAGGGAGGGAAGGAAGGAGGGAGGGAAGCCATCTGGAGGGGGAGGCGACAGGAGAAGCGAGGGACTGAAACAAGACAGAAGGATAAACTCATATATGCGTGAAAATGCTACCAGTGGAACTCATTACTTTGCATGCTAACCTAAAAAATGATTTACAAGAGGACTGGGGAAGGCCAGGCCAAGTGTGATGGCACACCTTTGATCAGGAGACTAAGTCACACCTTAAACATCCAGGATTCATGCCTATCTCTAAAAACATGATTTTAATACATTGTTTTAAGACCATCACAATAAACCACTTGAATACTATAATCACCTCCCCCAACACACAGTTTCCAGAAACATCATCTCACAGAGGTTGTCTTGGTAGTAGACTCCAGCTGTTCATGTTCCTGTGTCGTTCTTTCTTCTTAAATCTATGCTAGCCTAGTAAAAATTTCCCTTAACCAAAAGAACATGGTGGAAGTGTGCTGTTCTAAGTTGAAGACTTCACAAGACCAAGAGGCTTCTGCTTCTACATCTGGGAGCTCTGTCTAGACACCAGATAAGAATCCTGGCTACTCTGCTGTTAAGCAGTTGTAGAGACCATCTGGCCTAGCAGAAACTGCCAGGCAGAGCTCCTGAGACCAATAGAAAATCCATCCATGTCAGCATGCCAGATGTGTCAGACCTGCCCCAAATAAGATGCTGGGTGATTACTACAAGCCCCACAAAAGAGCCTCCATCCTAACCCAGCTCAGGGTGCAGAACTGTTAGCCAACACAATGGTTATTTCCCCTTGTCACTGCAGCGGAGTNAGAGAGAGAGAGAGAGAGAGAGAGAAAGAAAGAAAGAAAGAAAGAAAGAAAGAAAGAAAGAAAGAAAGAAAGAAAGAAAGAAAGAAAGAAAGAAAGAAAGAAAGAAAGAAAGAAAGAAAGAGGAAGAAAGGAGCCCTGGGGAATGTAAGCCAGTGGTAGCTGCCTAACACTTGACCAGCATGTGAAGCCCTGGGTTCAATCCCCAGTATCACAAAAACAATGCAGAGTGAGTGCCTGCTGGATACATCACTCCATCTTGGGCTGGGAGTCTGTCTAAAAGATTGTCTAGACAGCAGCCATCAGCACAGGCATCCAGATTCACAGCAGATCGGGACCACCCCTGAAAGAGTCACAGAACACAGAGGATCTCTGCCCTAGCGGAGCCTGTATCCCAGTAGCATAGAAAAATAATGAGCAGAGGCCAGGGAGATGGCTCATTCATACGATTGCTGAGCGAGCATGAGAACTTGAGTTCAAGGTCCCAGATATACAAACAAACAAACAAACAAACACAGCCATAGTGAGCACACCTGTAATCCCAGTGCTGAGGGGGCAGAGACGGGAGGATCCAGGGGCCAGTCAGTGAGCTCCAGACTCGGTGACAGGCCCTGTTCTCAGAAAATAATGTGGAGAGCAATTGAGGAAGACATTTAATGTCGACCCCTGGCCTGCACATATGTTGCACACACCCACATACACTTCTGTGCATGCACGTGTGCACACCCTAAAAAGACAACAGGTTAGACCCTCCACAGGCTGACCCTACCCCCTACCTTGCCCTTTGACTCCAAGACAAGCCTTCTACCATGTACATTGAGTACATCAATGAAGCTTTTTGCAACAGACAGAGGTTATTGCAGAGTTTCACAACTGGTAAGGCACAGAGTATTTATATCCGAGAGATGCCCAGCCCTTGGTGACACATCTACAGTGGAACCTCTACAGCTAAGGCTCATGGAACCTAGTGGAACACAGAGAGAGTGAATACTACTACACCCTTCAGCTCTCACCAGTAAAGCTTCCTCATATAACAGAGTGTGATGCACAGAGGTCACAACTGGCTAAGACGTAGAGAATAAGAGACTGTAGAGTCCATGTCACTGGTTAGGACTCCTGTACTAAACTTCACCTGTCCTCAGCTCAGGAACCATTTTCAGAAGAAGAGGTGGAAAGATTGTAAGAGACAGGGTCAGTGTATAAACATAAGGAACAGAGGCTTTCAGACCTCTGGGACTTGCTCATGAACTTGCAACATGTTTACAGTGCCCACAAGACGCATGCCAACCCAATCAGACAAAAAAGCATAGAATGGGGGAAATGGGCAGCAATAGCCAAGGAACTATTAGCAATTATTACTGTGGGGTGAGTAGATCTTCTTTAAGGGAATGACTCTAGATAGGCTGACTAGACTCCAGCGGGTTAACATGCACAGAGGGACATCTGGATAGGAATGCTTGACCAGATAGGGCTTAACATATATGACAGGATGCATGAAATCCAGTGGGCAGTCCAGGGGAATGAGGGGGGTCTAAATTTGATTAAGATGTATTATATGAAATCCAAAAACAATAAAAGACAATGAAAAAAGAGAGAACATAAATTCTAGTGTCTGTTAGAAGATGGTTAGGGCTGTTATTTTTGTTTGCTTGTTTGGTGTTTTGTTTTGTTTTGTTTTGTTTGAGACAGGGTCTCCCTATAGCCCCAACTGGCCTGGAACCCACTATTGTGGACCAGGCTGACTGACCTTGAACTCACAGAGATCCACCTGCCTCTGCCTCCCAAGTGCTAGGATTAAAGCTGTGCACCTCCATGCCTGGCTTTATTTTTAATTATTTATTATTTATTTTTATTTTATTTGTATGAGTGTTAAGCCTGCATGTGTGTGAGTGTACCTTTGTTGTGCAGTGCCCACAGTGGGCAGAAGAGGGTTTCCAATTCCCTGCAACTGAAGTTACAGATAGTTGCTAGCTGCCCTATTGGTGCTGGGAATCAAACCAGGTCTTCTGCAAAGGCAGCCAATGCTCTTAACCACTGAACCATCTCTCTAGCCCCAGAGCTATTATTTTAAATGTCCTCTAAGGACCACAGCATGTGTGCACAAGTATCCGCACACAGGCACATATATCCACAAGCATAGGCAGGCACACTGTCTTGGCGAAACACCTAATGTGATGGTTAATCTTAGCTGTGCATTTTTTAAACCATATTTTGTTATTTTTATTTTATGCGTATGAGTGCTTTGTGTAAGTGCACCCATACTGTGCAATGCCGAAGAAAGCCAGAAGAATGTGTCAGACCCTGGAACTGGAGTAACTGGAGTTATGGACAATTGTTACCAACTATGTGGGTGCTGGGAACCAAACCCAGGTCCTCTGCAAGAGTGGCCAGTGCTCTTAACTCCTGAGCCATTTCTTCAGCCCAGTTGTCAATGTTTTTAGCTCTGGGGTCAACTAACAGACATGCCTCTGAGCATGTGTGTGAAGGTACCCGCTAGAAGGATTAACTGAAGGGAGAGACCCTCCCCAAAACGGGCAGCACCTTGCTGCAGTAGTCCACATACAAAGAGCTCTGAGGAAAACCGCCTTCACTCTTTGCTGATAAGCACATCTACCGAGCGGCGGCTGCTGCTGCTGCTGCTGCTCTCCTTCACTGACATCTGAGCCCAGTTTCTTTAGCCTTCCAACATGGACTTGCAACTCTCCAGAAATCCTCCAGGCCTTCAGCACCACACTGGGAATGCTGAGGTGCCCAGCCTGTGGACAGAGCAACTACTGGATTCATGCTCTCTATACCTCATCAGGCATAGAGAGCCATTGTTAAACTACCCAGCCTGAATTGTGTAAGCCAGTCTCATAAATCTCCTCTATGGTGTGCACCATTCTGTCGGTTCTGTTGCTCCAAAGAACAGAACAGACATAGGAGTTTTTTGCTTGCATGTAAGTGCACCCATGTGATGTAATGTCTGCGAAGGTCACAATAAGGTATCAGATCCCCTGGAACTGGACTTATGGGCAGTTGTTAGCTGCTGTGTGAGTGCTGGGAACCAAACACAGGTCCTCTGCAAGAACAGCCAGAACTCTTAACTGCTGAGCCATGTCTCCAGCCTCCCCCTTCCTCTGCCACCTGATTGAGGCTATTCCCAATTGACTGTTTTCACCTTAGAAACCTGGTTATTAACAACGATTATACACCCGTCCTTGCCACCGTGGCTCTCAGCACGTGCAGCAGCCCTCTCCCTGCCCTGACTCACCTGCATGGGGCAGTTCACCTCCTCAGCCGCGCACTCGAGGCGCCTCTTGAGGTTTTCCATGCTGCCGTTCTCATTCAGTAGCCTGTCCAGCTCGTAAGACAGCTCGGACTTCCAAAAGCCGATGTCCGACAGCCTCTGGCAGAGGTTTCGGGAGGTCCCCTCCTGCATCTGGCGCGTCAACTGTTCCTTGTCTTGCATGATCCGCATGGTGTCTCCGGTCAGCCGTCCGGCCCAGAGCCTCGAGGCCTCTGCGCCATGGATCTGCGTGTTGGTGGAGCGCTCCCAGTCGCCGAGGGTGGACCGACAGAAGAGCGCGGAGCGGAGCGAGGGCGGGATGGTGGGCGGCCGCCGAGCGCCTTGGCACTCCTTTGGGCAGGTCTCGGGGGTGGTGACCTTGTAGAAGACGCTGGGTCTCCAGGCGTTGAGGTAGCGGTATCCTGGCAGGTGAAATGGCTGGTAGCACTCCTGGACCACATGATCCTGGCCAGCAGTGGGCAGCGCCAGCAAGCCACAGTCTTTTTTTGGGCGGCAGTAACTGGCTGTCTGAGTGGTTCCAAGAAATTCCATGTCTCTCCCTCAGCACCAGGTGGGCAAAGCACTGCCAGGGGTCAAGGGCATCCTAGGAGTCAGGGTAGCAGGGCCTCTGTGACTCAACGCTGGTGTCATAAAGAGGGAGAGGGTCTCTGAACCGGTCCTCGCTGTTCTTCAGGCCAAGGGAGAATCCATCATCCAAATCAAAACACATCACCAAGGACTAGAGCTCGAGAACTGTTCTTCCAGAGGACCCCAGCTGGGTTCCCAGAACCCACCCTGGCCTGTGATTCTACATCCAGGGAATTTGTCACCTCTGTCTCTGCTTCCCAAGGACACCCTTACACACATACAGGAGTACACATAGTTAAAAATAAAATAAATTTCAAAACAACAAACAAACAAACAAAAAAAAAAAAAACAGGTTTGGGGATTTTAAAAAAAGGCACCTCTCTGGAACAATGAAATGTGCTGAGTTGTCTCAGCACACGATGAAATACAATGTGGTTCATGCCAGAGAATTGATCCTCTGGGACCAGCTGGGCCAAAGTTGGGTTTTCTTTGCCCCCCCATGACATGAAAGTGCCCCTTTCATGCCTGTTCCTAACCCAGCAGCTAAAGGGGGGTGGGGTTCAAGGCCATCCCTAACTATATGAATTTGTGTATTATTTGTTTTGAAGCAGGGTTCCATGTGCCCAGGCTGGCCTCAAACTAGCTAAGGATAATTTTGAACTTCTAATTCCCCTGGGTCACCATTCAAAATGCTGAGACTACCCAAAGGCATAGCACACCCCATTTCTGCAATGTTGGAGATGGTAACACAGTACTCTACCAACTGAGCTAATACCCTGAGCACTTGGTTTACGAGTTTCAAGACAGCTTATGATAAACATGTCAGACAGTCTCCTCAAACACACACACACACACACACACACACACACACACACACTTTTACATTTAAAAATTACCCAATCACACCATGGAGTAGTACTCACCAGTGGTACACAAATATGTATGAACCTCAGTGATACCAGGCTAAGAATACATAATGCAGTACCCAGCAGTGGTACTGGGACCAACACAGAAAATCAGAGGTATACTGGGTTAAGTATAAGCATGTAGGAGCTTCTCTTGCTTTGAGTAGGTACAGCACAGTCCTGCTAAGGGAAGGGGAGCACAGTGGCCACCTGCGGTCACTGTGGGGAACTGCCCCCTCAACTCAGAAATCAGTTGGTTACTTTGGTAACTCAACCTGAGAGGTACTTTCAACCCAAGTCCTTAGCCTGGGAACTGTGCTTTCCCACCTGTCCAAGGACTGCTGGTCTCTGGACAGGAATTTCAGGCTGATGGCTGATGGCCTATCTTCAGTCTACACTCCACAGGTTGGTGACCTGATTTCTCTCCGTCCAACCCCAATGCTAACTAACTTACAAGGTTGGTGGTCTGACAGACACCCCTCCCTCGACCCCCCATTCAATCCACTAGCCACCAACATTCAAATTCCAGGCCTGCTTCAGCCTGTATACGTGCAAAATAATGGACCAGGAATTCTGTGTAATGATGGTAATGGGAGAATTCGATTTATTGCTTGCTGCAAGTCAGTCTTATAAGCAAAATGACATCCCCTCCCAGATCCAATCACAGACCCCCCCCCATTTCGTGCCACTGTATACTGCTGCCCCACCTAGCATCATGTGCCTGGGACACCGTTGCTTGCTCCCTCTTGGGGTGGGATCAGAGGAACACATTGTGCCCTGAGGGATGCTAGCTGAGAACTAGCCCCCAATTCAAACTGGATCTTCCCAAATAAACACTTACTGCAAATGCTACATATGAAATAATTGCATTTCCACAATATTCTCCCGGGGGGTGGGGGAAGAATCCAGGGCTAGAGGCTGAGTACATAAAACACATCAATGGAAGAAGGGAATTTTACAACTCACAGTTTTGGGATTAAAAAAAAAAAAAAAAGGTCACCTTCCCTGTCCTTCCCCAACAAGGAACTGGAAGAAAGATGGATTAAAAATTGGGGAAAGGCAAGAGGGCTGGAAGTGGAGTGGGTGATGGAAGTTCTGTGTGGTCATTGAGATGGAGATTATTACAGCTATTGTTATGTTTCATACAAGGCACATAGAACATTTTAGGAAAAGAGAATTGGGGCCTTTGAGATGGCTCAGTGAGTAAAGTTGCTTGCCACCGAGCCTGCTTACCTGAGTTCGTTTCCTGGAATCAATATGGGGGAAGGAAACAGCTCCCGCATGTTGTCCTCTTTTTTCTAATTAGGTTCATGGCATGTATGTGCCCCTTTCAAGTAAATATATAAAATCTCTAAGATCTTAAGTGAATTCTATTGTGCATAAATTATACTTTAAGGACTGGAGAGATGGCCCAGTGGTTAAGAGCTCTGGCTTTTCTTGCAAAAGACCCAGGTTTGAATCCCAGAACTGACGGGACAGCTAACAACCATCCATAACTCCAGTTCTATTGGATCCAACGCCTTCTTCTGTCCTGGGTGCACTTACACACATGCATGCATAACACTTACACACATAAAATAAAAATAGGGCTGGAGAGATGGCCTAGCGGTTAAGAGTGCCAACCGCTCTTACAAAGGACCCAGGTTCGATCCCCAGCACCCACATGGCGGCCGAGAACCATCTGAAACTCCAATTCCAGGAGAACTCCAGTTCCAGGGGAATCAGACGCCCTCTCTGACCTCCGTGGCATTGCACGACGTGGATGCACAAAACTGCATGCAGACAGTACATTCCTACACATAAATAAATTTAAAAAATAAAAATAATAATAAAATAAAATAAGAAATACTTCATTATACTAGAATTAAACAAAATACAGGGAGGGGTTTTGAGTCCCAGGAGGCTGAAGCCATGCCCAGTTTTTTAACCATGTCGTCCTGCACACTATCAGATGAGCGAATGCACATTTAAAATGAGAGGGCCACTGCTCTGGAAAAATGTTTGATTCTGCATTCTACGACAATGTTATCCCATCAAATGACTTCCTCCTCTCTTGGCTGTTGAGTGTATCAACAAAATATTGAATTTAGAATGGGAAGAGTGCTGATATAGGGGGCTTACCCCCTTTATGAATACAAGAACCTGACCCTCTCTGATCCTGGTTAATAGATGCATTAGTCAGTTTCCTGTGACTATACCAAAATACCTGAGACTATGAACAGATCAACAAAAAGGTTTGTTTTGATTCATGGTTTTGGAGCCTGTAGTCTGTGATTAAGTCACCCTAGCTTTGGATCCTTGACAATGGTCCACTAAGAAGGTCACACAGCATGGCAGAAGTATGAAGCTTACAGCACAAATAGGGATCAAAGGGAGGAAGAAGGGGCCAAGGGTTCATAGTTCACTTTGTGTATATAGCCCCAGTCCCTAAGAACCTCCCACTAAGTGCCACCTCCTGCAGGTTCTACCACTGTCGACAGTGTGGCCCTAGGAGCCGAGTCTTCAACATGGGCTTTTAGAGGACAGTCAGCATCTGAACCAGCAAGAAAGTTTCATGTTTGATGTAATTTTTCTCCCCAGTTCCCCAAAGCCAGGAGTGCATATGAGAAACTAAGGCAGAGAGGGCAAAAGAAATAGCATTTATTAAGCACCTGTGTTGTACCAATAATTTACATGTACTAATTTATTCTTTCCACAGTGAACTATAAGACTATAATCATTAAGCCAGGGTTTTGCAGGGTGGGATCCTTACAGATGCTGGTCCTCTTCTCTCCTATCATAAAATGAGATGTCACTTATGAGAAATGCCTACACATGGCTAAGGGATCCAACAAGTGGACTGTAAAGATTCTGTGCATTCAGGCACCAAGTATGAGCCCCTATATGTGAGACCAGGTTCAGGAGGACATTAGGGACACATTCAGCCTTGGCAAGGGCAGCTGGGGTGGGAGCAGACCTTGCAGCACCATAGCTGATGACTGACCCTGAGGGTTGAATTACCTGCCACCCCAGGCTGAGATGCTACTTGGTATTGGAGGAACACTTCTAGGAGCCGGGATAGAACCAGAAATGACAAAATCTAGGACTGTGGCTCTACCTGAGTCTGTCTGTCTCTCTGTCTCTGACTCTTTGTCTCTCTGTCTGTCTCTGTCTGTCTCTCTCACACACCACCCCCCCCACACACACACACACGGAACTATGTTCATTGCTGCATTCATGAAACCCATGGAAAAAAGTGGAACTGATCACCTGCTTCTCAGTAGAAGTTGCTAAATAAAAGACAGAATGGGGAACACATGGCAGCATAAAAACATATCAGACCTGGGTACACTGATATCCAGGCACAATCATGTACCCAGCCCAATGCCACAAACGTTCAGCTGTGTGTGTGTGTGTGTTGCATGCACACAAACAGGCAGTACAGAGGAAGTTATGCCAAATGAGGAATTTTAACTCAGAGAGAGTGGAGAGGGTGAGGCACAGATATTATCAGATATTACACATACCCACATATTATTGGTAATACACAATACATAATTTTATTTTATGTGTATAAGTGTTATGCTTACATGCATGTAAGTGTACCATGTCATGAAATGCCCTCAGAGGTCAGAAGAGGACATTGGATCCCCTGGAATTAGATTTATAGATGGTTGCTAGCTGCCATGTGGGTGCTAGGATTTGAACCCGGGTCCTCTGCAAGAACAGCTAGTGGTCTTAACTGCTAAGCCATCTCCACAGCCCCAGATTTAATTTTTATATGTATATGTACATGCCACATGTGTATGGGTGCACATGAAGGCCAAAAGATGGTGTTGTGTCCCTTGGAGCTAGAATTTTTTTTCATTTAAAAACTATTTTATTATTTCTATTCTATGCTTATGAGTGTATTGCCTACATGTGTGTAAATGCACCCATGTCATGTGATGCCCTCAGAGGTCAGAAGAAGGTGTCAGATCCCCTGAAACTAGAGTAACAGACAGTTGTAACTACCATGTGGGTGGTGGGAACGGAGCCCAGGTCCTCTGCAAGAGGAGCCAGTCCTCTTAACTGTGGAACCATCTTTCCACCCCTGTGTACAATGTATCTTAATCATAGACACTTCCCATTCCCTCCCTCCAACTCCCCCTGGGCCCTCCCAACCCATCTTCTAGTTTCATTTCCTCTTTTTTTCTACATTTTCCCTTTTAATTTTATATTACTCTAAAATATGCGTACATACCCTCCATCCATATACCAAGATTACCAAGTCTGAAAAATAAGTGGTAGGTAATTCAAGAGCTCGTTAAGGGATTCACATTATAAGAGCACAGATGCTTTCACATAAAAAGAAATGTAACATTAACGTTGCTCAGTTTTACCTTACAACTAGGCACTTGGTGCTAGCATCCACAAATGAGGGATACCATACGTCCTTTGTTTTTCTGGGACTGTGTTACTTCACTTAGCATAATATCTTCTAGCTCCATCCATTTACCTGCAAAGTTCATGAGGTCATGTTTCTTTTTTTTATTTTATTTATTTCTGCATGTGTATGAATGTATTGTCTGCATGTAGGTTTGTGCACCCGTGTCCTGCAATGCCGCGGAGGTCAGAAGAGGGTCTCGGATTCCCCTGGAACTGGAGTTCTCCTGGAACTGCAGTTACAGACAGTTCTCAGCCGCCATGTGGGTGCTGGGGATCGAACCTGGGTCCTCTGCAAGAGCAGTCGGCGCTCTTAACCGCTAGGCTATCTCTCCAGCCCCCGAGGTCATGTTTCTTTACCTCTGCATACAACTCCATTGTGTAGATGTACCACATTTTCTCTATCTGCTCATTGGCTGAGGGGCACTTGGTTTGGTACCAGCTCCTCGATATTGTGAAGAGAGCTGCAATAAACATGGCTGTGCATGTATCTCTGCAGTAGGATGAGTCTTGTGGGTATATACCCAGGAGTGGTATGACTGGGTCATGCAGTAGGCTCATTTTGAATCTTTTAAGTGTTCTCCACACTGCTTTCCATAGTGGTGGTATAAGTTTACATTCCCACGAACAGCGGATGAGTGTTGCCCTTTCCCCACAACCTCTCCAGCATTTGGTATCATTTGTTTTCTTGATCCTAGCAAGTCTTATCAGAGTGAGATGATATCTTAAAGTGGTTTTAATTTCCTTTCCTTAATTATTAGCAATGTTGAACACTTTTTTATTTTTGGTCTTTTCAAGACAGGGTCTCCCTGTAGCCCCAGCTGTCCTGGAACTCACTCCATAGACCAGGCTGGCCTTGAACTCACAAAGATCCGCCTGCCTCTGCCTCCCAAGTGCTAGGATTAAAGGCCTGCGCCACCACACCCGGTCATTTTTATTTTATATTACTCTAAAATATGCATACATACCCTCCACTCATACCAAAATTCCAAAGTCTGAAAATAAATGGTAGGTTAATTCTAGAACTTGTTTAGGGATTCACAATATAAGAGCACAGTTGCTTTCAGATCACAAGGAATATAACATTAACATTGCTCAGTTTGCCTTACAGCTAGGTACTTGGTGCTAGCATCCAGAGATGAGGGATACCATACGTTGTTTGTTTTTCTGGGATTGTGTTACTTCACTTAACGTAATATCTTCTACTTCCATCCATTTACCTGCAAATTTCATGATGTCATCTTTCTTTTTTTTAGAAGCCAAATTAATCTTTTTAAAATTTTATTTATTTTTTTTTATGTGTATGACTATACTGTCTGCATGTAGGTTGGTGCACATGTGTCATGCAATGCCTCGAAGGTCGGAAGAGGGAGTCGGAATCCCCTGGAACTGGAGTTAAAGACCGTTCTTAGCCGCCATGTGGGTGCTGGGAATTAAACCTGAGTCCTCTGCAAGAGCAGTCGGTGCTCTTAGCCACTGAGCCATCTCTCCAGCCCTGATGTCATATTTCTTTACCGATGCATAGAGCTCCATTGTGTAGATGGACCACATTTTTCTCTATCTACTCGTCAGTTGAGGGGCACTTGGGTTGGTTCCAATTCTTTGCTACTGTGAAGAGAGCTTCAATAAACATGGCTGTGCATGTATCTCTGGTAGGATGAGTCTTGTGGGTATATAGCCAGGAATGGTATGGCTGGGTCAGGTGGTAGGCTCATTTTGAGTCTTTTAAGGTCTCTCCACACTGCTTTCCATAGTAGTTGTATGAGTTTACATTCCCACCAGCAGTGAATGAGTGCTCCCTTTACACAAGGGAAGAAATGGAGATGGCTGAGAAACATCTTAAAAAGTATTCAACATCACTAATAATTACAGAAATGCAAATTAAAACCACTTTAAGATATTATCTTGGGGGCTGGAGAGATGGCCTAGCGGTTAAGAGTGCCAACTGCTCTTGCAGAGGACGTGGGTTCGATCCCCAGCACCCACATGACGGCTGAGAACTGTCTTTAACTCCAGTTCCAGGGGAATCCGACACCCTCTTCTGACCTCCACGGCATTGCACGACATGGGTGCACAAACCTATATGCAGATAGTACACTCATATACATAAAAAATAAATTTAAAAAATTTTTAAATGTTTTAAAAAAATTTTTTTAAAGATATCATCTCACTCCAATAAGACTAGCTAAGATCAAGAAAACAAATTATATTTCTTTGGGGTTTTTTTTGAGTAGTTTATATATTCTGGATGTTAATGCTCTGTCAGATGTATCAGCGGTAAAGGTTTCCTCCCACTCTGTGTGTTTTCTCTTCACTTCCTTGATCATTTCTTTTGCTGTACAAAAGTTTTGGAGTTAGATGAGTTCCCACTTGTCAATTGTTTGCATTATTTCCTGCACAGCTGCTGTCTGATTTAGAAAGCCTTCTATACCTGTGTCTTGTAGGTTGCTGCCAATATTTTCTTTTATTACCTTCAGAGTTTGGGGTTTCGGGTTGAGGTCTTTGATCCATTTGGAGTTGTTTTTTGTAC
Source organism: Rhizomys pruinosus (assembly GCA_009823505.1). Lineage (NCBI taxonomy): Eukaryota > Metazoa > Chordata > Mammalia > Rodentia > Spalacidae > Rhizomys > Rhizomys pruinosus. Next base: position 597,580 of record VZQC01003761.1, on the reverse strand, counting down.
AAGGTGAGAGGTAGGGGTTTAACTTTATTCTTCTACAAGTTGTGATCCAGTTTTGCCAACACCACTTGCTGAAGATGCTGTCTTTCCTCCATTGTGTCTTCTTGGCCCCCTTGTTAAATATGAGGTGGCTAAAATTGTATGTGCTCAAGTTTGGATCTTCAGTTTTGTTCCATTGCTCTACAGGTCTATTTTTGTGCCAATACCAGGTTGTTTTTATGACTATAGCCCTGTAATATAGTTTGAAGTCTGGTATAGAGACCCCCCATTGCTTTTTTTTTTTTGCTCAGTGTTGCTTTGGCTATTTGGGGACTTTTGTTTTTCCATATGAATTTAGGATTCTTTTTTCCCAAGCCCATGAAGAAACTCATGGGGATTTTAAATGGAATTGCATGGAATCTGTATATTAATTTGGGTAGACTGGACATTTTTACTGTATTAATTTTTCCAATCCACGAGCATGGGAGGTCTTTCCATCTTCTAATTTTTCTTCAATCTCTTTCTTCAGGGATTCAAAATTTTTGTTGTAGAAATATTTGGTGTCTTTGGTTAGGTTTGTTCCTAGATATTTTGTTGGTTTTGAGGCTATTGTGAGTGGGAAGGTCTCCTTATTACTTCTTCAGTTGCTTGATGTTGGTGTAAAGAAAGGCTACTGATTTTTCTAGGTTAATTTTGTATCCTACCACTTTACTGAAACTCTTAATGGTTTCTAGGAGTTTTTAGCATCCCTTAGGTAAACTATCATAGCATCTGCAAAAAGGGATAGCTTGACTTCCTCCTTTCCAATTAGTACTCCTTTAATTTCCCTTTCTTGCCTTATTGCCCTAGCAAGCATTTCAAGCACTATATTGAAGAGGAGTGGTGATAGGGGCAGCCTTGCCAAGTTCCTAACTTTAAGGGGAATGCTTCTCATTTTTCTCCATTTAGGATGATGTTGGCAGTGAGTTTGTTGTATATGGCTTTGATTATGTTGAGGAATGATCCCTCCAGTCCTATTCCCTCTAGGTCTTTAAGCATGAAGTAATGCTGGATTTTGTTGAAGGATTTTTCTGCATCAATTGAGATGATGGTGTACTTTTTGTCTTTCAGTCCATTTATGTGTTTTATGATATTTACTGATTTTCATATGTTGAACCATCCCTGAATTTCTGGCATGAATCCAACTTGGTCATGATGGATGATCTTTTTGATGTGGGTCTGTATGCAGTTTGCAAGTATTTTGTTGAGAATTTTTACATCTATGTCCATTAATGAGATGTGTCTCTATTTCTCTTTTTTATTGTTGTTGTATCTTTGCCTGGTTTTGGTATTAGAGCGATGCTGGCTTCATAGAAAGGAATTTGGGAGAATTCCCTCTTCTTGTATCCTGCTGAACAGTTTGAGTAATAATGGTTGTAAGTCCTCTTTAAATGTTTTATAGAATTCTGCACTGAAACCATCTGGGACTGAGCTTTTTTTAGTTGGGAGGTTTCTTATTACATTTTCTTTTTTTAATTTTTATTTATTTTTATGCATATGAATGTACTGTCTGCATGTAGGTTTGTGCACCCGTGTCGTGCAATGCTGCGGAGGTCAGAAGAGGGTGTCAGATTCCCTTGGAACTGGAGTTAAAGATGGTTCTCAGCTGCCATGTGGGTGCTGGGGATAGAACCTGGGACCTCGGCAAGAATAGTTGGTGCTCTTAACCACTAGGTCATCTCTCCAGCCCCTCTTATTACATTTTCAACTTGCTCATATATTATGGGTCTGTTTAAGCTGTCAATCTCTTTTGGTTAAGCTTTGTTGATTCCCAGGATTTCAGATATTCATCCATTTCTCTTAGGTTATCAAATTTAGTAGAGTATAGGTTTGTAATTACCTCCATATGATTATCTGGATCTTTTCATTGTCTGTTGTGATGTTTCCAATTTCATCATGAATTCTATTGATTTGGAGTTGTTCTTTCTTTTGGTTAACTGGGCTAGCGGTCTGTGTATCTTGTTTATCCTTTCAAAGAACCAACTTTTGGGGGTGGAGAGATAGCCTAGCGGTTAAGAGCACCCACTGCTCTTGTAGAGGTCCCGGGTTCAATCCCCAGCACCCATATGGTGGCTAAGAACCGTCTGTAACTCCAATTCCAGGAGAACTCCAGTTCCAGGGGAATCTGAGACCCTCTTCTGACCTCCATGGTATTGCACGACATGGGTGCACAGACCTACATGCAGACAGTACACTCATACACATACAAAAATAAATAAAAAAATTTTTAAAAGGAACCAACTTTTGGATTCATTGGTTCTTTGCATTGTTTTCTTTGTTTCTATTTTATCGATTTCTGCTCTGATTTTTGTTATTTCTTCCTGTCTGTTGGGTTTAGGGTTCATTTGTTGTTGTCTCTCAAGTGTTTTTAGCTGCAATGTTAGATCTTTTATTTGTGCTCTTTCTGTTGTTTTGTTTTGTTTTGTTTTTTAATGTAGGCACCCAGGGCTATAAATTTCCCTCTTAGGACTGCTTTTAAAGCATCCCATAGGTTTGGTTGTGCTGTATTGTCATTTTCATTTAATTCCAAGAATGCTTTTATTTCTTTATTTTTTTCCTTGACCCAGTTCATTATTCAGGAGTGTGTTGTTTAGTCTCAGTGTGTTCTTGTACATAGTAGGGCTTATCCTAGTGTTGATATTGAGCTTTATTTCACTGTGGTCTGATAGAATGCATGAAATTATTTCAGTCTTTTTGTGTTTGTTGAAGTTTTGTCTGTGTCCCAGTATGTGGTCAATTTTGGAGAATGTTCTGTGGGGTGCTGAGTAGAAAGTATATTCTCTGGTGTTTGGGTGGAATATTCAGTAGCTGTCTGCGAGGTCCATTTGGTGTATTGTATGGTTCAGTTCAGATGTCTCTCTGTTTATTCTTTGTCTGGTTGACCTGTCCAAAGGGCTCAGTGGGGTATTGAAGTCCCTTACTATTAGTGTGTTGGGATTAATCTGTGCCTTGAGGTCCTTCAGAATTGTGCTTATAAAGTTTGGTGCACCAGAGTTTGGTGCATATATATTCATGATTGTGAAATCTTCATGGTTAATATTTCCTTTGATAAGGATGTAATGGCCCTCTTTGTCTCTTTTGATTAGTTTTGCTTTGAAGTCTATTTTGTCTGATATCAGAATAGCAACTCCTGGTTGCTTTTTGGTACCATTTTCTTGGAATATTTTTTCCATCCTTTCACCTTAAGTTGGTGCCTATCCTTGAGGGTGAGATGGGTTTCTTGTTGATAGCATATAAATGGATTCTGTTTCCTAATCCTTTCTCCCAGTCTATGTCTTTTGATTAGGGAGTTTAGACCATTAATATTTGAGGTTATTATTGAGAGATGTGTGTTTCTTCCTTTCACCTTATTTTCTGTTTGCATTTTTGGACTAGGTTTGTATATCTGCAGTTATACTGCTATTAATTACTCTCTACCTGTTGGGGGATAGTTGCTCCTTTCCTCTGACCTTTGAACTGCTTCGAGTATTTTTTGAAAAGTTGGCTTTCTGGACATGAATTCTTTCATCTTGCTTATGTCATGAAAGATTTTTCTTTCTCCTTCAACTATAATCAACATTTTTGCTGGGTATAGTAATCTGGGTTGGCATCTATAGTCATTTAGTACTGGGAAGACTGTGGTCCATGTTCTTCTGACTTTCATCGTTTGCACTGAAAAGTCAGCTGTAATTCTGATGGGTTTCCCTTTATATACAACTTGTTGTTTTTCTCTTGTGGCCGTCAGTATTTTGTCTTTGTTTTTCGGCATCTCGTGTTTTAACTATTATATGGCATGGGGAATTTCTTTTCTGATCTTATCTATTTGGTGTTCTATGTGCTTCTTGTATTGTATGGTTTGTCATTTTTTTCAGTTTGGGGAAATTTTCTTCTATTATTCTGTTGAAGATCTGATAAATGCCATTATCTTGGGAGTCTTCTCCTTCCTCTATCCCTATGATGCAGAGGTTTGGTCTCTTCATAGTGTTCCGTATTTACTGATTGTTCCACTCTCGTGGTAATTTTTTAAATTTTCATACTCTTTTCTTCAGCTTTGTAGTTCTTCCACGTTATCTTCCAGTGTTGATAATTCTATTTTCTGCTTCATCCAATCTATTACTGAGGCTTTCTCCCATCCTTTCCTACTGATTGAATGAGTGTTCAATTCCTTTTTCATTTCATCTTGTGATTTCTTTAGTATTTCTACTTCCTTTTGGAGCTCATCATCCCCTTCTTGTAGCTCCTTGCTTCACTGGTCGGTTTCGTTTTTCACTTCAGCATGGGATCTTTTCAGTGTTTCCACTTCCTTCTGGAGTTTGTCATTCTCTCCCCCTAATTCTTTCCAGAGTTTTTCATTCTTTAGTTCTTCTTTCTGGAGTTTGTCATTCTCTCTTTTTATTTTCTTGATTTGTTCTTTGTATTCCTTGATTTCTTTGAGTATGTCTATGATTGTTCTTTTAAGATCTTTGCCCTGGGTTACCTCCAGGGAGATCTCGTTGTTGGAGTCTTTTTTGTTTGTTTGTTTGTTTGTTTGTTTTTGTCTTCTATAGGACTAATAGAGTTCAGTGGGGATTTATTATTTGCTTTTCCCATGTTGTTGTTTTTTTCCTTGGGCTTCGGGCATGTGGATTTGTTTTGTTTTAATCTGATGTGAAATTCAAGTATTTCTTCGCTGTGTTGAAGGCTTACTTTACTTGTTTTCTTCAGGTGCCTTTGTTGTTTCCTTCTTGTTTATGAAGGGCTGGCTGGCCCAGGTTTCAGATTTTCTCTTTTGGTTGTGTATTAGAATGTTCAAGCTACCACTTTTCTTTCTGTCCTGAAGCCTCTCCACAGATCCAAATAGGTAACAGATCAGGTCAGCTAGCTGCTGAGCATGTCGGCTGGCTTGCTCCAGACGTTTCCTTCTGGCCTGTTCCTTTAGGTTGGCTGTGGAGTGACAGCTTTGCTGTGTCTTCTGTTGTTACCTTGTGCCAGGGAGTCACTACTGCTGTTCCCACTGGGATATTCACATCACAACTCACAGGGGGGTGGGGGGATGACACAGCTACCTTGGCCCATGTGCAGATAACTGCTGGGTCACTGTGACCTTCATCCAGCCCTCATTGCCTGTGTCTCACCCCAGGTTGGGTCACTGGGACCTTCATCCAGCCCTTGCCAGAAGCAGGGGCAGGGCTCCATCTCACCTGGGTGCTCGGACCTTCACTCAGCCCTTGCAGGAAGAGGGGGGAGGGGTCTCTGTCTCACTTCAGGTCACTGGGACTTTTCCTGTCTCACCCAGGTTGCTGTGACCTTCACCCGGCCCTCTCCGCCTGCGACTCGCCCCAGGTTGGGTCTTCAGGACCTTCACCCAGGAGGTTAAGGCAGGAGGATCTCAAGCTTGAGACCAGCCTAGGCTACCTAGAGAGATTTTGTCTAAAACAAAAACAGAAACAAAAACAAAACAAAAAAACAGGTCTAGGGGTGGTTCAGCAGGTAAAAGAACTTGCTATACAAGACTGATGACCTGAGTTTAATCTCCAGATGTCATGGTAGAAAGGTAAAACTGACGCCCTAAAGTTGTCCTTTGACCTTTACGTGCATGTGATGTCACTCAATTGTGTACACACACACACACACACACACACACACAAACACACAGACACGTACACATATTATATACAAACACACATACACTAAAAATAATAAAATTAAAGAAATTAATATTAAAATTAAAGGGGTTGGGATGTGCCTCAGTGATAGCGCCCTTGTTGAACATGTCCAAAGCCCCTGGTTCCATCCCCAGCACTGCAAAAGAAAGAGGTCCCAAGAGATGTTTCCAAGCAAATTAGCAGTGGCTCACAGAAAGTCTGAGAATATTTACAAAAGTGAAATGTTGTTCTCCACACAATACAGCAAAATTCACATCTGGCATCCCAAAAAAGAAAAAGAAAAAAGAAATCACCAGGCATGAAAAGAAGCAAAGAGATACTACACTACCACGAAGAGGAAGAGGAAGAAGCCACTGAAACCACAACAGAGAGATGAGGCCAGCAGAGTTTGCAGACAGGGCTCATCCAAGGTCCTTACAACTGTTCAAAAGCTGGAAAGATTAACACACAATTTGAGTCCATTTCCTAATTACCTAGATCATAAACAGGGGAGCAGCTCCCCCTACTGGTAGGTTTCAGGATTCCTTTCCTCTTTCCCCCTCTCCCTTTTCTCCCCGTCTTTTTGTTTCTAATTTTATTTATTTCTGTATGTGTATGAATGTAGTGTCTGCATGCAGGTTTGTGCACCCGTGTCGTGCAGTGCCGTGGAGGTCAGAAGAGGGTGTCGGATTCCCCTGGAACTGGGGCCAAAGACAGTTCTCAGCCGCCATATGGGTGCTGGGGACCGAACCCGGGTCCTCTGCAAGAGCAGTCGGCGCTCTCAACCGCTAGGCCGTCTCTCTAGCCCCATCTCCCCCTCTTTTTTAAAAGGCCAGCTGGGGCTACAGGGAGACCCTGTCTCGAAAAGACCAAAAAAAAGTTTTCAGTTTTGCTTTGTTGTTTTTTAAATGTTTCATTTATTTTATGTGTATGAGTATATTGCCTGCGTGAGTGTAAGTACACCTGGGTCGTGCGATACCCATAGAGGTCAGAAGAAGGTAACAGATCCCCTAGAGCTAGAGTCATGAATGATCGTTAGCCACTATATGGGTACTGGGAATCAAACCTGGGTTTTCTGGGTACTGGGAATCAAACATGGGTCAAGGGCAGTCAATGCTCTTAACCACTGAGCCATCTCTTCAACCCTGTTGTTCTGTTGTGAGACAGGGTCTCACTTTGTAGCTTTAGCTGGCCTGAAATTTACCATACAGACTAGACTGAAACTTAAACTCACAGAGATCCACCAGCCTCTGCCTCCTGTGCTGCTAGGATTACAGGTGTGTACCACCATGCCCCCCCCTCTCCTTCTTAAAAAAAATATTTTCCTTGGGGGGGATGGCATCTGCATGCCACAGGTGCACATGCAGAGGTCACAGAACAGTTTTCAGGAGTGGGTTCTCGCTTCCCCCCACGTGGGTCCTGGGGATGAACTTGGTCATCAGTCAACACCTTTACCTGCTGAGCCATCTCACCAGCCCTTCTCCTTTCTCCTTTGAACTTGTGGCAATCCCTCTTACCTCGGCCTCTCAAGAGCTGGGGATTCCAGCAAGAGTGACCACACCCAGCTCTGAACCTCACCGTGTGTATCCTGGTGACGCAGGGGCCGGTGTTTTAACCTGTGTGACCCAGGCTCTAACCTTCTTTCATTCACTCATTTACAGCACAGTGCAGCTTACCCAAAGTTGGCCTCAATTTCCCCTTCTGTAAATAAGGGTGCAGGCCTTCATCTCCACAGTTCTCTGCAACTCCAAGTTCTCTTAACCACTAAGGCACTGGATCCTTGCACCTTGAAGCTCTAGGCTTGATGGCTTTTGTTTAAATTGTTTTCATTACATTTATTTATTGTGGGTGGGCATGCATGTGGAGGTCAGGGGAATCAGTTCTCTCTTTCCATCCCGTGAGGCCCAGGGATCAAACTCAGGTTGTCAAGCTAGGTGGTAAGTAGCTTTACCTTTGAGTCATGTGTGGTGATCCCCAGCCAGCTCCTAAGACATTTGTCTTCTCTCTGTTCTGCAGATGGGCAAACTGAGGCTTAGGGATAGGAACTACCTCGTCTACATTGCTCTGCTCCTGAGGGGTTTGGTCAGTCTTGCACGCAGGTCAAACTAAGGACTTTCCCCTATCCTCTTCACCCATCTTCAGCCAGAAGTCTTCAATGCCATTGCCAAAACCCCTCAAGAGTTGCATGATCCTGCCCAGACCTCACCCCAAGATTCTGACTGAGAGAGTGGGGTGGGGGAAGGACCCAGGGAATAGAATTTAGAAAACTCCCCAGGCCACTAAAACATCTGTCTGTCTGCCACTCTGTCTGTCTGAGGAAGCCTTGCTACAGAAAGCAGACCCGGCTGTTCTAAAACTCTGAGCATAATCATTTCAGAATATAGGGCTGGGGAGGTAGCTCAGTTCACAGACTGCTTGCCTAGCATACACAAAGCCCTGGATTTAATTTTCAGCACTGTGTAAATTGGGTATGGTTGCACATGCCTGTAATCCCAGCATTCAGAAGGTAGGAGGATCAGGAGTTCAAGGTTACCTCAGCTACACAGTAAATTCATAGTGAGTGCTAAGGTCTTCTAAACACAAAAAAGAGGTGGACCATGTATCTCCTGTCTCCACTTCTCCACAAAAAAATAGGCTAAGTGGAGCCTGCCAGCAACATTGCCACACCATCAGTAAGAAGAACCCACGTGGTCCAGTCTCCCGCCTCTATGGTGAGGCAGACTAAAGCCATGTGTTCTGGAAAGTTCCAGGAAAGCCTACTGGCTATGTGACCCTAACCCTGCCACTTAACCTTTCTAAGTCCCTTAGTGAAAGGCTTGCTACCTGCCCAGCTATAGACATAGAGTTTGTTTGTTTGTTGTTGTTGTTGTTGTTGTCATCTTTGAGACAGGGTCTCCCTGTAGCTCCAGCTATCCTGGAGCTCGCTATGTAGACCAGGCTGGCCCTGAACTCACAAAGATCTACCTGCCTCTGCCTTCCAAGTGCTGGGATTAAAGGCATGAGCCACTAAGCCCAGGGACATAAGTTTTTTTTTTAATAGATTTTTTTATTTTATTTATTTTTGTATGTGTATGAATGTACTGTCTGTGTGTAGGTTTGTGCACCCATGTCATGCAATGCGTCGGAGGTCAGAAGAGGGTCTCAGATTCCCCTGGAACTGGAGTTCTCCTGGAATTGGAGTTAGAGACAGTTCTTAGCCACCATGTGGGTGCTGGGGATAGAACCCGGGCCCTCTGCAAGAGCAGTGGATGCTCTTAACCGCTAGACTATCTCTCCAGCCCCAGGGACATAAGGTTTTAAGAGCTCTTGGAGTGTGACAGATTTTGTTGGAATCCTGGCTTGTAACCTGGGCAAGCAGGTCCCCATAACCGGGTCTGGTCACCTCCCTCACTGACTGGTGAGTTCCTCTCTGGCCTCCAGGTCTCTGTTGATGTCTATTCATCATGGCTCACTCCTTGCCCATTCGCCCTGTCCGGGGTAGAGAATGGTCCACCGTAGCTGTGTTTTCAGTTTTGAATGAGTGAGTTACATACAGCCAGCGGGAGTTAAAAGAATAAAACAGCAAGCAGCAGAAAGATGAAGGCATTGCATCAGACACTTCAGCATCCAACAGTTTGGAAACCCAGGAAGCAGTCATCTGGAGTCCCTGAAGAACAAGGATGGGTCCAGGCAGAATGTCTTCTCCCAAGTTAGACTTCCACTCAGCCAGCTCCCTCTCCCACCCCCAAGCCCCACCGTATCTTTATATCATAGGATAAGCAGTGGTTGAGTCTTTGGCTTTGGGAAGGTGCCTGGGAACGACTGACCTCCCAGCTGTGTTCAAGGCCAGTGTTTTCACTCTGACAATGTGCTCTCCTGTTCTCAAGGACATGGTAGTTTCACTCCTTGGGTTGTTTTGATGTTCCCTTTCCCTTTCCCACCAGGAATTGGGGGGGGGGTGGTCAGAAGCAGCCCGTCCCTGGATAATGGGTCCTGGAGGCTGTTGGAAGACAAATATGCTTGCATCTGAAGTGTGTGGGAGCCAGCTTCTCAGTGAGCTCAGACAGCACAGGACAGTTTCCTAGTGCAATGTGTGTTACACAGCCCAACCCAGTGACCCCTCCAGGAACTCCTCCCTGTTGGATTGCATTGCCCTGGTCTTCTGTCATGGCATTTATCACTCCAATCACACAGTTATCTGCTGTCACAATACCTGAGAACACTGGGGTGGGGGGGTGGTCTAGACTGGGATATGGACATTCTGTTCAGTTTGAGAAGCTGTGGGTGGGGCTAGAAACATGGCTCAGCAGTTAAGAGCACTGGCTGCTCTTGCAGAGGACAGATCCAATTTCCAGCACCCACATGGCAGCTAACAACTGTCCATAACCCCAGTTCCAGGGGAATCTGAAGCCCTTGTCTGATCTCCTCAGGCACTGACATTGGTGCACTTACATGTATGCAGTACATATACTCATAAACTTAAAATAAAATAGAAGCTGTAGGATTGTTGCTAGTCACATGACCCTTAGAAAGTAGTTTTATTAACTTTGTTTGTGTGTGTGTGTGTGTGTGTGTGTGTGTGTGTGTGTGTCTCCAGAGGCCAGAAGAGGTCAGGTCCCTTGAAGTCAGCAGATATGAGCCACCTAATGTTGGTGCTGAGAATCAGACCTGGGTCCTCTATGAGAGGAGCAAGTGCTCTTAATCACTGAGCCATCTCTCCAGCCCCTTGTTTTGAGATGGGTTTACTTACTATGTATCCCTGGCTAGCCTGGAACTGGCTATGCAGTCCAGGTTAGCCTTAAACAACAATCCTTCTGCCCCACCCTCGATTGCTGGGGTTACAGGAATACAATACCACACCTTGCTCCTTGGTAGGTGTTTGTTTTCATGGTATTGGGAATGGAACATAGAGTCTTGTATGTGCTGTATACACAACCACCCTGCCTCTCAGCTACATTCCTAGTTTAACTATTCTTTTTTTGAGACAGGATCTCACTATATAAGCTAGTTGTCCTGGAACTATTTATGCAGACCAGGCTGGCCTCAAGTTCACAGAGATCTATCTGCCTGCCTCTGCCTCCCAAGGGAAGTTAAAAGCATATGCTACCATACCTAGTTTAGCTTTAAAAAAAATATCTATTTTATGTGTATGAGTTTATTGCCTGTATGTAGGTAGGTGCATCCATGTCATTCCATGCCTGAGGAGGTCAGCAGAGGGAATCAGATCTTCTGGAACTGGAGTTATGAATGGTGTTAGCTGCCATGTGGGTGCTGGGAACTGAACCTGGGTCCTCTGAAAGAGCTAACAATGCTCTTAACCGCTGAGCCATCTCTTCAGCTCCTAGTTTAACTATCTCAAACCTCCATTTCCTCATCCAAAAATGGAGACAACAGGATCTAGGAAATAGGATTGCCAAAAGCACACATTAGAAAACTCAACTAAAGTGTACATATGTACTGGTGAATCTACCTATGCTCATTAAAATGCTGGCTATGACTAGTGGTAGAAATATGCTACTGGAAAAATGAATTTCTATGAGTTGTGTTCCTATTAAAACCTGTGCCAACCACTGCAAACTGTGATGCGCCTTATGGGCCAGAGTGCGCAGGTGCAGACCATGGTGTCTGCGCACTGCTCAGCTGAAGCAGACAGGCTCCTGGCTGCACCATGGCTGCACCAGGGCATGAGAGCCTGGACAAACAGAAAGTTAGGAAAAGCTCCCGGAAGTTGGGGGTTAGTGTCCAAAGGACACCAAAGTGTGTTTGAAAAGGCTTCATCGGCCAAATCTAAGGGGAAAATAAAAACGATTGGCATGCGCGTGTTGTGATTGTGTGTGTGTTCATTTTTTAAGTCCAGGAGTCAGGAATAGTGGTGCACATGTGTAATCCCAGCAGTTGAAGATGGAGACAGGAGGGTCAATGCCTTGCTGGGATTGGGTTTGAACCTAGCGCCTCTCACCTCTGGGCATTGTACCTCTGAGCTATAACCCCAGCCAAGAAAAGAAAAAAAAAAAAATGTTTGTTTTGCGGTGCTGGGGGACTGAAGCTAGGATCTCATGCATTCTAGGCAAGCACGCTACCAACTGAACTATATCCCCCAGCCCACAACTGACAATGGAATTGAGATTATGCAGAATAACGCCTTTGTTCTTTGAAGACAGATGCCACAATTAAAAGACCGTTATTTTATCATTAGCATGCATATGTGTGTGTGTGTAGGACAGGGAGCAATTTCCAAGACTAGAGTCTGTCCTTCTACCATGTGGATCCTGGGACTCTAGCTCAGATCGTCTAGAGCAAGCGCCTTCACCCACTGAGCCAACCTGCCAGCTCAGTTTTAAGACATCCTTAGCTTAGTTTTAGCTAGATCACAAATCAAGAGCCCCACCCTCTCGGAACAGGGTTTGCCCATGCGCAGAGTCCTACCCTAGCCAAGACTTATTTCCCAGAGTCAGATTAATCCCAACAGGCGGAAATACGCCCCTGAACTTCCGGCGAGCGCGTCCTCGGCAAGAGTGGCAGAATGGAGGAGGTTCCCCAGGGTGAGCGCGCACAGGGAACGCGAGTGGCGGGCCTAGGGGACGGGAGCCGCTCTGACTGTGCCTTTGTCTCCGCACAGGCTGCCCTGGGGCCGACAGCGCTCAGGCGGGCCGAGGGGCCTCGTGCCAGGGATGCCCCAACCAGCGGCTGTGCGCATCGGGAGCCGGCGCCGCTCCGGACCCGGGTGAGGAAGCCGCGGGGCCTGAACAGGAAGTGGAAGGGGCAGACCTGGAAGAGGCGGGGATTGGGACGATCTGGGCGGGACTTCGATGAATGTCCTTCGATGAATGACAGCTGCTAGTAGGCGGTGCTTTTACTTGTGTTCAGAGAGGCAGTAGGTAGAAGGCGGGGCTTGGGGCGGCTCCTTTAAAAGAGGGATTGCGGAGGAAAGAGATGGAAAGGGAGGCGGACTCAAAAGGGACATTAGAGCTGGGTTGGTGGTGCAGGTTTGTAAACTCGGCATTTGTAAGGCAGAGGCAGAAGGATCACTGGAGTTCAAGGCTAGCTGGTTATGTAGTGAGTCCCAGGCCCCAGCCGTGCTGCATGGTGATACCCTGTATGAATGAATGAATGAATGAGTGAATGGACAGTAGGCCAGGAGTGGGCATGTTCCTTTTCTTTCTTTCTTTCTTTCTTTTTTTTTTTTTTTTTTTTTTTTTTTTTTTTTTGGTCTTTTTGACACAGGGTCTCTCTTTAGCCCCAGCTGACCTGAGCTTGCAATGGCACCAGGCTGGACTTGAACTCATAGAATAGATCGCTCTGGTGGTCCCTCTGAGTGCTGGGTTTAAGGTGTGCAGCACCATGCCTCACCCAGCATCTACTTCTAATACCAGCATTTAGGAAAGGAGGAAAGAGAATCACATAGTCAGGGTCAGCCTAGGCTAGGTGAAAGCCCATCTCAGAAACCAAAAATAAGTAACTATGTAAATAGTACTTTAAAGAGGAATGGGACATCAGGGTGTGTGTGTGCGGGGCGGGGGGGGGGGGGGAGATGATATGGAGCAGGGCCGGGGGATTCATTGAAAGTCAGTGACCTCAGTTACACAAGGCCAGCCACAGAGGGGAAAGGGGATAAACTTAGAGGTTTGGGAGCTCTCCAGACCTAAGTCCTGGTTCTGACAGGAACAGTCCTCTCTTTGAGGAGTCATTCACTCAACAGAAGTGAATGTTCATTATTANGTCCCTCCATGAGGGATAGATGTGGTTCTGCAGCCAAGGACCTGCCTTTGTCCCCTTTCCTCAGGTTCCTTCTCACATGCAGCAAAAAACCAGCCCGTGGGGAGCCCTGTGAGGCAGTAGGCTCCAACCCTGGACTTCAGGAAGCAGGCTGCAGGGCAGATTCCAGGAGGCATTTTTATTTTACAAAGGCATGTGTGTAGAGTGCCCTGTACCCGCGGACAGACAGATGATTAACGCATTTCTGAGGAAGCCACTTCCAACCATGCCAGCATCTGGTCCCCTTTTACTTGGGGACCCGCATGTCCCCATGTGGCTGGATGTCGCCTATGGGTTCTGTGGCTGGGAGCAGTATGGTCCTTGGCGCCGTCCCACTCAGGAACTATTAAGATTTGCATTCTCTGATTGATGGGAATTACAAAACTCCTGAATTCCTGGAAAACAAGACAAGCGGTGAGCTGCCACCTTTGCAGGACTTCAGCTGCTGCTGGCTGAGCTCACAATACTGACACATGAAGAATTCCCTTGGTTTCCTGGGCCCTCGTCCCTAGCAGCCCTGCTGCCCCGCCTTGCTGCCTGCTGTGGGAGGCTCCTGCTAGGAGGTGTCTCATGTACTTACTTTGAATTATACTTTTGTAGGCTGCTGTAGCTGGTGAATCTGGGGCTTCAACAAAAAATGACTGGCCTTTGTCACAGCTCTTACCTTAGAGAGATGGAGGGAAAATGAGCTCAGTGCGGCAAGGTCATGGGGCTCCTTTATGCACCGTCACAGTGCAGCTATCTACAGAGTTCCCACTGACGGAGAACCAAGCAGGGAAAGCACACCAAGATCCCCGGAGCCTCAGCAGTGTCCCGTGGGTCTGCTGTGGGTGAGTGAGTTGGGTAGCAAATGGTGAAAGCAGGTTCCAGACTCAAAGAACTGATCCAGCAGCTCTGGGTTGACCCAGAAGTCATCATTAGAAGAGACCAAGTTATTGTCAGCCCAGGTAAGAAAGGAGACAATGAGTTTAAAAATATGGAATCCGAAAGGAAAACTAGAAAGCCAATTCAGATAGGAACGAATGCCTTGGGCATCTCCCCAGAAACACACACACACAACACTGGTGGAACACAAGCACAGGCACACGACTTCTGCTCAGTGCCCCAGTCCTGCCCACTGCTTTCTCCACATATCCTTTCATCTTTAAGGTCACCCACACAAGGCGTATCAGACTGCCAGTCCTTCCCAGCCCTACAGTCGCACTCTAGCACCCTCTGGGCCACACACACTTCTTGAGGCCTGCATGTTAGCCCAGGAAACACATGGCTCCTTGGAAAGGTGGGCATGCACCTTCCTCTCCATACCAATGCACAGCTCCCTGTGTGACCACCTGACATACCCCAGGCCCTGCTCAAACACCTCAATCCCTTCTTCACAGACAGGGGAAGGCCAGGCCTACATTTGGGTACAGAGCCGTCTGCAGCTAGGCCCAAACTTCCTCCACAGCTGCCTTGGGCTCTTCGCTCAGACCCAGGCATCTGGCACATGTGACTCTACTTCCTGCTGCTAAGTTCTGTCACCGGGATATGCCACTTAAGCACAGTCAACTCGTCCTGATTGACATCTACAGGAGTAGGAGCTGTAGCCCGGTTTGACGCTTCTCTACAGCAAGCCGGCACAATGGATGAGTGTGGGATGGAGACAGGTGTGCACCCCCCTCCCTTAGTGCAGAAGTTAATCAAAGCAGATACATCAGGATCCTAGGAGACCCACCATGGTCCCCAACAGCAGGTCAATGACCTTGGCACGGAGGGCAGTGGGCCATCTCTGTGCTAGAGAGGCAAAGAAGCTGTGGCCTGAGGGGCAACTGGAGGGAGATTTCCACTTCACCCTCCCCTCAGACGGCAACTTGCCATTCACTTCCGTAGCCTTTCTTCCTCCTTACCGTCTCTTCAGTGTCTTTTTTCTGGATGCCCCCTCCACACCTCACCACTACCTCCCAGGCCAGGTTCTGCTCTGTGCTCCCAGCCCGATCACACAGCTCTGAAGTGTCCAGTCCACACCCCACCGTTGCTCTTGCATGTGAAGCCCATGTGTGGTCAGGCTGGCTGAGTGGGCAGTGTTCAGACTTACCTATGTGTGGGTCCAGAGGCACTCTACCCAGGAGAGGGACCTTTAGGTCCTGGCACATGGCCTCGGCACCCCCCGTTGTGGGGGGGAAGAGCTGAGATTCCTTCTGTGAGGAAGATGGAAGCGGAGGAAACTTTGTTTCGGTTCAGTATAAGAATGCACTCGTTTTCAAACATTCTAGATGTAAAACCCCAACCCTTCTCCCTCAGGCAGTAGTGAAGGGCTACTTCTCAACGCAGCAGGGAAAGCAGGCTGATCCCCTAGGGAACCCCTCCCTGCTGTCCCCGCAGCCGCAGCACCGGGGTGTCCTGTGGCCCTCCCCCTAGAGAGCCCCTCCCTGCTGTCCCCTCAGCACTGGGGTGTCCTGTGGCCCTCCCCCTAGAGAGCCCCTCTCTGCTGTCCCCGCAGCACCGGGTGTCCTGTGGCCCTCCCCCTAGAGAGCCCCTCCCTGCTGTCCCCACAGCATCGGGTGTCCTGTGGACCTCCCCCTAAAAAAAAAAAAAAAAAAAAAAAAAAAGAGAGAGCCCCTCCCTGCTTGTCCCCGCAGTACCGCGGTGTCCTGTGGCCCTCCCCCTAGAGAGCCCCTCCCTGCTGTTCAGCAGTACAGGGGTGTCCTGTGTGGCCCTCCCCTAAGAGCCCTTACCCCCTGCTGTCCCGCACACTTGGGTGTCCTGTGCCCTCCCCCTTAGAGAGCCCCTCCCTGCGGGCCCCGCAGCACCGGGTTGTCACCTGTGGCCACTCCACCTAGAGAGCCCCTCCTGCTGGTCCCCGTCAGCAACCGGGTGTCCTGTGGCCCTCCCCCTAGAGAGCCCCTCCCTGCTGTCCCCGCAGCACTGGGGTGTCCTGTGGCCCTCCCCCTAGAGAGCCCTTCCCTGCTGTCCCCGCAGCACTGGGGTGTCCTGTGGCCCTCCCCCTAGAGAGCCCCCCCCTGCTGTCCCCCAGCATCGGGTGTCCTGTGGCCCTCCCCCTAGAGAGCCCCTCCCTGCTGTCCCCGCAGCACCGGGTGTCCTGTGGCCCTCCCCCTAGAGAGCCCCCCCCTGCTGTCCCCCGCAGCACCAGGTGTCCTGTGGCCCTCCCCCTAGAGAGCCCCTCCCTGCTGTCCCCGCAGCACCAGGTGTCCTGTGACCCTCCCCCCGCACCCTCACCTTACACTTGGGGCAGACGAAGCTGCCCATGTTCTCCACCACGCCGATGATGGGCAGCTTCACCTTACGGCAGAAGGTGATCTCTTTCCGGACATCCTGGAGGGCTACCTCCTGGCAAAGTTCACACAGAGCAGTTACCCCAAAGCCAAAGGACAATGAACGATGTGTGGGGAGTTCAGGGATGGCTGCAACACTGTGGGCACACTATCAGAGTGCAGGGGAACTGTGTTCCTTGAGATACTGGGTGCCTCCTGTGTGAAAGCCCTGTCCATTTCACACAGAACCCTGGAGGATCAGCCTGAACAGCTAACAGCACCGTCAGCAGGTCTGGGGAAAGGGAGCTTGGAGTGAACCTGTCTACGTTCTTGTGAGCATCCTGAGCTCAGCCAAGGTGCGATTTATGTCTGTATCAGGGCTCACCAAACCATGCCCTATGGACCGAACCCGTGAAGAAAGCTCCAGAACAAGCCATGCCCATTCATTCAGTCAGTCAGGTTTGCTCTGCTCCCCAGTGGCACTGCAGAGTTGTGATAACAAGACTTTACGGTCCCCAAAGATGGAAATATTCACTAGCTGGTTCTCTATAGCAAGATCTTGCTAACCTCTGACTGATGTTACATGAATACAAGAACAGAAAGAGAAACAAGGAACACTGCCCTCTGTAGGTCATTCCACTGTGCACGGCAGAGCTTGGGCCCCTCACCATTTTCCCACTCAGTATTATTACAGGCACGTCCATCCATGCCTGGCCTGGCTCACTGCGGTCAGGTATAGCACCCCTGAAACTCCTGAGAGTTTACCACAAGGGCTCCTGAGAGGGTCATAGCTTTGAAATACCTCTTGAGGTACTAGTGCGGCTCTTGGCCCTGTAGGTCCAGTGATTGGGAAAGAGAACTTTAGCTAGAGTAAGCTGGCTGCCTGGGTCTCTTGTTATTCCATCTGTGCGGTTTCCTGCCTGGTGTCCTGTGAATAAAACTCTGCTGCTCTGTCAAAGCGTCTACTAAAAGGCCGCCCTACAGATGCTAGATGTGAAGAGCCAGAGAAGTGGGCATCCCTGGCCTGAAGCACCTTTGTCCAACACAAGGAGCTCCTGTGGCTTCCGGATAAGGGCCAGCACCTGCTTGGCCCACACCCTTTCTGCTGGCAGTCCCCAGGGTGGGCTCAATGCCCTTGTGTTTGTTTTCTTAGCACTGTGAACAGAATCTGTGGCCCTGAGCATACTAAGCATATGCTCTGTTCTTGAATGTACCCAGGGTTCCAAGATAAACATTTTTCTTTTCAGCAGCAGGGATCAACCCAGGGCTTCATAGATTGCGAATCATGGGCTTTACCATTGAGCTCTGACCCTAGCCAGCCAATATCAAGTTTTCGTAAGCAGTCTCTGCAATCCAGATTGGAGTGATCTGTGGACATGTCTGTAGGGAGCCCACTACAAGAGCAGTCTCTGCAGAGCACAGCTCGGCGCTCACTCCTCGGCACTCTCACCTGAGGTGTGGTAAGGATCACGGCCCCATCGATGTGTGCTGCGGCCAGATACTGGACAACTGAGAGGTGCTCGTCAGATGTGCCAGGCGGGGTGTCCACGATGAGGTAGTCAGCATCCCCCCAGTCCACATCACGGAGGAACTGCTTGATCATTCCTGAAGAGAGTGAGGTTGCATGTGAGCCCTTCCTCCATGGCGTCAACCTCCAGAAGCAGCTTGAGCTCTATCTGCCTACGTTCCACAACAGTGGCCCTCAACTGGGTGACACTGTCCCCAGGGGGAGGGGGTGACATCTGTTGATGTGTTTGGTGCTACTGCCCCCATTAAAATCCTACTGTATACAGCACGGCCTGTGTCACTCCAACAACTCACATGGCTGGGCATCTCAGCCATGCTTTCTCCATGACCTTCTGCCTTCCCGACACTGACCTGGCAAGGGGGTTTCTTCTCACACTGCCCTCCTTGACACAAACCAGCTACATAAAGTTACATGTCTCAAGAGCATAGAAGCAATATAGCAGATAGATAAATACACACACACCACACACACACATATATATATATATATTATGGGTGGTATATATATACATAGATATAGATATATAATAGATATTGAAAACTTGTATTTCTTGTTTTTTTTTTTTTTTTTTTTGGTAATTTTTGAGACGGGGGTCGCCCTGTAGCCCCAGCTGTACCCGGGAACTTGCTCCTGTAGACAAGGCTGTGGCCTTGAACTCACAAAAATCCAAACTGCCTCTGCCTCCTGAGTGCTAGGGTTAAAAGGCATGCACCACCACAGCGCCCAGTTGAAAACTGTGTTATTTCTTATAGCTTTCTTCAAACAGGGAGGATGAACATTTAAAGACACTATACTCAGGCCAGGGTGCGGCTCCACAGCAGAGTACCTGCCTAGCATGCATGAGGTCCTGGGCTCCATCAGCAGCAGCAAAATAGCGTTACCATGCTGCAAAGTCCAGCAGGAGCTTACAGCCTCCCTGACAGTGCGGTGGAGCCAGAATCTGACCAAGAGAGGCAGCAGAGTGACAAACCGCTTTTCTTATAGCCTCCCTGACAGTGCGGTGGAGCCAGAATCTGACCAAGAGAGGCAGCAGAGTGACAAACCGCTTTTCTTTGGTCCCCTCCAGATGACAGCATCATCAGGGCTGCTGAGCAGGAAACCCACGGACATCACCCCCAGGTTGTCCTCCACGTACTGCAGAGGGAATGGGGGAGAGGGAGGCATATTTGCACATTGGGAAAGAGGAAAAGACACATTTACATAAAAGTACAGAGTGGGCACTGTCTATTGGCTCTTGGTAATTTGGTAAACAGCCACTTCCAAGACAAAGGTGCCACATTCATCACACCCATGCCTGCTCTGTGCATCCCTCAGACCACAGTAAGATTCAAAAGAAGTGGCCTGTGCATGACCCAGTGATAGTCAACAAAGCCAAAATAAACAAGCCTCATCTTCTTAACCTTCTTAATCAGGGTACCAGCAGGCCCCCAAATCTGGTTTTGTCATTAAAGTTTTATTGGAATACACTATAGTCAGACACATATTACTTTTGAGCTATAAAAGCAGCAAGCATAGGTCCATGAGATGAATATATCTACTTGTGTCCCTTTATAGACAAGGTCTGTCAACCCTTGATCTTAAGTATATGCCTAGAAAACAGCCTCAGTAATAGCTTGGGACAAAGAAGCAGGCTGGGAAAGCCTCTGCCCATCCAGCCCCCCATGAGTCCACGAGGTACACCTAAACCAAACGCACTGCCTTCCAGGAAGGCGGAGGGGAAACTCACCACTGGAGACCAGCCCGAGCCACTCTGGTGGACCTGCGGGAACACGACATTGGTTCTCGAGTCACTGCACCCTGGTCACATTGTCACTGACAACCCCCCGAAGAGCCTGGCTTCAGAAAGGACACTCTGCCGTCCCATCCAGCCTGACTCAGTTCTTCAGAAAGGACACTCTGCTGTCCTGGCTGTCTGCCGTCCCCATCCGCCTGACGCAGTTTCTTCAGAAAGGACACCTGCCGTCCCACCAGCCTGACTCAGTGTTCCTAAAAGAGACAGCCTGCTGTCCCATCAAGCCTGACACAGTTCTTCAGAAAGGACAATCTGCCGTCCCATCCAGCCTGACTCAGTTCTTCATGGAGGGGCAAGGAATGAAAACCCCTGCTGGAGCCGAACCCGCCCCACTCCCAAGTCTGCTTGGGTCAGGGAGCTAAAATTCTCAAGATCAGATAGAACTCTGAGGTATTTTCACAGAAAAAAGGAAAGTTTGGGGGAATTGCTGAGAAAATATAGCTCCCTGTAGGGCAGTCAGGGCGTTTTGTTTTTTTTTTGTTGTTTTTTTTTTTTTGGGGGGGGGGGGTCTTTTCGAGACATGGTCCTCCCTGTAGCCGCTAGCTTGACCTGGAACTCCACTCCATAAACGCAGGCTGGCCTTGAACTCACAAAGATCCGCCCACTCCGGCCCTCCATAGTACTAGGTCCTAAAGGTGTGCAACAACCATGACTGGGCTTATTTTATTTTTAGTTTTTTTGAGACAGGGCTCCCTTAGTTCCAGCTGGCCTTTGTAGACCAGGCTGGAACTCGCTATGTAGACTGGGCTGGCTTGAACTCATAGAAGAAGCCGCCTGCCTCTGCCTCCTGAGTGCTGGGGCTGAAAGTGTATGACACAATGCCTGGCTTGTTTTTTTTTTTTTTTCCTTTTTCAATATTCGTGCACGTGTATGTGTGTACGCATTGGCATGCGTGTGTACAGAGTGGCTGGAAGTTGTGCTGGGAATCATCCTCAATTCACCTTCCACCTCATTCACTGAAGCAGGGTGCCTGTAAATCAAACCCAGAGCCCTCAGGTATGACTAGTCTGTAGCCTCACTAGCCAGCTTGCTCTTGGAGTCCTATCTCTGCTTTCCAAGGCTGCAAGTATAGGTGGGCCACCATACCCACACCACATTATGTGGGTTCTGGGATCTGAGCTCCAGTCTTTGTACTTTAACCTGAGCTCTTTCCCTAGTCCTCAGGAGCTTCAGTAAAAGGAACAGGAACAAGCGGGACTACCTGGTGACCTTTAGTGCCACAGATGATTCAAGACCTGCCGTTCTCAGTGGTCTGAGCCTTGGTACCAGACTGCTATAGACAAGGGGTAAGGGCCAGGGTCACCAGGAAGCCTGCCGAGGCTGCTTCAGGACCCAGACCTGTGGTAGGTATTCATTACCATCCTGGGCTTGACTGTGTTCGATTGTGAAACTAGAACTTGAGCAGCTGTCGCTTCCTGTCTCAGCTGCCACTGGAGAGCCAGCAAGCCATGGCTTCTGTGCCGGCCCCATGGCCACAGTCTCCAGGTGGACAGAACAGGAAGCAGCAGTGTGGGGGCCTCACCAGGCACGCCAAGTTTAGGGAGGCGTGCAGCTTTGTGCCCTATGAGTTGGTGCCGAGGACAAGCAGGCACTCAAGTTCATCAAGAAGAGGGGAACCTCATCCATGCCAGGAAGTGGGAGGAGCCAAGTAATGTGCTGGCGCCCTGAGGAAGGCTGCAGCCAAGGACTATGCCTACAGTCCACCTCTTGCGCCCTCAGTAAATCTTTTACAATCTGCCCCCTAAAAAAAAAAAAAAAGCTCTCAACTAATTACCATTCTTTTTCAGATGGGGCTTTGCTGTCTTGGCTGGTCTGGTCTTGGCCTTCTAGCCTCAAGGGATCCTCCTGCCTTAGTTTCCAAGTAGGGTGGGACTAAGTATACACCCCACGCCCGGCAGACCTCCTACTTTCTAAAGCACTCATGTACTCATATGGTGAGTACTTACTCCAGTTTTGGGTGTGTGCTCCTTGAGGGGTCACTCACCAGGCAGAAGCTCCCAATGTTTGGATCCTGCTATTTTGTTTGAACAGCAAGTGATGCCATGCTTGCATCCTAGCACCCACATATACAGGCCCAAGGCCGTGGCAGTACTGAGACTAGCCCCATTTGCCTCAGGCAACCCTTGCCCCCAGGCCAGAATGCTCTCCAGCTCCCCGCTGATGCCACCCCACGCTAAGGACGCCTGGGTTGCTCCTGCCTGCGTAGGTCTCCTCACTGGCCTGAAGCTTATCTTCCTTGCTCACACTGTAACCCCGACAGGACCTGGAGCTAAGGAACAGCATCCCCTGGGACACCTGAGCCCCAGGCCCACTTCCACGCTCGCTCCATGAGGGATCCTCCTGGGATAAGAGCAGCAGCAGACGGCAGCTGCCCTGTCCCTCTCCCACGTCACTCCCCAGCCCCACAGTCGATCTCAGTTCCCCAGGGAAGACCGCAGTACAGAAAGATTCCCGTTTGCAGTGCAGAGCCAAGCAAACCCTGGCCTTGTTACTACTGCTCAGAGCTGAATTATTCACCCGCCGCTCACGTCTTCGGCATTCTGCTTTGCGCGCCCCCCCCCCCCCCCCCCCCTGAAGGCGAGACCAATGCTTCTCATACAGCATGGATGCACTTTGTCTCTAATTCCAAGCCCCTAGTCCACAGCCGTAGAGAGTTAAACAGAAGGACTACTGCACATGTCTGAGCTCCTCGTGCCACATACAAAGGCACCGCCCTGCTTGCCTGTTTAGGTGTTTGGCTGCTGCAAAAGAGAAGTGCCCGAGAGCCCAGACACAGCCGTTACCTGCTCTCCTTCCACGCCCATGATCCTGGGGATGGAGGGCCCACAGATGTCGATGTCCAGAAGCGCGACCTGGGAAGGAGATCAGGTGGAGACATCACTGCCCAACTGTCCAGATTTGCACAGTGGGAAGCAATGGCTTAGATGGCGAGGACAGGGCAGGGAAGCAGCAGAGCGAGAGATGGGGTCACGCTTGGACGGTGGCTTCCTCATGAGGAAGTCACACAGCGCCACCCTCCAAGCAGAACTCTTCATGAGATCAGCTGAGTCCCCTGCAAGAGTCTTGGGGAGGGCTGGAGAGTGGCTAGCGGTTAAGACGTCGACCGCTCTTGCAGAGCCGGTTTCGATCCCCCAACCCCACTGGCGGCTGAGAAAGTCTGAACCCAAACTCCAGGAGAACTCCAGCTCCAGGGAATCCGACGCCCACTCTGGACCTTCCGGGCATTGAAACGAACACGGTGCCAGACTTGCATCAAGACAATACATTCGTACACATAATAAGAAATAAATAAAATTAAAAAAAAAAAAAAAAAAGCTCTATGAGGAGTGGACAGTAACTGCTGAATGCCCACGCGGGACGTTGGGAGGATCACCGATCTTATCTGACACTCCAACACCTCCCCCTGCCTTCACATTTTGCCCTAAATGCATAGGGCCTTGTGGTCTAAGAACAGGGTAACAGTATACAGGCTGGAAGTAGTTCACTGAAGAGGCGCTCCATCTATGTGGCTGGGGGGAGTCATCACCCATGCGGGTACAGACTTTCCTGTTGGCTTCTTTAAGGCGTCGACTCTCCTGTCCTGTAACAATGCCTCATCTTCACATTCTATTCTAAGTAAGCCTAATCGACTCACGATTGTCCCTATAGTGAACTTGGGTAGAATGTGTGCTTTAGTGGGTTGCTGGGACCTTTCAAAGGAAGATGACATTTACCCTCCCCAGAAAGGAATTCTCCTAACACACAGATTTTGCAGGCCACTGAAGCACAGTTCAAAACTCCTAGGTCAACATTTGTCCATACTGTGCCCAGTGCTGAGTCACACCCAGGCTCCTCTAGGGTGCTCTTGTAATGGATGTCTGGCCACCTGGAGATTCAGTTCACTGCCCTGTGAGAGGAAACCGAGGTTCGGAGAGGCCGAGGGTCTCGTCCAATGAGCAAACCATGGGCATGGAAAGGTGGCCTGAGCAGAATTTCTGACCAAGTCTGATCAAAGCCCCATCAGGCAGCTTACCACCACCTGGTAGTAACTCCATCCTCTTCAGGCTTCCTCAGCTGGAGACAAGTGGCACACACAGAGACACACATACACATAAATAAAAGGGAAATCTTAAAAAAAAAAAGGAATCGGGGCTGGAGAGATGGCCTAGGAAGCGATAGGAGCGCCAACCTCTCTTACAGAGGACCCGGGTTTGATCCCAGCACCACAAATTGGCAGGCCGAGAACCGTTTGAAACTCCAATTCCAGAGAACTCCAGTTCCAGGGGATGCCGACACCCTCCTTCGTGACCTCCGCGGCATTGCACGACACGGGTACAAACTTGAAAGAAGTACATTCATACCAAAAAAAAAAAAATAAAAAAAAAAAAAAAAAAAGGAATCTACAAAGCTCTCTGCCGGGGACTCAGGTGCAGTTCCAGAAGACTTCCACCAAGCCCACCCCTACCCTTCCTAATCTGGTAACTGAGCTCTGAAGCAGGCTCACAGGCCTCAGATGGGCAGAACTGTGGTCAGGAAAACTTTGCCCGAGATCCCCACTGGGGCCCAGTGTCCTCTGCTGATAGGCACTGGAGGACAGGACAGCACTGCCTTTAGCTTGGGCTCCATCCTGGGTCTGTCTGCTAATGACCCAGACATGTCACGTCCATGCCTCAGATGTGGGAAAGCACAACACAGCTGCAACCCCAGCAGGTGAGAGGCCTCTGGCTGCCTGTCTCCATGCCGCTCCTTCTTGGAACAATGTCATCTGTTCCTTTTGAGGAAAGACACTTCACACAAGCAAGGGAGGAAACTGAGTCAAATGCACACCAGATCAGTGCACCACCTGTGGGGGTGCCAGGAAGGCTGTGGCAAGCCCAGATCCTCAGTGCCCTTCCTTTGGGTATACTGCTGAATAGTTAGCACCCCAACAACTGTGATCACTTCCTGTTCCTGCTAGGTCAGGACAGAGCCCTCGATGAGAACAGGCCCTTACCTAGCCTTACCAGGACCTCTGCAGCCAGCAAGCTGACAGCAGGAGCAGGCGCTGAGAGGCCATGGACCCCTCCCCTCCAGAGGACCTTTCCTAACAGGGCCCTGGTCCTAACTCGGGGCCTACACTTCACACAGTGGCTTTTCCCTCAGTCTCGTCTGCCTGAGCTTCTGGCCTATGAAATGAGAGCTCGGGGTTAAGGTGCTTCCAGCTGGAAGTCCACAAGTACTGAGAAGGGCGCTGAGTGCACTCCTGCTCACCTTCTGTCTCTGCGTACTCAGGATCCCATTTGTGCTTTAGGGGAGCTGTGTGCAGTGAAAGCTGGTGTGTAATTCCTCCATGTCCCTTGTCTCAGACTACAGAGGCCCCTCCTGCCCTCACTGAACACACCTTCCCTCGCCTGCTGGGGGCCGGGATCGGCTCTACTTTGTGCTCTCTTTACCCAAGGCCTTTTCCTTTTGTTTTTTTTTTTTTTTTTTAAATATTTCATCATTTTTATTTATTTGTTTTTTAAATTTATATTTTTCTGTATGTGTACGAATGTATGTCGCATGCAAGTTTGTGCACCCGGTCGTGCCAATGCCGCGGAGGTCAGAAGTGGGCGTCGGATTCCCCTGGAGCTGGAGTTCATGGGTTGTGAGCCAGACGGTTCTAGGCCCCATTGGGGGTGCTGGGATCGAACCCGGGCCTCTGCAAGCGGTCGGCGCTCTTAACCCGCTAGGCCATCTCTCCAGCCCCTACCAAGGCCTTTTTCCAAACAAGGTCAGAGAGAGACCTGGTGCAGACTGATTGAAGGCTGGAAAAATCCTGCTACTAACTGCATCAGCAAGCCCCACTCAGTTATCTCCACACTCCCACACAGCTGACACTGCTGTGAGGTCTACCCAGGGAAGGCCTGCTTGTCAACACACTGCTTCCACCTTGTTTTCGATTTCACACAGTGTCCCACTACGTAGCCCAGGCTGGGACCTCTCAGCGATCCTCTTCTTCATATCTTTAAATTACAGCTGTGTAAAGGGTCCTGTCTCCATGCTGGACATAGCAACCAAGGTCCTGCAGTGTGCCATAAGGTCTTGACAAGTATGTAGATCATCAGTGGATGGATTAATGCAAACATGGATCACTGTAACTGGTTGGGGCAGAACCTGTCTCTACACAGCTGCCTGAATAAGTCCTAAATGGGGCTGGAAAGATGGTTTCAGCAGTTAGAGAACTGTCTGCTCTTGCAGAGACCCAGGTTTGAGTCTAGCAAACCACATGTGCAGCTAACAACCATCTGTAATACAGTCCAGAGAATCCGACCCTCTGACACCTTGAGCACTGCATGACTGGGTACACTTACATACATGCAGGCAAACACTCAATACAAAAAAATAAATAATAATAAAAAAAGAATATTCTAATCAGCTTGAAAAACGAAGATTATTCTGGATAATCCACTTGAGTGCTTTCCTCTGAGCGCACTGCTGGGGACGGGACCAAGGCCCCTGGACATGCCAGGCAAGCAGCGCTCACTACTGAGCTCCATCCCAGCTCTTTCTGGATAATATGGACAATGTGAGAAGAGATTTCCTGACTCCAGTAGGTGATGTGGATTTGAACCTTAGATAGCCAGAGTCTGTTCCCTAACAGAGCAACGAATGGACGGGTCCCTCTTGTCCTTCTCTGCGCTGTGAAAGGGGTAGCTGCACAGAGCTCTACAGGGGAATGGTCACTAGACCTTTATATTCTAGCCAGCAGCATGCAGTGGTAACAGACTACAGGGACACTTTGAGGACACTGTGCTCCAGGGTGCTCAGATGCACCCCTCACCCAGGCCTCTCAGTCCTACTTCGCAATGAGAAAACCAAGAGCAGGGGAGCCTGGGAACCTGCTTGGGGACGGCAGTAACATGGCAGAGCTGGGATGTGAGCCTGGGATGTTTTGGCCTTCCAACTCACCTTTAGCAAAGCAGCAATTGCACTGGGTGACTTGAGTTAGTCTGCTTTGCGACAAGGTCTAACCGTATAGCCAAGGTCAACCTTGAATTCAAAATGCTCCTGCCTCAGCCTCTGAAGTACAGGATCAAAGCACATACCGACTTACCCAGCTGGGAGATTTCAATTTCAAGCTTATCTGTACACTTGAGTACAGATGAGTGACCTAGTGCAGGGGTCGGCAAACATGTTCTGCCAGGGCCAAACAGAAAACATTTTCTACTTTACGAACAAATCAAGGATGATGTGTTGGTACTTTATGATACATTTAAAAAATGACCATTTGGGCTGGAGAGATAGCTCCTAGGGGTTAAGAGTATGACTGCTCTTGCAGAGGACCAGGGTTCAATCCCCAGCACCCACATGGCGGCTAAGAACCGTCTCTAACCCAATTCCAGGAGACCCAGTTCCAGGGAATCCGAGACCCTCTTCTGACCGCCTACACGGCATTGCACGACACGGGTGCACAGACCTACATGCAGACAGTACATTCATACACATACAAAAAAAATAAATAAAAATAAAAAAAATTAAAAAGTGACCATTTAAATGTGTAAATACCATTCTTCTCTCACAGGAGAGGGCTGAACTTAGCCCACTGACTACAGTTTGCTGGGTCCTGGCTTAGGGAAAGTCATAAAGAGGTTTATAAGTGTGTGTGTGGTGTGTTAAGAAGTAGTGTGCCAGGCATAGAGGCAGTACACCTTTATCCTACGTGTGTGTGTGTTGTGTGTGTGTGTGTGTGTGTGTGTGGTGTGTTAAGTGGTAGTGTGCCAGGCATAGAGGCAATACACCTTTAATCCTAGCACTCAGGAGGCAGAGGTAGAACCAGGTGGATCCAGGCCAGCGGGTCTACATACTGAGTTCTAAAGTATCAGCATTTGAGGACAGGTGTGTTATCATCCACTCTCTTACCTACAGAACCTAGTGAAATGCCTCAGCCAATGAATGGGCAGCAAGCAGCTCCTCAGTCTCTCTGTGGGGTCAAGATGGCCGAAGAGGCCAGTACCATGGAGCCTCAGGAATCATTCTCCACATATCAGAAGCCTCAGGTGGAAGGAGCACCTCCCAGTTCCCCCAGGGTCCCACCTGTGTGTCTTCATCCTCTGCCAGCCCGTGGGCCAGGTGGGCACTGAAAGTGCTTTTTCCAACACCGCCTTTCCCAGACAGCACCAAACTTTGTGCTTGACTGTCTCATTTTCTCTTTGATTTCCTCTACGGCTGCAAAGAAAGCAGTGGAGGCAATGAGGACACCTTGGTTCTGAGTGTCCCTTTTCCAAAGTGCTTCTCAAAGGCTCCTGCATGAGATACCACTTCAGTAAGATAGTAGTCTGTGCTACAAGGGAAACATGGCTACTGTCACACCTGAGACTGCCCTGCTGGTTGACTTTCATATTTGTCTCATCCACTAGAACACGGGCTTCCAAGGAGGGTGTGTGAAGCCTTTACCGCTGTACCCCAGCTCCTGAACAGAATCTGGCAGATAGTAAGGCTTTACCACCTAGGACAAAATCCCCCAAGGGGATAGCTGTCAACACCTGCAGACATTCTTTGTATGGAACTATTACTGTTATCTAGTGACAGAGTCCAGGGATTTGACTCAATGTCTTACAAGGACAGGACAACCCAGGTAGCATTATTTTTTACTGTCAACTTGACACAATCTAGAATCACCGGGAGGAGCCTCAAGGAGGGACTGTCCACACAGGATGGCCTGTGGGCATGTCTGTGGGGACTTTCTTGATATGGGAAAACCCAGCTGAGAGCAGACAGCACCATTCCCTGGTTTGGCCTGGACTGGTAAGGGAAAGCCAGCGGAGCACTAGACATGCACGAGTCAGTTCAGTGCTCTTGACTGTGGGTGTAATCTGACCAGCTGCTCCAGCTTCCTGCTGCTTGTACTTCCTCACAATGATGGATTGTGATCTGGAGTTGTATTTATCACAGCAACAGAAATAGACATATCCCAGCTAAGTCGCTCACTGTACTTTCAAGGTCTCCTTATTTCTATCTGTAAAGCCAACACTGAGAGGTAGCAATTTTTTCTCTCCATTTTTGATGAGGCCATTCAACAAAGTCCAGACTCTTGCTCCAAGTCATAGTTTGCAGGAGACCCAAGAATGAACCTCTGTCTGTTTCCTAATTCTCCTGGTTTCCGGATTTCCAAGACCCTTCTAGGTGGGTCCCCAGTCCCCCTGGCCCTGGCGCTTGCCCTCCACCGGCCCTTGCTTCTTCATGGTCACTTATCTCTAAAGGGTTTAATTACCATGTTCCTGGCTCTTCCCTGATAAACTATGCTGTGGCAACTACTCTCCTCTTCACCACCTTCTCCCCATCACAGAGCACTACTCCGGTGAGATAATGAACATTCACTTCTGTTGAGTGAATGACTCCTCAAAGAGAGGACTGTTCCTGTCAGAACCAGGACTTAGGTCTGGAGAGCTCCCAAACCTCTAAGTTTATCCCCTTTCCCCTCTGTGGCTGGCCTTGTGTAACTGAGGTCACTGACTTTCAATGAATCCCCCGGCCCTGCTCCATATCATCTCCCCCCCCCCCCCCCCCCGCCCCGCCACACACACACCCTGATGTCCCATTCCTCTTTAAAGTACTATTTACATAGTTTATTATTTTGGTTTCTGAGATGGGCTTTTCACCTAGCCTAGGCTGACCCTGACTATGTGATTCTGCTTTCCTCCATTTCCTAAATGCTGGTATTAAGAAGAGATGCTGGGTGAGGCATGGTGCTGCACACCTTTAAACCCAGCACTCAGGAGGCAGACCCAAGCGGCTATCTATTCTATGAGTTCAAGTCCAGCCTGGTCTACATTGCAAGCTCCAGGTCAGCTGGGGCTAAAGAGAGACCCCTGTGTCAAAAGACCCAGGGGACAGGGCAGGAGGTGCAGGACACAGGAGGGGGAGGGGGCCGGGGAGGGGGGGGGGGAAGAAGGGGGGGGAGGGGGGAGGGGCAGGGAGGGGGGGAAAAGGGGGGGGGGGGGGGGGGGAGATGATATGGAGCAGGGCCGGGGGATTCATTGAAAGTCAGTGACCTCAGTTACACAAGGCCAGCCACAGAGGGGAAAGGGGATAAACTTAGAGGTTTGGGAGCTCTCCAGACCTAAGTCCTGGTTCTGACAGGAACAGTCCTCTCTTTGAGGAGTCATTCACTCAACAGAAGTGAATGTTCATTATCTCACCGGAGTAGTGCTCTGTGATGGGGAGAAGGTGGTGAAGAGGAGAGTAGTTGCCACAGCATAGTTTATCAGGGAAGAGCCAGGAACATGGTAATTAAACCCTTTAGAGATAAGTGCCATGAAGAGCAAGGGCCGGTGGAGGGCAAGCGCCAGGGCCAGGGGGACTGGGGACCCACCTAGAAGGGTCTTGGAAATCCGGAAACCAGGAGAATTAGGAAACAGACAGAGGTTCATTCTTGGGTCTCCTGCAAACTATGACTTGGAGCAAGAGTCTGGACTTTGTTGAATGGCCTCATCAAAAATGGAGAGAAAAAATTGCTACCTCTCAGTGTTGGCTTTACAGATAGAAATAAGGAGACCTTGAAAGTACAGTGAGCGACTTAGCTGGGATATGTCTATTTCTGTTGCTGTGATAAATACAACTCCAGATCACAATCCATCATTGTGAGGAAGTCACAGCAGCAGGAGCTTGAGACAGCTGGTCAGATCACACCCACAGTCAAGAGCACTGAACTGACTCGTGCATGTCTAGTGCTCCGCTGGCTTTCCCTTACACAGTCCAGGGCCCAAAGCTAGGGAATGGTGCTGTCTGCTCTCAGGCTGGGTTTTCCCATATCAAGACAGTCTCCCACAGACATGCCCACAGGCCATCCTGATGTGGACAGTCCCTCCTTGAGACTCCTCCCAGGTGATTCTAGATTGTGTCAAGTTGACAGTTAAAAATAATGCTACCTGGGTTGTCCTGTACCTTGTAAAGACATTGAGTCAAATCCCTGGACTCTGTCACTAGATAACAGTAATAGTTCCATACAAAGAATGTCTGCAGGTGTTGACAGCTATCCCCTTGGGGGATTTTGTCCTAGGTGGTAAAGCCTTACTATCTGCCAGATTCTGTTCAGGAGCTGGGGTACAGCGGTAAAGGCTTCACACACCCTCCTTGGAAGCCCGTGTTCTAGTGGATGAGACAAATATGAAAGTCAACCAGCAGGGCAGTCTCAGGTGTGACAGTAGCCATGTTTCCCTTGTAGCACAGACTACTATCTTACTGAAGTGGTATCTCATGCAGGAGCCTTTGAGAAGCACTTTGGAAAAGGGACACTCAGAACCAAGGTGTCCTCATTGCCTCCACTGCTTTCTTTGCAGCCGTAGAGGAAATCAAAGAGAAAATGAAGACAGTCAAGCACAAAGTCTTGGTGCTGTCTGGGAAAGGCGGTGTTGGAAAAAGCACTTTCAGTGCCCACCTGGCCCACGGGCTGGCAGAGGATGAAGACACACAGGTGGGACCCTGGGGGAACTGGGAGGTGCTCCTTCCACCTGAGGCTTCTGATATGTGGAGAATGATTCCTGAGGCTCCATGGTACTGGCCTCTTCGGCCATCTTGACCCCACAGAGAGACTGAGGAGCTGCTTGCTGCCCATTCATTGGCTGAGGCATTTCACTAGGTTCTGTAGGTAAGAGAGTGGATGATAACACACCTGTCCTCAAATGCTGATACTTTAGAACTCAGTATGTAGACCAGGCTGGCCTGGGATCCACCTGTTTCTACCTCTGCCTCCTGAGTGCTAGGATTAAAGGTGTATGCCTCTATGCCTGGCACACTACCTCTTAACACACACACACACACACACACACACACACACACACACACACGCTAGGATTAAAGGTGTATGCCTCTATGCCTGGCACACTACTTCTTAACACACACACACACACACTTATAAACCTCTTTATGACTTTCCCTAAGCCAGGACCCAGCAAACTGTAGTCAGTGGGCTAAGTTCAGCCCTCTCCTGTGAGAGAAGAATGGTATTTACACATTTAAATGGTCACTTTTTAATTTTTTTTAATTTTTTATTTATTTTTTTGTATGTGTATGAATGTACTGTCTGCATGTAGGTCTGTGCACCCGTGTCGTGCAATGCCGTGGAGGTCAGAAGAGGGTCTCGGATTCCCCTGGAACTGGAGTTCTCCTGGAATTGGAGTTAGAGACGGTTCTTAGCCGCCATGTGGGTGCTGGGGATTGAACCCTGGTCCTCTGCAAGAGCAGTCAGTACTCTTAACCACTAGGCTATCTCTCCAGCCCAAATGGTCATTTTTTAAATGTCATATAAGTACCAACACATCATCCTTGATTTGTTCGTAAAGTAGAAAATGTTTTCTGTTTGGCCCTGGCAGAACATGTTTGCCGACCCCTGCACTAGGTCACTCATCTGTACTCAAGTGTACAGATAAGCTTGAAATTGAAATCTCCCAGCTGGGTAAGTCGGTATGTGCTTTGATCCTTGTACTTCAGAGGCTGAGGCAGGAGCATTTTGAATTCAAGGTTGACCTTGGCTATACGGTGAGACCTTGTCGCAAAGCAGACTAACTCAAGTCACCCAGTGCAATTGCTGCTTTGCTAAAGGTGAGTTGGAAGGCCAAGAACATCCCAGGCTCACATCCCAGCTCTGCCATGTTACTGCAGTCCCCAAGCAGGTTCCCAGGCTCCCCTGCTTTGGTTTTCTCATCTGCGAAGTAGGACTGAGAGGCCTGGGTGAGGGGTGCATCTGAGCACCCTGGAGCACAGTGTCCTCAAAGTGTCCCTGTAGTCTGTTACCACTGCATGCTGCTGGCTAGAATATAAAGGTCTAGTGACCATTCCCCTGTAGAGCTCTGTGCAGCTACCCCTTTCACAGCGCAGAGAAGGACAAGAGGGACCCGTCCATTCGTTGCTCTGTTAGGGAACAGACTCTGGCTATCTAAGGTTCAAATCCACATCACCTACTGGAGTCAGGAAATCTCTTCTCACATTGTCCATATTATCCAGAAAGAGCTGGGATGGAGCTCAGTAGTGAGCGCTGCTTGCCTGGCATGTCCAGGGGCCTTGGTCCCGTCCCCAGCAGTGCGCTCAGAGGAAAGCACTCAAGTGGATTATCCAGAATAATCTTCGTTTTTCAAGCTATTAGGAATATTCTTTTTTATTATTATTATTTTTTTGTATGAGTGTTTTGCCTGCATGTATGTAAGTGTACCCATGTCATGCAGTGCTCAAGGTGGTCAGAAGAGGGTGTCGGATTCCTCTGGAGCTGTAGTTACAGATGGTTGTTAGCTGCCATGTGGTTGCTGAGACTCAAACCTGGGTCTTCTGCAAGAGCAGACAGTTCTCGTAACTGCTGAACCATCTTTCCAGCCCCCATTTAGGAATATTCATAGGCAGCTGTGTAGAGACAGGTTCTGCCCCAACCAGTTACAGTGATCCATGTTTGCATTAATCCATCCACTGATGATCTACATACTTGTCAAGACCTTATGGCACACTGCAGGACCTTGGTTGCTATGTCCAGCATGGAGACAGGACCCTTTACACAGCTGTAATTTAAAGAGTATGAAGAAGAGGATCGCTGAGAGGTCCAGCCTGGGCTACGTAGTGGGACACTGTGTGAAATCGAAAACAAGGTGGAAGCAGTGTGTTGACAAGCAGGCCTTCCCTGGGTAGACCTCACAGCAGTGTCAGCTGTGTGGGAGTGTGGAGATAACTGAGTGGGGCTTGCTGATGCAGTTAGTAGCAGGATTTTTCCAGCCTTCAATCAGTCTGCACCAGGTCTCTCTCTGACCTTGTTTGGAAAAGGCCTTGGGTAGGGGCTGGAGAGATGGCCTAGCGGTTAAGAGCGCCGACCGCTCTTGCAGAGGACCCGGGTTCGATCCCCAGCACCCACATGGCGCCTGAGAACCGTCTGAAACTCCAACTCCAGGAGAACTCCAGCTCCAGGGGAATCCGACGCCCACTTCTGACCTCCGCGGCATTGCACGACACGGGTGCACAAACTTGCATGCAGACAATACATTCGTACACATACAGAAATAAATAAAATTTAAAAAAATAAATAAAAATGATGAATATTTAAAAAAAAAAAAAAAAACAAAAGGAAAAGGCCTTGGGTAAAGAGAGCACAAAGTAGAGCCGATCCCGGCCCCCAGCAGGCGAGGGAAGGTGTGTTCAGTGAGGGCAGGAGGGGCCTCTGTAGTCTGAGACAAGGGACATGGAGGAATTACACACCAGCTTTCACTGCACACAGCTCCCCTAAAGCACAAATGGGATCCTGAGTACGCAGAGACAGAAGGTGAGCAGGAGTGCACTCAGCGCCCTTCTCAGTACTTGTGGACTTCCAGCTGGAAGCACCTTAACCCCGAGCTCTCATTTCATAGGCCAGAAGCTCAGGCAGACGAGACTGAGGGAAAAGCCACTGTGTGAAGTGTAGGCCCCGAGTTAGGACCAGGGCCCTGTTAGGGAAAGGTCCTCTGGAGGGGAGGGGTCCATGGCCTCTCAGCAGGCCTGCTCCTGCTGTCAGCTTGCTGGCTGCAGAGGTCCTGGTAAGGCTAGGTAAGGGCCTGTTCTCATCGAGGGCTCTGTCCTGACCTAGCAGGAACAGGAAGTGATCACAGTTGTTGGGGTGCTAACTATTCAGCAGTATACCCAAAGGAAGGGCACTGAGGATCTGGGCTTGCCACAGCCTTCCTGGCACCCCCACAGGTGGTGCACTGATCTGGTGTCATTTGACTCAGTTTCCTCCCTTGCTTGTGTGAAGTGTCTTTCCTCAAAAGGAACAGATGACATTGTTCCAAGAAGGAGCGGCATGGAGACAGGCAGCCAGAGGCCTCTCACCTGCTGGGGTTGCAGCTGTGTTGTGCTTTCCCACATCTGAGGCATGGACGTGACATGTCTGGGTCATTAGCAGACAGACCCAGGATGGAGCCCAAGCTAAAGGCAGTGCTGTCCTGTCCTCCAGTGCCTATCAGCAGAGGACACTGGGCCCCAGTGGGGATCTCGGGCAAAGTTTTCCTGACCACAGTTCTGCCCATCTGAGGCCTGTGAGCCTGCTTCAGAGCTCAGTTACCAGATTAGGAAGGGTAGGGGTGGGCTTGGTGGAAGTCTTCTGGAACTGCACCTGAGTCCCCGGCAGAGAGCTTTGTAGATTCCTTTTTTTTTTTTTTTAATTTATTTCTGTATGTGTATGAATGTACTGTCTGCATGCAAGTTTGTGCACCCGTGTCGTGCAATGCCGCGGAGGTCAGAAGAGGGTGTCGGATTCCCCTGGAACTGGAGTTCTCCTGGAATTGGAGTTTTTTCAAACGGTTCTCCTCGGCTGCATTTGGGGTGGCGGGATCAAACCCGGGTCCTCTGTAAGAGCGTTGGCGCTCTTAATTGCTAGGCCATCTCTCCAGCCCCGATTCCTTTTTTTTTTAAGATTTCCCTTTTTTATTTATGTTTGTGTCTATGTGTGTGCCACTGTCCTGTATGCCAGAGGAAGGCTGAAGAGGTGGATTGGAGCTACTCAGGTGGTGGTAAGCTGCCTGATGGGGCTTTGATCAGACTTGGTCAGAAATTCTGCTCAGGCCACCTTTCCATGCCCATGGTTTGCTCATTGGACGAGACCCTCGGCCTCTCCGAACCTCGGTTTCCTCTCACAGGGCAGTGAACTGAATCTCCAGGTGGCCAGACATCCATTACAAGAGCACCCTAGAGGAGCCTGGGTGTGACTCAGCACTGGGCACAGTATGGACAAATGTTGACCTAGGAGTTTTGAACTGTGCTTCAGTGGCCTGCAAAATCTGTGTGTTAGGAGAATTCCTTTCCTGGGGAGGTGTAAATGTCATCTCCTTTGAAAGGTCCCAGCAACCCACTAAAGCACAATTCTACCCAAGTTCACTCTAGGGAAATAGTGAGTCGATTAGGCTTACTTTAGAATGTGAATGAGAGGCTGTTACAGACAGGAGAGTCGGCCCTAAAGCAGCCACACAGGAAAGTCTGTACCCAGCATGGGTGATGACTCCCCCCAGCCACATAGATGGAGCGCCTCTTCAGTGAACTACTTCCAGCCTGTATACTGTTACCCTGTTCTTAGACCACAAGGCCCTATGCATTTAGGGCAAAATGTGAAAGGCAGGGGGAGGTGGTTGGAGTGTCAGATAAAGATCGGTGATCCTTCCCAACGTCCCGCGCTGGCAGTCAGCAGTCTACTGTCCACTCCTCATAGACCTCTTTTTTTTTTTTTTTTTTTTTAATTTTATTTATTTCTGTTTGTAGGTACGAATGTATTGTCTGCATGCAAGTCTGTGCACCGTGTCGTGCAATGCCGCGGAGGTCAGAAGTGGGCGTCGGATTCCCTGGAGCTGGAGTTCTCCTGGAGTTGGAGTTTCAGACGGTTCTACCTCACCCCATGTGGTGCTGGGGATCGAAACCGGTCTCGCAAGAGCGGTCGACGCTCTTAACCGCTAGGCCATCTCTCCAGCCCTCCTCATAGACTCTTGCAGGGGACTCAGCTGATCTCATGAAGAGTTCTGCTTGGAGGGTGGCGCTGTGTGACTTCCTCATGAGGAAGCCACCGTCCAAGCGTGACCCCATCTCTCGCTCTGCTGCTTCCCTGCCCTGTCCTCGCCATCTAAGCCATTGCTTCCCACTGTGCAAATCTGGACAGTTGGGCAGTGATGTCTCCACCTGATCTCCTTCCCAGGTCGCGCTTCTGGACATCGACATCTGTGGGCCCTCCATCCCCAGGATCATGGGCGTGGAAGGAGAGCAGGTAACGGCTGTGTCTGGGCTCTCGGGCACTTCTCTTTTGCAGCAGCCAAACACCTAAACAGGCAAGCAGGGCGGTGCCTTTGTATGTGGCACGAGGAGCTCAGACATGTGCAGTAGTCCTTCTGTTTAACTCTCTACGGCTGTGGACTAGGGGCTTGGAATTAGAGACAAAGTGCATCCATGCTGTATGAGAAGCATTGGTCTCGCCTTCAGGGGGGGGGGGGGGCGCAAGCAGAATGCAGAAGTGAGAGGCGGAAATTCAGCTCTGAGCAGTAGTAACAAGGCCAGGGTTTGCTTGGCTCTGCACTGCAAACGGGAATCTTTCTGTACTGCGGTCTTCCCTGGGGAACTGAGATCGACTGTGGGGCTGGGGAGTGACGTGGGAGAGGGACAGGGCAGCTGCCGTCTGCTGCTGCTCTTATCCCAGGAGGATCCCTCATGGAGCGAGCGTGGAAGTGGGCCTGGGGCTCAGGTGTCCCAGGGGATGCTGTTCCTTAGCTCCAGGTCCTGTCGGGGTTACAGTGTGAGCAAGGAAGATAAGCTTCAGGCCAGTGAGGAGACCTACGCAGGCAGGAGCAACCCAGGCGTCCTTAGCGTGGGGAGGCATCAGCGGGGAGCTGGAGAGCATTCTGGCCTGGGGGCAAGGGTTGCCTGAGGCAAATGGGGCTAGTCTCAGTACTGCCACGGCCTTGGGCCTGTATATGTGGGTGCTAGGATGCAAGCATGGCATCACTTGCTGTTCAAACAAAATAGCAGGATCCAAACATTGGGAGCTTCTGCCTGGTGAGTGACCCCTCAAGGAGCACACACCCAAAACTGGAGTAAGTACTCACCATATGAGTACATGAGTGCTTTAGAAAGTAGGAGGTCTGCCGGGCGTGGTGGTGTATACTCTAGTCCCACCTAATTGGGAAACTAAGGCAGGAGGATCCCTTGAGGCTAGAAGGCCAAGACCAGACCAGCCAAGACAGCAAAGCCCCATCTGAAAAAGAATGGTAATTAGTTGAGAGCTTTTTTTTTTTTTTTAGGGGGCAGATTGTAAAAGATTTACTGAGGGCGCAAGAGGTGGACTGTAGGCATAGTCCTTGGCTGCAGCCTTCCTCAGGGCGCCAGCACATTACTTGGCTCCTCCCACTTCCTGGCATGGATGAGGGTCCCCATCCTCTGGATGAACTTGAGTGCCTGCTTGTCCTCGGCACCAACTCATAGGGCACAAAGCTGCACGCCTCCCTAAACTTGGCGTGCCTGGTGAGGCCCCCACACTGCTGCTTCATGTTCTGTCACCTGGAGACTCGTGGCCATGGGGCCGCACAGAGCCATGGCTGCTGCTCTCCAGTGGCAGCTGAGACAGGAAGCGACAGCTGCTCAAGTTCTAGTTTCACAATCGAACACAGTCAAGCCCAGGATGGTAATGAATACCTACCACAGGTCTGGGTCCTGAAGCAGCCTCGGCAGGCTTCCTGGTGACCCTGGCCCTTACCCCTTGTCTATAGCAGTCTGGTACCAAGGCTCAGACCACTGAGAACGGCAGGTCTTGAATCATCTGTGGCACTAAAGGTCACCAGGTAGTCCCGCTTGTTCCTGTTCCTTTTACTGAAGCTCCTGAGGACTAGGGAAAGAGCTCAGGTTAAAGTACAAAGACTGGAGCTCAGATCCCCAGAACCCACATAATGTGGTGTGGGTATGGTGGCCCACCTATACTTGCAGCCTTGGAAAGCAGAGATAGGATCTCCAAGAGCAAGCTGGCTAGTGAGGCTACAGACTAGTCATACCTGAGGGCTCTGGGTTTGATTTACAGACCCTGCTTCAGTGAATGAGGTGGAAGGTGAATTGAGGATGATTCCCAGCATCAACCCAAGCCTCTGTACACACGCATGCACATGCGTACACACATACACGTGCACGAATATTGAAAAAGGAAAAAAAAAAAAAACAAGCCAGGCATGGTGGCATACACTTTCAGTCCCAGCACTCAGGAGGCAGAGGCAGGCGGATCTCTATGAGTTCAAGGCCAGCCCATTCTACAGAGCGAGCTCTAGGCCAGCTGGAACTAAAGGGAGACCCTGTCTCAAAAAAAATAAAAATAAAAGCCAGTCATGGTTGTGCACACCTTTAGACCTAGTACTAGGGAGGCAGAGGCAGGCGGATCTTTGTGAGTTCAAGGCCAGCCTGGTCTATGGAGTGAGTTCCAGGTCAGCTAGGGCTACAGGGAGACCCTGTCTCGAAAAGACCCCCCCCCCCAAAAAAAAAAAAACACAAAAAAAAACCCAAACGCCCTGACTGCCCTACAGGGAGCTATATTTTCTCAGCAATTCCCCCAAACTTTCCTTTTTTCTGTGAAAATACCTCAGAGTTCTATCTGATCTTGAGAATTTTAGCTCCCTGACCCAAGCAGACTTGGGAGTGGGGCGGGTTCGGCTCCAGCAGGGGTTTTCATTCCTTGCCCCTCCATGAAGAACTGAGTCAGGCTGGATGGGACGGCAGATTGTTGGATGTGTCAGGCTTTGACAGCATGCCTTAGACCGAGCAGCTGGGGACGGGGTGCTTCTAAGAACGCTCGGCGATGGGACGGCAGAAGCAGACAGAGTGTCCTTTCTGAAGAACTGAGTCAGGCTGGATGGGACGGCAGAGTGTCCTTTCTGAAGAACTGAGTCAGGCTGGATGGGACGGCAGAGTGTCCTTTCTGAAGAACTGAGTCAGGCTGGATGGGACGGCAGAGTGTCCTTTCTGAAGAACTGAGTCAGGCTGGATGGGACGGCAGAGTGTCCTTTCTGAAGCCAGGCTCTTCGGGGGGTTGTCAGTGACAATGTGACCAGGGTGCAGTGACTCGAGAACCAATGTCGTGTTCCCGCAGGTCCACCAGAGTGGCTCGGGCTGGTCTCCAGTGGTGAGTTTCCCCTCCGCCTTCCTGGAAGGCAGTGCGTTTGGTTTAGGTGTACCTCGTGGACTCATGGGGGGCTGGATGGGCAGAGGCTTTCCCAGCCTGCTTCTTTGTCCCAAGCTATTACTGAGGCTGTTTTCTAGGCATATACTTAAGATCAAGGGTTGACAGACCTTGTCTATAAAGGGACACAAGTAGATATATTCATCTCATGGACCTATGCTTGCTGCTTTTATAGCTCAAAAGTAATATGTGTCTGACTATAGTGTATTCCAATAAAACTTTAATGACAAAACCAGATTTGGGGGCCTGCTGGTACCCTGATTAAGAAGGTTAAGAA
The DNA here is from genome assembly GCA_009823505.1 of Rhizomys pruinosus. NCBI lineage: Eukaryota > Metazoa > Chordata > Mammalia > Rodentia > Spalacidae > Rhizomys > Rhizomys pruinosus. The sequence continues at coordinate 557,741 of VZQC01003761.1, read as the reverse complement.
GATGAGGCTTGTTTATTTTGGCTTTGTTGACTATCACTGGGTCATGCACAGGCCACTTCTTTTGAATCTTACTGTGGTCTGAGGGATGCACAGAGCAGGCATGGGTGTGATGAATGTGGCACCTTTGTCTTGGAAGTGGCTGTTTACCAAATTACCAAGAGCCAATAGACAGTGCCCACTCTGTACTTTTATGTAAATGTGTCTTTTCCTCTTTCCCAATGTGCAAATATGCCTCCCTCTCCCCCATTCCCTCTGCAGTACGTGGAGGACAACCTGGGGGTGATGTCCGTGGGTTTCCTGCTCAGCAGCCCTGATGATGCTGTCATCTGGAGGGGACCAAAGAAAAGCGGTTTGTCACTCTGCTGCCTCTCTTGGTCAGATTCTGGCTCCACCGCACTGTCAGGGAGGCTATAAGAAAAGCGGTTTGTCACTCTGCTGCCTCTCTTGGTCAGATTCTGGCTCCACCGCACTGTCAGGGAGGCTGTAAGCTCCTGCTGGACTTTGCAGCATGGTAACGCTATTTTGCTGCTGCTGATGGAGCCCAGGACCTCATGCATGCTAGGCAGGTACTCTGCTGTGGAGCCGCACCCTGGCCTGAGTATAGTGTCTTTAAATGTTCATCCTCCCTGTTTGAAGAAAGCTATAAGAAATACAAGTTTTCAACTGGGCGTGGTGGTGCATGCCTTTAACCCTAGCACTCAGGAGGCAGAGGCAGGTGGATTTTTGTGAGTTCAAGGCCAGCCTGGTATACAGAGCAAGTTCCAGGACAGCTGGGGCTACAGGGAGACCCCGTCTCAAAAATACCAAAAAAAAAAAAAAAAAAACAAGAAATACAAGTTTTCAATATATATATATATATATATATATGTATATATATACACCCATATATATATATATATATGTGTGTGTGTGTGTGTGTGTGTATTTAATATCTGCTATATGCTTCTATGCTCTTGAGACATGTAACTTTATGTAGCTGGTTTGTGTCAAGGAGGGCAGTGTGAGAAGAAACCCCCTTGCCAGGTCAGTGTCGGGAAGGCAGAAGGTCATGGAGAAAGCATGGCTGAGATGCCCAGCCATGTGAGTTGTTGGAGTGACACAGGCCGTGCTGTATACAGTAGGATTTTAATGGGGGCAGTAGCACCAAACACATCAACAGATGTCACCCCCTCCCCCTGGGGACAGTGTCACCCAGTTGAGGGCCACTGTTGTGGAACGTAGGCAGATAGAGCTCAAGCTGCTTCTGGAGGTTGACGCCATGGAGGAAGGGCTCACATGCAACCTCACTCTCTTCAGGAATGATCAAGCAGTTCCTCCGTGATGTGGACTGGGGGGATGCTGACTACCTCATCGTGGACACCCCGCCTGGCACATCTGACGAGCACCTCTCAGTTGTCCAGTATCTGGCCGCAGCACACATCGATGGGGCCGTGATCCTTACCACACCTCAGGTGAGAGTGCCGAGGAGTGAGCGCCGAGCTGTGCTCTGCAGAGACTGCTCTTGTAGTGGCTCCTCAGAACATGTCCACAGACACTCTCATCATGGATCTGCAGAGACTGCTTACGAAAACTTGATATTGGCTGGCTAGGGTCAGAGCTCAAGGGTAAAGCCCATGCTTAGCAATCTATGAAGCCCTGGGTTGATCCCTGCTGCTGAAAAGAAAAATGTTTATCTTGGAGCCCTGGGTACATTCAAGAACAGAGCATATGCTTAGTATGCTCAGGGCCACAGATTCTGTTCACAGTGCTAAGAAAACAAACACAAGGGCATTGAGCCCACCCTGGGGACTGCCAGCAGAAAGGGTGTGGGCCAAGCAGGTGCTGGCCCTTATCCGGAAGCCACAGGAGCTCCTTGTGTTGGACAAAGGTGCTTCAGGCCAGGGATGCCCACTTCTCTGGCTCTTCACATCTAGCATCTGTAGGGCGGCCTTTTAGTAGACGCTTTGACAGAGCAGCAGAGTTTTATTCACAGGACACCAGGCAGGAAACCGCACAGATGGAATAACAAGAGACCCAGGCAGCCAGCTTACTCTAGCTAAAGTTCTCTTTCCCAATCACTGGACCTACAGGGCCAAGAGCCGCACTAGTACCTCAAGAGGTATTTCAAAGCTATGACCCTCTCAGGAGCCCTTGTGGTAAACTCTCAGGAGTTTCAGGGGTGCTATACCTGACCGCAGTGAGCCAGGCCAGGCATGGATGGACGTGCCTGTAATAATACTGAGTGGGAAAATGGTGAGGGGCCCAAGCTCTGCCGTGCACAGTGGAATGACCTACAGAGGGCAGTGTTCCTTGTTTTCTTCTTTCTGCTTCTTGTATTCATGTAACATCAGTCAGAGGTTAGCAAGATCTTGCTATAGAGAACCAGCTAGTGAATATTTCCATCTTTGGGGACCGTAAAGTCTTGTTATCACAACTCTGCAGTGCCACTGGGGAGCAGAGCAAACCTGACTGACTGAATGAATGGGCATGGCTTGTTCTGGAGCTTTCTTCACGGGTTCGGTCCATAGGGCATGGTTTGGTGAGCCCTGATACAGACATAAATCGCACCTTGGCTGAGCTCAGGATGCTCACAAGAACGTAGACAGGTTCACTCCAAGCTCCCTTTCCCCAGACCTGCTGACGGTGCTGTTAGCTGTTCAGGCTGATCCTCCAGGGTTCTGTGTGAAATGGACAGGGCTTTCACACAGGAGGCACCCAGTATCTCAAGGAACACAGTTCCCCTGCACTCTGATAGTGTGCCCACAGTGTTGCAGCCATCCCTGAACTCCCCACACATCGTTCATTGTCCTTTGGCTTTGGGGTAACTGCTCTGTGTGAACTTTGCCAGGAGGTAGCCCTCCAGGATGTCCGGAAAGAGATCACCTTCTGCCGTAAGGTGAAGCTGCCCATCATCGGCGTGGTGGAGAACATGGGCAGCTTCGTCTGCCCCAAGTGTAAGGTGAGGGTGCGGGGGGAGGGTCACAGGACACCTGGTGCTGCGGGGACAGCAGGGAGGGGCTCTCTAGGGGGAGGGCCACAGGACACCTGGTGCTGCGGGGACAGCAGGGAGGGGCTCTCTAGGGGGAGGGCCACAGGACACCCGGTGCTGCGGGGACAGCAGGGAGGGGCTCTCTAGGGGGAGGGCCACAGGACACCCCGTGCTGCGGGGACAGCAGGGAGGGGCTCTCTAGGGGGAGGGCCACAGGACACCCGGTGCTGCGGGGACAGCAGGGAGGGGCTCTCTAGGGGGAGGGCCACAGGACACCCCGGTGCTGCGGCTGCGGGGACAGCAGGGAGGGGTTCCCTAGGGGATCAGCCTGCTTTCCCTGCTGCGTTGAGAAGTAGCCCTTCACTACTGCCTGAGGGAGAAGGGTTGGGGTTTTACATCTAGAATGTTTGAAAACGAGTGCATTCTTATACTGAACCGAAACAAAGTTTCCTCCGCTTCCATCTTCCTCACAGAAGGAATCTCAGCTCTTCCCCCCCACAACGGGGGGTGCCGAGGCCATGTGCCAGGACCTAAAGGTCCCTCTCCTGGGTAGAGTGCCTCTGGACCCACACATAGGTAAGTCTGAACACTGCCCACTCAGCCAGCCTGACCACACATGGGCTTCACATGCAAGAGCAACGGTGGGGTGTGGACTGGACACTTCAGAGCTGTGTGATCGGGCTGGGAGCACAGAGCAGAACCTGGCCTGGGAGGTAGTGGTGAGGTGTGGAGGGGGCATCCAGAAAAAAGACACTGAAGAGACGGTAAGGAGGAAGAAAGGCTACGGAAGTGAATGGCAAGTTGCCGTCTGAGGGGAGGGTGAAGTGGAAATCTCCCTCCAGTTGCCCCTCAGGCCACAGCTTCTTTGCCTCTCTAGCACAGAGATGGCCCACTGCCCTCCGTGCCAAGGTCATTGACCTGCTGTTGGGGACCATGGTGGGTCTCCTAGGATCCTGATGTATCTGCTTTGATTAACTTCTGCACTAAGGGAGGGGGGTGCACACCTGTCTCCATCCCACACTCATCCATTGTGCCGGCTTGCTGTAGAGAAGCGTCAAACCGGGCTACAGCTCCTACTCCTGTAGATGTCAATCAGGACGAGTTGACTGTGCTTAAGTGGCATATCCCGGTGACAGAACTTAGCAGCAGGAAGTAGAGTCACATGTGCCAGATGCCTGGGTCTGAGCGAAGAGCCCAAGGCAGCTGTGGAGGAAGTTTGGGCCTAGCTGCAGACGGCTCTGTACCCAAATGTAGGCCTGGCCTTCCCCTGTCTGTGAAGAAGGGATTGAGGTGTTTGAGCAGGGCCTGGGGTATGTCAGGTGGTCACACAGGGAGCTGTGCATTGGTATGGAGAGGAAGGTGCATGCCCACCTTTCCAAGGAGCCATGTGTTTCCTGGGCTAACATGCAGGCCTCAAGAAGTGTGTGTGGCCCAGAGGGTGCTAGAGTGCGACTATAGGGCTGGGAAGGACTGGCAGTCTGATACGCCTTGTGTGGGTGACCTTAAAGATGAAAGGATATGTGGAGAAAGCAGTGGGCAGGACTGGGGCACTGAGCAGAAGTCGTGTGCCTGTGCTTGTGTTCCACAGTGTGTGTGTGTGTGTGTTTCTGGGGAGATGCCCAAGGCATTCGTTCCTATCTGAATTGGCTTTCTAGTTTTCCTTTCGGATTCCATATTTTTAAACTCATTGTCTCCTTTCTTACCTGGGCTGACAATAACTTGGTCTCTTCTAATGATGACTTCTGGGTCAACCCAGAGCTGCTGGATCAGTTCTTTGAGTCTGGAACCTGCTTTCACCATTTGCTACCCAACTCACTCACCCACAGCAGACCCACGGGACACTGCTGAGGCTCCGGGGATCTTGGTGTGCTTTCCCTGCTTGGTTCTCCGTCAGTGGGAACTCTGTAGATAGCTGCACTGTGACGGTGCATAAAGGAGCCCCATGACCTTGCCGCACTGAGCTCATTTTCCCTCCATCTCTCTAAGGTAAGAGCTGTGACAAAGGCCAGTCATTTTTTGTTGAAGCCCCAGATTCACCAGCTACAGCAGCCTACAAAAGTATAATTCAAAGTAAGTACATGAGACACCTCCTAGCAGGAGCCTCCCACAGCAGGCAGCAAGGCGGGGCAGCAGGGCTGCTAGGGACGAGGGCCCAGGAAACCAAGGGAATTCTTCATGTGTCAGTATTGTGAGCTCAGCCAGCAGCAGCTGAAGTCCTGCAAAGGTGGCAGCTCACCGCTTGTCTTGTTTTCCAGGAATTCAGGAGTTTTGTAATTCCCATCAATCAGAGAATGCAAATCTTAATAGTTCCTGAGTGGGACGGCGCCAAGGACCATACTGCTCCCAGCCACAGAACCCATAGGCGACATCCAGCCACATGGGGACATGCGGGTCCCCAAGTAAAAGGGGACCAGATGCTGGCATGGTTGGAAGTGGCTTCCTCAGAAATGCGTTAATCATCTGTCTGTCCGCGGGTACAGGGCACTCTACACACATGCCTTTGTAAAATAAAAATGCCTCCTGGAATCTGCCCTGCAGCCTGCTTCCTGAAGTCCAGGGTTGGAGCCTACTGCCTCACAGGGCTCCCCACGGGCTGGTTTTTGCTGCAGGTGAGAAGGAAGCCTAGGAAGGGACAAAGGCAGGACTTGGCTGCAGAACCACATCTATCCCTCATGGAGGGACAGTGACCTGGCCAGTGGCCCCCACTGGGCAATCAAAACTCCTTGAAAAGCCCGTAAGTCCCCCATGAGGTGAAAGAGCCTGTGGTCTCTCTCAACACTCTGCTTAGTAATGAGTGCAAGATATCCAGTAATTCCCAGGGTCCAAAGCAAACCGTTTTTATGGTGCTTTTGAGAGACAGATAGATTCTTGTGATTGGAGGATGAGGCGGGAACTGAGAGCACTTAAGAGAAGAGTCACTTCAGATTTCCACACCACCAGCGTATTAAAGGGGAAGCCCCCCCTTTTTCCTTTCCCACCTCTTTACAACTGCACCTGTGGTTGGATGTACTGGGGTCTGGGAGGAGGGTGCAGCCTTTCTGAAGCTGGATGGGCCTGCAGAGCCCTGAGTAGACCCTGAACAACGTGTGTCCAGCTAGGACTTGCTTCAGGTCTCAGGTCTCTTGCCTAGGCCTGGGCACTGCAGGGAGCTGCATGGCCCTCAAGCTCCCTCTCACCTAATGCTGGTGAATGTCCAACCCTGGAGCCCAGTCTCCTGAAAGTCACTTGGGGAGGCTTGAAGGGAAAAACCACGCTCTGCCCTGCCGGCTCACTGGGACAAGGTCTGTTGCTGTGAGCCCCAGTGTTCAGAAGTCACTGTACAGCAAGCCTGTCACATTAGAGACTTACCCAGGCCTCCCTTTACACATATGTGCTGGCTTCAAAACAGAAAGCTTTGTGATTTGTTCCTTAACTCTGTGGGAATAGTGAGGGTAGATGTATGCATGCCAGAATGTGTGTTTGGGGTCAGAGGACAACTTCTGGGGAGTCCGTCCTCTCCTTCCACCTTGTCTTTGAGGCAGGGCTCATCTGGTGCTGCGCTGTATCTTCCAGGCTAGCTGGCCTGTGGGTTTCTGGTTAATTCTGTCTCCCTATCTCACTGTGTGGGTGCTGAATTACAGATCCGTACCACCACATCTGGCTTTTTACATGGGTTCTGGGACTAGAATTTAGGTTATCGGGCTTGAACACTCAATACTTTCTTCTGATGAGCCATATTTGGGGTCAGTTCTGTAGGAGGGTTGTTTGTTTTGTTTTGTTTGTTTTGTTTTTTTTTGAGACAGGGTCTCCCTATAGCCCCAGCTGGCTTGGAACTCACTTTGTACACTAAACTGACCTTGAACTCACAGAGATCTGCCTGCCTCTGCCTCCTGAGTGCTAGGATCAAAGGCATGCGCCACCAAGCCCAGCTTAAAGATGGTTCTTAGCTGCCATGTGGGTGCTGGGAATCAAACCCAGGTCCTCTGCAAGAGCATTCAGTGCTCTTAACCACTGAGCCATCTCTCCAGCCCCAATTTTCTTTTTTTGGTATTTTTGAGATAGGGTATCCCTCTAGCCCCAGGCTGGCCTTGAACTCAGAGAGATCCGCCTGCCTCTGCCTCCCGACACATGTGCCACCATGCCCGGCTATAGTTTTTCTCTTTTAAGTGTTTTATTACTTTTTATTTTTGTTTTTTTTTTTTACTTATTACTTTTTATTTTATGTATATGAGTATATTGCCTGCATGTGTGTAAGTGCACCCATGTTGTGCAATGCCTGTAGAGGTCAGAAGATGTCATCAGATCCCCTGGAACTGGGGTTATGGATGGTTGTTAGCCACCATGGGGTGCTGGGATTTGAACCTGGGTCATCTGCAAGCGCAGTCAGTGCTCTTAATTGCTGAACCATCTCTCCAGCCTCTCAATTCTGTAATTAAAAAAAAAAATCACTTAAAAATAAATGGCAGTCACAAAATGTCAAACACTGGCTACATGGTCAGTTCTTAGAGACAGGATTGGGGGTGCCACTGTTGGTGAGGGATGGAGAGCCAGTGTCTAAAGCACAGACTTTCTGTTGGAGGAGGTGAGAAGGTTCTGGAGTGAACAGTGTGGCGGTTGCACAGCACCATGAAGGTGCTTCATCCCCAGAACTGTGTATTGAAATGGCTGACACAGTTGATTGCATGCACTACACAAAACAGCAGCAGTGAAAACTCCCAGATGATGGGGAGATGGTTAGAGACTTCTGCTGCCAACAGGAGCCTTCACTCTGTGCACCCAGGGTTGGGGGGGGGGTGAGTAGCAGGCAGGAAGGTGGGGATCAAGAGAGGAACTCAGTTACTCACCGTCTGGAAAATTGTCTGGGACAGAAAGCTGGCTGCAACCTTGCTGATGTCTCCCTCTGCCCCCATCTTGCAGAGGATGTAGCCGTAGAGATTAGCAGTTTGCAGTGAGATCCCAGCAATCACAAGAGCCTGCATTGGCCAGAGCAAAGGGAAGCCTGCTGAGGGGGCAGACTGAGGGAAGGGGCGCAGGCCTGCAGGCCGCAGCAGACTGAGGGAAGGGGTGCAGGCCTCCAGGCCGCAGCAGACTGAGGGAAAGGGCGCAGACCTAAAGGCCGCAGCAGACTGAGGGAAGGGGCGCAGGCCTCCAGGCCGCAGCAGACTGAGGGAAAGGGCGCAGACCTGCAGGCCGCAGCAGACTGAGGGAAGGGGCGCAGGCCTGCAGGCCGCAGCAGACTGAGGGAAGGGGTGCAGGCCTGCAGGCCGCAGCAGACTGAGGGAAGGGACGCAGACCTGCAGGCCGCAGCAGACTGAGGGAAGGGGCGCAGGCCTGCAGGCCGCAGCAGACTGAGGGAAGGGACGCAGGCCTCCAGGCCGCAGCAGACTGAGGGAAGGGGCGCAGGTCTGCAGGCCGCAGCTGGCCTGGACACCCAGCATCTGAGAGACTAGAATCATTTGGGTTCACAGGGAAGAGACAGCAGCAAGAAGCTGAAGGCACTCCAGGTCACAGTGCGGATGGGGCCAAACTTCAGGGCCCACGTGTCATGACAGTGTTGCTTCTGGTGTGTCCTCATTGAATGGACTGTGACATACCATCCCTCCAGAATTCAGCTTCAACATTGTCATTCTTACTCCTACCCAGGAAAGGGTCTCTATCAAAAACAGATGTCATACTTTTTAATAATAATTTCCTTGGGACTGAAGTGCTTGCCTAACGTGTGATATACCCATTCAATGGGATATTTAACCATGCAAATGAGTAGTGTACTGAACACTACAGCTTTAGATGGACCTGCAGATAACGCTATGTGAAAGAAGCCACTTAAAAAGACCATGTATGATTTTACTTACGCAACATATTTCAAAATTGGCCAGTCTATATAGAATGAGAGGCTAGTGTGTGCCAGGGGTTGGGGAAATAAGAAATAGTGGGTGATTCCTAAAAAGCACAAAGTTTTGGGACTGATGAAAATAATTAAAATTGGGGCTGGAGAGATGGCTCAGCAGTTAAAGAGTGCTTGCTGCTCTTACAGAGGACCTGAGTTCAGTTCTCAGTACCCATGTCAGGTGGCTCACAACCACCTATAACTCCAGCTCCAGAGGATCTAATGTTCTCTTTGTTTTTTTTTTTTTTTTCCTGTAATGTCCTCTTTGGCTTTTGATGGCCGTCTGCACACACAGGAACATATACATAATTAAAATACTAAAATTTTAAAGTCCTGATACTAGTTGTGGTGTTGGTTATACAACCCCACAAAAATACCAAAAGCCATTGGGTATATCTTTCAGGCAGTTTAAAATGTGTTTGTAGCCGGGCATGGTGGCACACGCCTTTAATCCTAGCACTTGGGAAGCAGAGGCAGGCAGATCTCTGTGAGTTCAAGGCCAGTCTGATCTACAGAGCAAGTTCCAGGACAGCCAGGTTGGCAGGGAGACCCTGTCTCACAAAGACAAAAAAAAAAAAAAAGTGTGTGTGACTGTCCAAACTAAGCTGTTACAGCTGTCACAGAGGTGGAGGCCTGCTCCTGCAGCCCCTGGTGTGTGGAGCAGTCAGGAACAGGAGGGTCAGGTGTGCCTTACCAGCCACTTGAGCTTCAAGGAGAACAAGGTGCTGAAGAAGAACATGATCCAGATCACTGGGCAGATGATGAGGCCAAGCCAGAAGATGCGTGCCTCTGTCTCGGTGGCAGCCATGTGGCTCGGAGAGACCTGTTGGAGGACAGCATTGCATTTTCACAAACAGGGCGCTTGCTTTCGCTTGTAGGCACTTTTGCTCTGCATTTCACAAAGCATCTCATATAGAGTGGAGCTTAGATACTCACAGAACTGCAAGAAGACCTTGTAATGGCTTCATGCGGCCACCACCCCAGGTCTCATCAGCCCGGCTTGTCATGGAGCTTACCTTTCCTGCTTCAAAAATCCAGTGGCTTTTCCCATCCTCGTCTATCTGGTTCCACCATCGAAGCCCCACCATGAGTCTTCCAGTTACATTCTGAGGACAATGGACAAAGGGCACTGAGCACCCCAGGGAGAAGTGTGTCGTCGTGTCCTGGTCCCCCCCCCCCCCAGAGATATGTGTTGCAGAGTACTGCCACAATGCACATGTGATGAGAGGACAGCTTGTCAGTCCCCTCCTGCCACCACGTGGGTCCCAGGTTTGGCAGGTGCCTTTATCTGTGAGCCGTCTCTCCAGCCCCTCACACACACCCTTCCCTTCCTTTCTGTAGGACTTTTACTTTGTTAATGTTAGCCTGCTAGTGGCAAGCACCTGCAGCCAGCACTCAGGACGCTACACAGCAAGAGCACGGGGGGGGTGGGGGGGGGAACAGGACAACGACGACACACTTCTCCCTGGGGTGCTCAGTGCCCTTTGTCCATTGTCCTCAGAATGTAACTGGAAGACTCATGGTGGGGCTTCGATGGTGGAACCAGATAGACGAGGATGGGAAAAGCCACTGGATTTTTGAAGCAGGAAAGGTAAGCTCCATGACAAGCCGGGCTGATGAGACCTGGGGTGGTGGCCGCATGAAGCCATTACAAGGTCTTCTTGCAGTTCTGTGAGTATCTAAGCTCCACTCTATATGAGATGCTTTGTGAAATGCAGAGCAAAAGTGCCTACAAGCGAAAGCAAGCGCCCTGTTTGTGAAAATGCAATGCTGTCCTCCAACAGGTCTCTCCGAGCCACATGGCTGCCACCGAGACAGAGGCACGCATCTTCTGGCTTGGCCTCATCATCTGCCCAGTGATCTGGATCATGTTCTTCTTCAGCACCTTGTTCTCCTTGAAGCTCAAGTGGCTGGTAAGGCACACCTGACCCTCCTGTTCCTGACTGCTCCACACACCAGGGGCTGCAGGAGCAGGCCTCCACCTCTGTGACAGCTGTAACAGCTTAGTTTGGACAGTCACACACCAACTTTTTTTTTTTTTTTGTCTTTGTGAGGAACAGGGTCTCCCTGCCAACCTGGCTTTGTCCCTAGAACTTGCTCTGTAGATTCAGACTGGGCCTTGACATCACAGGATCTGCCTGCCTCTGCTTCCCAAAGTGCTAGGATTAAAGGCGGTGTGCTCACCATGCCCGGCTAACATTTTACTCTTTTTTTTTTTCTAGATTAAATTTTGGTATTTTTGTGGGGTTGTATAACCAACACCCCCACAACTAGTATCAGGACTTTTTAAAATTTTTAAGTATATTTTAATTAATCTATATGTTCCTGTGTTGCAGACGGTTCCATGCAAAGCCAAAGAGGACAACTTACGGAAAAAAAAAAAAAAACAAAAGAGAACATTAGAATCCTTCTGGAGCTGCTGGAGTTTCAGGTGGTTGTGAGCCCGACATGGGGACAGAGAACTGAACTCAGGTCCTCTGTAAGGCAGCAAGCACTCTCTTAACTGATGAGTCATCTCTCTCAGCACCCATTTAATTATTTTCATCAGTCCCAAAACTTTGTGCTTTTTAGGAATCACCCACTATTTCTTATTTCCCCAACCCCTGGCACACACTAGCCTCTCATTCTATATAGACTGGCCAATTTTGAAATATGTTGCGTAAGTAAAATCATACATGGTCTTTTTAAGTGGCTTCTTTCACATAGCGTTATCTGCAGGTCCATCTAAAGCTGTAGTGTTCAGTACACTACTCATTTGCATGGTTAAATATCCCATTGAATGGGTATATCACACGTTAGGTTGCAGCACTTCAGTCCCAAGGAAATTAAATTATTAAAAGAGGTATNCTCTCTCTCTCTCTCTCTCTCTCTCTCTCTCTCTCTCTCTCACACACACACACACACACACACACACACACACGTGAAAATAAGTAAATAAAACACAGGTGTTGAACTGTAATCATTTCTCAAGTCAGCTTTCCAGGCCTCTAATCTTTAAGTTTACTTTAAAAATTGAGGCTTGGCCGGGCGTGGTCGTGCACACCTTTAATCCTAGCACTTGGGAGGCAGAGGCAGGCGGATCTTTGTGAGTTCAAGGCCAGCCTGGTCTATAGAGTGAGTTCCAGGACAACTGGGGCTACAGAGAGACCCTGTCTCGAAAAAACAACAACAAAAAAAGTGAGACTTGGGGCTACAGAGACAGCTCAGAGGTTAAGAGCACTGGCTGAGGCCAGGGGTGGTGGTGCACGCCATTGATCCCAGCACTCAGAGGCAGAGGCAAGTGGATCTCTGTGAGATCAAGGCTTGCTCTGGCAGAAGACCCAGGACCACATGGTAGCTAACAGCCATGCACAACTCCAGCTCCAAGGGAACCCTTCCCTCTTCTAGCTTTCACAGGCATTGCACACGCATGCACACTTACATACATCCAGGCAAAACACTCATTTGCATAAAATAAAAATGACTTGTGGGAGTCGGTTCTGTCCTCCTACCATGGGAGTTCCAGGGACGGAACTCAGGTCGTCAGCTGGGCAGTGGCTTCTTTACCTGCTGAGCCATCTTACTGGTCACTCTGTTCCTTGGAACATAGCAATGGTTCAAACAAACAAAAGCCACCTCTGGGCCCCACATGTACAGAGGATGTCACCATCTGGGAGCAAAGCCCACATGTCCCTAGAGAGGGGCCTTACCTTCACAGACCAGAAGTCAAAGGACAAGAGGAGAAGCACGGTGACAAAGCAGCCCACAAAGCTTCTGCTGAACCAGTCACAGCACACGTAAGTGACGATGGCACTTACTCGGAAGAACAGGTGGAAGAAGGTGGCCAGGGGGTGCCTAGGAAGAACCCAGGAGGTGCCCGGAGTAAGCCAAGAGCAAGGCCATTAAGCTCTCTTCAGCATCCCCAGCAGGACATTCTTCCCTGGGCAGTTCAAGCTCAGGCGTTAGCCCTTAAGACACAGGTTAGCATCCAGAAATGTGTGCGTGTGCGTGTGTGTATTACACAAAGTCCCAAGCTGATCCCCAACTTTAGCCAACAATGACCTTGAACTTCTGATCCTCCTTCCTCCACCTCCTCCTTGCTAGACACAGGTGTGGACTGCTGTGCCTGGTTTATGTGGTGCTGGGAATCGAACCCAAGACTCACGTATACTAGGCAAATACTCTACACACTACGTCTCCAAGCCCCTGAAACACAATACTGCAATATTGTTTTCTTTCCCTTGAACCCAGGACTTGACTCCAAAAACCATGTACCCTGTTTGAAACAAGGTCACATTTGAAGTGAAGTGAGATTGTGTGTGCTTGACTTCCTGCCCAGCAGTGACAACAGCCAGTTCCCTAAACGGAGCTTGGGTTATTCCGCTGGCAGTGGAGTGCACGCGCAGCCCGCACAGCAGAGCTCAGGTCACTAGGAAAGGCATTCACCTGGAGAGAGGAAGTGGTGTGGTCCAGCTCATGCCAGCTGCTCAGCCAGAGCTGGTACCTGGGTGCGGATGTTTCCTGAGGGGAACCGGTTCCTGGCCCTGCACATTCAGGCACCAGCCTGTGGGGAGTGTGACCCACCGGAGGCCCTCAGCCCAGCTGCTGCTGTTCAGTGAGTCAGAGACGGAGCACTGGGAAGACTATATATCCGGAGCAGATAGCAATGCTCATGGGGGACAGGCATGGGATGGCGGAGGGGGACACCAGACAAGGCTTGTAGCTTTGGGTTCCTTCCAGTTTCTGCAGAGCACACAAGTAAAGAGCTACAGCTTGGGTAGGATGGAGCAGAAACCACAGCGTCAGACTGGTGAGATGTCTGATGAGACTAGAGGTCTGGGGGTGTGGCTCAGTTGATAGAGTGCTCACCTAGCTACAGGCCCCCAGTTTGATTCCAGCACTCTATAAACCAGGCGTGGTAGTGTACACTGGAATACCACACGTGGGAGGGGGAAACAGGAGGGTAACAAGTTCAAGGTCATCTAAATAGGGAGTTAAAGGCTAGCCTGGGCTACAGTGAGACTTATCTCAAAATTATATATATAATTTATATACATTTTATATATAAATGATATATATGCATATATATGTTGTTTCTTTTGAGACACAATCTCCCAGTAGCCCCAGCTGACCTGGAACTCACTATGTAGACCAGACTGGACTTGAACTCACAGAGATCCACCTGCCTCTGCCTCTCGAGTGCTGTGATTAAAGTCATGTGCCACCATGCCAGGCACATTTTTTTTAATGTTTTTTAAATGTTTTATGTGTATGAGTGTATTGCCTGTATGTATGTAACTGTAGCCATGTCATGCAATGCCCACAGAGGTCAGAAGAGGGGATTTGAGCCTCAGGAACTGGAATTACAGATGGCTGTTAGCTGCTGTGTTGGTTCTGGGAACCAAACCTGGTCTTCTGTAAGAGCAGCCAGTGCTCTTAACCACTGAGCCATCTCTCCAGCCCCCACATTTTCTTTTAATAAAATATTGCAGGTGATGTTCCTCACTAGCCTGTGTTCTGTCCCCATACCAGCTCTGGGTTAGGTATAAAACAGCAGGGGGGGCTGGATGTGGTGGTGGATACCTTTAATCCCAGCACGTGGGGAAGAGGCAGGCAGATGATGTCTGTGAGACTGAGGCCAGCCTGGTCTACATAGCAAGTTCAAGGCCAGCTAGGGCAATAGGGGGACCCTGTCTCAAAACATTAACAATAAAAGCAAAAAAGGCAGGAGTGGGGCTGGAGAGATGGCTTAGCAACTAAGAGCACTGGCTGCTCTTGCAGAAGACCCTGGTTCAGTTCTCCGCACCCATATGGTAGCTAATGACCATCCATAACTGGTTCTAGGGAATCCAACACCCTCTTCTGGCCTCTGTGCATTGCACACATGAGTGCACTTGCATGCAGACAGGCAAAAGACTCACACATAAAAATGAATCCAAAACAAGTTTTAACTGAAAGAATGGCAGGAAGTGGGTGATGAAAGATGCTAGAGCAGGGGGAAGGCTTGCTGTCCCCCAAGAATGCAGTGGGAGCAGATGAGATGCCAGTATACTCAAGTCTCAGTGGCAACAGGCCGACCTCTTATACCAGCTAGCAGGGAGACTCTGCCCCCCGCAACCCAGTGATAGAATTATATAACAATCCATCTGGCTGAAGTGCCCAGCTCCCACCTGTGCTTCAGGTGCATGCAGGAGGAAACATCACAGAGACTGTCTCAAAACTGGGTGGAGGGTGAGGACCAACTCCCAAGGTCATCGCCTGACCTCCACGCATGCACTGTGGCACTTGCACACCTGCACACCCCCCCACACACACACAAGGTCTAGTTCTTCTTTTGTATAAAATAGAGGTGCAGACCACTAGTACCCTTTCTAGGACCTGAAGAAACTGTGTCGGTGGTGTATACAGTGTTATGAAACACAAACTGCTCTGTGATTGGAAAACAGCTGCTATTTCAGCCCACAGTGTCACTGAAACTGATCCACCACCAAACAGCCACAGTGAAATTCCCTTCCAACCCCAACTTTTCCTCTCTGTGTCTTGGGGGAAGCATTTCGGGGATCCCCAGAACTCCCGATCCTCCCTGTGCATCCCCCCAAGTAGTCCGTCCTCATACTTCAACAAGTGGCATTTCGGTTAGGTATCTAACCCTACCCCTCCGGGAACCATTGAGAAGCTTGCTACCCTCAGGGCAAGAAAAGAAAAAAAAAAAAAACCCTGTGTGGAAAGGGAGAGATGAAATGACTAGTGTGGTCTAGGTGGGAGGACGCCGAGGGGTTCTGTTCAAGTCTCCTTCATTTGTAGTAGATTTGTAAACCCATTTCACAGTTGCAAGCTCTGGAGTGGATAGCCACTGTCGTCCTCCCTAGAGGGCTATGCAGTAGGTTCTCAGCCTGCAGTATTCGTAAGCCTCACTGGAGGTCAGCTGTGCACCACAGGGTCTCAGATGTGGGGTGAGACCCCAACGTGAAGTGCTCAGAGGAAAAGCATGGCTCTCTACAGGTTCAGTAAACTGCCAACGCTGGCCCATCATCTGTTTTTATAAATAAAGTTATTTTTAAACTTTTATTTTATGTGTATGACTATCTCGCCTGCATGTGTGTAAGTCCATCCATGTTATTCAATGCCCACAGAGGTCAGAGAGGTTGTTGGGGCCCCTGGAACTGGTGTTACCAACAGTTCTTAGCCATCATGTGGGTGCTGGAATTCAAACCCTGGTCTTCTGCAAGAATAGCCAGTGCTGTTCAACAGTGATGAGCTCCATCCTATAAATAAGATGGGGTTTTTTTTTGGGGGGGAGGTATTTTTGAGACAGGGTCTCTGTAGGCCCAGCTGGCCTGGAACTGGTTATGTAGACCAGGCTGGCCTCAAATTCACAGAGATCCACCTGCCTCTGCCTCCTGAGTGCTGAGATTAAAGGCATATGCTACCATGCCTGGCTTGTAAATAAAGTTGTCCTCTGACCCCATGCATACCCATCCACACACATCACACACACACACACACACACACACACACACATACACACAAAATATAATAATTTTTAAGTTTCCTGTTTGAAGCCACTGACCAAAACAGACCTTTGCAAGTCACTATAAGTTCTACATATGAGACAAGTCTGCATGCACCACCCCAAGCATTTGCTCAAGTGAGCTGAAAACAATACCTGCAGAGGACCTGGGTTCAATTTCCAGCACCCACATGGTGGCTAAGAACCGTCTTTAACTCCAGTTCCAGGGGAATCTGACACCTTCTTCTGACCTCCGTAGCATTGCACGACACGGATGCACAAACCTACATGCAGACAGTACACTCATACACTTAAAAAATAATTAAAAAATTGGCTTTGTAAAATAAATTTGGGTTTGATTCCCAGCACCCACATGGTGGCTAAGAACTGTCTTTAACTCCAGTTCCAGGGGAATCCGACACCTTCTTCTGACCTCCGCAGCATTGCACGACACGGATGCACAAACCTACCTGCGGACAGTACACTCATACACTTAAAAAATAATAAAAAATTGGCTTTGAAAAAAATTTTTTTTAATTTAAAAA
Source organism: Rhizomys pruinosus (assembly GCA_009823505.1). Taxonomy (NCBI): domain Eukaryota; kingdom Metazoa; phylum Chordata; class Mammalia; order Rodentia; family Spalacidae; genus Rhizomys; species Rhizomys pruinosus. The sequence goes on along the minus strand of VZQC01003761.1, from coordinate 540,873 downwards.
ACTCAAAAGATTTCTTTTCAGTCAGCTTTGGTGTGTGTACACAGGTGCTCTAATCTGTAAACGCACGTGTGGAGGTCAGAAGTCATTGTCAGGCGTCCTCAGTCAGTCTTCACCTTATTTATCTATTTGAGACCAGGTCTCACGGCGTAGTCCTGGCTGGACTCATAGAGATCCACCCACCTCTGCCTCCTGAGTGCTGAGACTGAAGGCGTATGCCACCATGCCCCACTTAACCTTACTTTCGAGAAAGGTCTCTCAAACCTGGAACTCACACTTTCAGCTAGGCTGGCAGGCAATGCACCCTCGGGATTTGCCTGTCCCTGTCCCTCAGTGCTAAAGTTCTGGGCATGCACCATCAGGCCTGGCTTTTTCCTTTTTTAGACAGGATCTCCCTATAGCCCCAGCTGGCCTGGAACTCACTCTGTAGACCATGCTGGACTTGAACTCACAGAGATCTGCCTGCCTCTGCCTCCCGAGTGAGTTTTAGGAATAAAGGCATGCACCACCACGCCCAGGTTCTTAGCTGCCATGTGGGTGCTGGGAATCGAACCCAGGTCCTGTGCTAGAGTAGTCGACACTCTTAACCACTGAGCCATCTCTCCAGCCCCAGGCCTGGCTCTTTTCTGTGGGTCCTAGGGCTCGAACTCGGGTCCTCGTGCTTGCACAGCAAGCACTTTCCTGACAGCCATCTGCCTACCCCGGTACTTGGGACCTTTAAAGCTGTCTCTGGCATGAATTTCACATCAAACATCCTACTTTAAATTCTGTCAGCCCTGAGGCATTCTGGAATGTTCTGTTCTTCAGTGTGGCCCAGGTGGGAGTGAAGGATGCCACCAGTCCCTGGCCTCCTCCGCCTGGTCACTCTCATGCTCTGTGCTCCCCTTTCCTCTTTCAACATCTTGGATCCCAGGGTCATCAGGTATCACTGACTGGTAAAGATCCTTGTGACATGGGATTCAGACAACCTCTGCCTAAAGTGAGCCTGCAAGACAGGCTACATCCACACGGGGGCATGCCCTCATGACGCTGTACCCTGGAGCTGAAGCAATCCATCCTTGAGAACCAGACTGCTCCGGCTTAGGTGATGCCAGCATCGACTCTTCAGGACCACCTTCCAGAAGGTGATGGACACAGAAGCCACTGACCCTTGGCCAGGACTGCTTAAGCAGGCAGACACCTTGCCCCTACTGCCTCGAATCTTTCTCTAGTTAAACCTAAAATTCCTAAACACTGAGCGTGGTGGCACGCCTTTAATCCCAGCCCTCCAGAGGCAGAGGCAGGTGCATCTCTGTGAGATTGAGGCCAGCCTGGATCACACAATGAATTCTAAGTGGGCTGGGACTGGGGAGACCCTGTCAAAAAACAAAACAAAACAAACAACAACAACAACAAACTCATAAAGCTCCTGTTAATACCTTGAAGACAGACTAGCGGGCCCCAGGCCTCTCTATCCGTTCCTCTTCCCCGTGTGGCCACTGACCATTCCTCCCCCTCTGCTCTTTATTGTGACTGACTCTTTAGTAGGCCTTTGGGGACAGTTGGCCCAGTCCAGTCTGCTGGGGCTTCCAGAACTGGGTTTTGCACTAAAACTTGGGCTAGATAGGCAAGGCATTAGTTATCTTTCCTTCTCAATTACTCTCCTGAGGACAGTAGCCCTTGAGAAAAATGGCAGCAATCTTGCTTAAAGCAGTCCAGGAGTGGGGGACGGGATGGGCTGGACAGGCTGACAAAGAGTGGCCAGTGAGGGCCACTGTTTTCTGTCCATCTATGTAAATTTGAATTAAAAAGCAGAAAAAGAAAATCATACCAAGCTGGTCTGGATTTTGCACTGAGACACAAGCATCTCATGTAGGCAGAGCTAACAGGGTGGTATTCTGGTGCCTTGGGTGGCCTGTCTGTGGTTTAAAAAAAATTCACACCTAAAAATCCCCAATTGGGTAGCTGGTCACTGCAGCTGGATGCCTGAGGAAAATTCCAGAACCCATGTCCTTTTTCTGGGTTTATCAGTTCCTCTTCACCTAAAAGGGGGGGGGGCAGTAGTCGAAAAATCTCTATGTGACACAAATGCCAGACTCTCCCAGATGACAGTGGTACAGTGACAGCCAGAGTCCAGGAACTCAGTCCTGCTCCAAGAGGCACAAAACTGTTTATCTGTTTGTTTGCTTGTTCATGTGTGTGCACATGTGGCAGTGGGGCGGGGGCAGAGGACAACCTCAGGCAGCATCTACCTTATTTTCTGAGACAGACTCACTGACCCTGAGCTCACCAATTAGGCTAGGCAGACTGGCTGGCCAGTGAGTCCCAGGGAGCCACTCCCCAGCGCTGGGATTACAGGTGTATGCCATTGTACCTGGCTTTTGTTCTCATTGGTTCTGAGGTTGAACTCAGGTCCTCCTGCTTAAAAGGTAAGAGGTATATCACCCAGTCCCCTTGCCGTTAATTTTTTTTTTAGACAAGATCTCCCTCTGTGGCTAAAGCTGAGTTCAAACTCATGATCCTCCTTCCTCTGCCTCCCAAGTGCTGGGATTACAGGCATGCCCACACTGGGACACTCTAAGATACCATGGCCCATCTGTGGAATGAGAGAATAGCATTTGCTATGTCTTAATCGTGTGGAAGGTAAAATACCTATGATGCCAGGGTAGAGGGAGACTTGTGTATGCTTGTTAACTTAGTTACTGTCTGATTTATTAATAGTGGAGATTGTTTAGAACAGAATAGAAACGTTTACATGTCCTTTGTTAGGCAGATGTTTTCCCCAGTGTTAAAAGTGACTCCGGAGTTGCTATTTATTTCTCTGGCCTAGACACCCACCCACGTACACAAATTCAGGGGGCCTCTCTGTAACCAGCAATGACCTACCATGAAGATTCCGGTAGAAGGAGTAACCCCGAGCGTCAGGAGATGGCTAAGAGGTGTTTGCACAGGAAGAACTAAGTAGAGTCTGGCTGGCCTCGGTCACATCTATATGAGTGTGAGTGTGCAGTATGTGCTCGTGTGGGTGTGTGCTCAGGTGTCATTCTTCAGGACTCATCCACCCTGCTTTTGTGAGACAAGCTGTGTTACTGGGACTTGGGGATCACTCAGTAGCCTAGCCGGGCTGGCCAGTGACCCCAGGGATCCACCAGTCTCTTCCTTCACTACGCTGGTACTGTAAGAGTGTGCCACCATACACAGTTGTTTTTTGTTTTGTTTTGTTTTTTTTCTGTAGGTTCTGGGGGTCGAACTCAGGTTGTCACACTGTCGAGGTAAGCACGGTCAACTAAATGCTCTCTGCAGTCTGGGCCTCAGTCACTTCTCCACCTGCTAGCCCCTCTTGGTCTCTCGGGAGCTCACTGGAATCACAGGACCTGCACCGAATCAGCCTGTGTCTGAGGCTGCCTTTCTTGACTTGATTTTCACTATCAGCTCAGGACCAGGAATGAAGCAGAAAAGCTCAGAAGGCAGCCAGTATGAGAGAGGGAGTGTGCATCACCCTCCAGATCCCAGGGCTGTGCTAGCTCAGGTCATGCTCCTGGGGTACCTTCCTCTGACTCTGCTCAGACAGGACTGCCACCCTCCCAACTGGCCTCTGGCTTCACATGACAACATGGCCTCCTGCTCCCCTATCAGGGCTGGAATCGAAGGTTCTGGACCCACTGAGCCACTGAAGATGCTGGTTGCTGAGTGCCCACAGTTCTCACTCAAAGGTCAGCACGACTAGGGTTTGTGTGTGGAAGTGAATAACAGAGCAGACTTCCCTCTGGCTGCCACAGCTTTCCCCTCCTGTTTCTGTTCTTTATTTCTTCTTAAAGATACATGCCAACTTTAGAAGCCGGTTGGCACAGTATGGGAATGTAAGGAAGCTCATGGGTAGCCACTCATTGCTCTGTCCAGAGAGCACTTGAGTGCAGACCTTAACTCTCAGCCCAGGATGCAGGAGAGCCTGCACTGGGAGTCCACCCAGCATCAGCACAATGCACATTTAGCCTGACCATCTATGCTCTGATGCCCCTGAACTCCTGGACTCCCTTAGCCAAGGCTCTGGAGTTTTCCAAAGATGTGGGACCCCAAGGAACTAAAAACAGGGACTCAGACAAAACTATGAACTGTACGCGGCTGCTTATGACAGCATTAATCACAATGGCTAAAAGGTGAAAATACCCCAAATGTCCATCAACAGACCAGCCAATAAGCAAAATGTGGTCCAATCGTATAGGAGAGTATTATCCGGCTATTCAAAGAATGTGTGCCGGGAGCTGTAGGTGGACCAACCTTGGAAACCTGATGCTAAGTGAAAAAAGGCGAATACCAAAGGACAGCTCTTGTAGAACTCCATTGGTACGTGGTACCTGGGATAGTCAAAGTAACAGACAAACAGAGCAGGATTGGGGCTGCAGGTATGGCTCAGCAGTTAACAGTGCTTGCTGCTTTTGCAGAGTTCCCAAGTTTGGTTCCCCACACCCATGATAGATGGCTCACAAACACCTGTAACTCCAACTCCAGGGGACCTGACACCTTCTTCTGGCCCCTAAGGGCACTGAACTCACAACACACACACACACACACACACACACACACACACAAATAAAATCTAAAACAAAAACAAACAAAAAAACAAACAAACAAACAAAACAGGAGGAGTAAGCTAGAGACTACCACGGGCTGGGGTAGGAGAACAGGGGACTGTTTTCTGTGGGTACAGAGTTTCAGTCTGGGAAGATGAAAAAATTCCTGGAGATGGCTGGTAGTGAAAGCCATACAACACGAGTGAAATTACCACCACCAAACTGTTCACTTGAAAATGGTTAAAACGAGCTGACAAGACGGCTCTGTGGGAAAGGCATGTGTCAGTCACCAAACCTAATGACCTGGGACCCACATGGTAGAAGGAAAGAACCAACTATGGAAGGTTGTGATTTTAAAAATTTATTTCTTCATGTATAGGTATGTATTTATGTATGTTTATAGATGTTTATGAACATGCCCTGGCACTTGCATGGAAGTCAGAGGACAACTTGCAAGAGTCCTCTCCTCCCACCATTGGATCCCAGGGATCTAACTTAGGTTGTCGGGCTTGGCAGCAGGCGCCTTTACATGCAGAGCCACCTCACTGGATCCCAGGGATCTAATTTAGGTTGTCGGGCTTGGCGGCAGGTGCCCTTACATGCAGAGCCACCTCATTGGATCCCAGGGATCTAACTTAGGTTGTCGGGCTTGGCAGCAGGCGCCTTTACATGCAGAGCCACCTCACTGGATCCCAGGGATCTAATTTAGGTTGTCGGGCTTGGCGGCAGGTGCCCTTACATGCAGAGCCACCTCACTGGATCCCAGGGATCTAACTTGGGTTGACGGGCTTGGCGGCAGGCACCCTGTCTCAGAAACACCAAAAAATGTGAAGGAAAGCAATGAAACAGCAATGCTTCTAGCTGGCCCTTTGCATCAGCACCCAAGTCCAACTGAGAACAGAAAATACTGGAGGAGGGGCTGGGGAGATGACACCTCCTCAGGGAGATGGCCATGCAAGCATGAGGACCCGAGGTCAGATCCTCAGCATCCAGGTAAAAAGCTAGGCATGGGGCCTGCACCTGGAATCCCAGCACTAGGAGATGGGGGGAGGGGGGCAGAATTAGGAGGATCCTGTGGGCCAGCCAGTCTAGTCCAAGCAGCAAGCTTCAGGTTTAGTGGGAGACTCTGTCTCAAAAATTAAGGTGGAGCACTCTCTGTCTTGAGAAAAACAGCTGATGTATACCTGCATGCACACCCTACACAGGAACTCCCATGCACAAATGTTTGAAGAAAATTTTGGAAAAAAAAAAAGAAAAATTTGGCTACCATACTGAACATGTAAAGATTTAAAAAAAAAAAACGGTCATTCCCTGAACAACACGGCCTAACCCCTGTACACACAGCATGGTCACTACAGCAGATACTGGAAGTTATTCCCTGGACAATACAGCCTAACCCCTGTACACACAGCACCGTCACTACAGCAGATACTGGAAGTCATTCCCTGGACAACTTGGCCTAACCCCTGTACACACAGCACCGTCACTACAGCAGATACTGGAAGTCATTCCCTGGACAACATGGCCTAACCCCTGTACACACAGCACCGTCACTACAGCAGATACTGGAAGTCATTCCCTGGACAACATGGCCTAACCCCTGTACACACAGCACCGTCACTACAGCAGATACTGGAAGTCATTCCCTGGACAACACGGCCTAATCCCTGTACACACAGCATGGTCACTACAGCAGATACTGGAAGTCTGCTGGACATCTTTGCAGGTAACAGGAGGACTGCACAGGCTGGATGGCAATACTATGCCATTTCATATAGGGATGTACGTATCCTCAGATTTTGGTAGCCAAAAGGCTGCAGCCAGTCACATTTGAGTACTGAAGGACAGTTATCCAACAACATGGATGAACCTTGAAAATACTGTGCTAGGTGAAAAATCCAGACACAAAGGGTCACATGTGATGATCCAATTTCTATGAGCTATCCAGAATGGCCAGCAAATCTGGAGAGACACAGCTCACCTCAGTGGTTGCCAGGACTACAGGTAAGGGAGCTGAGAACCACTACAGTGAAGTTGCTTCTGTGTGATGAGAAGATCTTACGATCGTGGGAGAAAGTTGCATGGCATTGTGGATGTGTTGAACTACTTGGTTTAAAATGGTTAAGACAGGACCATTTTTTTTTTCAAATCTGTGAAGAAAGTCATGGGGATTTTGATTGGGATTGCTTGAATCTGTATATTACTTTGGGTAGGATTGTCATTTTTACTATATTAATTCTTCCGATCCAGGAGTATGAAAGGTCCTTCTATCTTCTAATTTCTTCTTCAATCTCCTTCTTATTTTTTTTTTTTTTTTTTTTTGGCTGTTGTTGTCTTTTTGAAACAGGGTCTCCCTTTAGTCCCAACTGGCCTGGAGCTCACTCTGTAGACCAGGCTGGCCTTGAACTCATAGATCTGCCTGCCTCTGCCTCTTGAGTGCTGGGATTAAAGGCATGGCCCATTGTAGAGATCTTTAATTTCTTTGGTCAGGTTTGTTCCAACATACTTTTTTAAGGCTATTGTGAATGGGAAGGTCTCCCTGTATTCCTTCTCCGATTACTTATTGTTGGCATAAAGAAAGACTACTGATTTTTCTAGATTAATTTTGTAACCTGCCACTTTACTGAAACTATTAATCATTTCTAGGAGTTTTCTGGTGGTTTTTTTTTTTTTTTTTTTTTGTGTGTGTGTGGTGTTATGTGGATTTTTTGTTTGTTTTTGTTTGTTTTTTTTTTTTTTTTTTTTTTTTGGTCTTTTCAAGACAGGGTCTCCCTGTAGTCCCAGCTGTCCTGGAACTCAGTCTGTAGACCAGGCTGGCCTTGAACTCACAAAGATCTGCCTGCCTCTCCTGCCAAGTGCTAGGATTAAAGGCGTGCGCCACCACACCTGGCTGTGTATGTGTTTTTGAGGCAGAGTCTCCCTGTAGTCCTAGCTGTCCTGGAACACACTGTGTAGATCAGGCTGGCCTTGAACTCACAGAGATCCACCTGCCTCTGCCTCCCAAGTGCTGGGACTAAAGGCCTGCGCCACCATGCCCAGCCTCTGGTGGAATTTTTGATAGTATATACTTAATATACTCTTAAGTATATACTATCATGTCATCTGCAAAAGGGGATAGTTCGACCTCCTTTTTTCCAATTCGTACTCCTTTACTTTCCTTCTCTTATTGTGCTAGCAAGAGTTTCAAGCTATGTAACTTGGGAATGTAAAGCTATATTTTTTACCTGCAAGCAACTTTACTGTTGAAATATGAATCCCAAATGTGTTTTAGAATTAACCTATAGTTTATTTTCAGACTCTGTAATTTTGAATTTTTAAAATTTCTATTTATTATTATTATTATTATTTTAATGTGTATGAGTGTACTGTCTGCATGCAGGTTGGTGCACCCATGTTGTGCAATGCCAAGGAGGTCCAAAGAGGGTGTCTGGTTCCCCTGAAACTGGAGTTAAAGATGGTTCTTAGCCTCCATGTGGGTGCTGGGAATCGAACCCGGGTCCTCTGCAAGAGCAGTCAGCACTCTTAACTGCTGAGCCATCTCTCCAGCCCCAAGACTGTAATTTTGGTATGTGCGTGGAGTGTATATATGCGTATTTTGGAGCAATATAAAATTAAAGGGAACAACAAAAAAGAACAACAAAAGACTTGTTCAAAGAGCTTACCAAAACAGTAAACTTCCACATCAAGAAAGTTAAAAAAGACTAAGAAAAAGATGCAAGACAGGACTTAACAAGTATGTCAGAATGCATGAGCTCTGATGGGGGGAGGGGCATGGATGGAGAAATGGGTCTAAATTTGATTGGGAAAGGATGTATGAAATGCACAAAATCTCAAGAAAAAAAAATTAAGAAAAAATGGTCAAGACAGACAATTTTTTTTTGTCTTTTCGAGACAGGGTCTCCCTGTAGTCCCAACTGTCCTGGAACTCACTCTGTAGACCAGGCTGGCCTTGAACTCACAAAGATTTGCCTGCCTCTGCCTCCTAGTGCTAGGATTAAAGGCGTGCGCCACCACACCCTGCTAAGACAGACAATTCTATGTAATGTGTATTTTATTACAATTGGGATAAATTAGTAATGGGGGAGAGGCTGGACCCCGATGTCACTGACTCTCATCCTGAAAGGATGCAGCAAAGTGGGCAGCGGTGACAGGAGGGTCCCTGGCCTGAACCTGGCACTTGCCGTGGTTCAAGTCCCAGCACGTTCACTGAGGACCTGTGTGATCTGGGGCAGGTAAGTGAACCTCTGTGTGCCCCAGCGTGTAAAGTGGGATGTGTCAGAGCTGCTGTGAAGCACACCTCCGAGGGGCGATGTTCCATCACAATCCATGGGAATCCCACTCCAGAGGGTCCTGGAGGACATGCAAGTGTGGGCACATCAGATTCAACTTTCCAGAGCTGCCGGGATGATCGCGTGAGAATTATGACACACTACACTAAAGGACTTAGGGTGCTGCCAGGTGGGCAGGGGTGACTAGTAGTAATGCATTGCTACCCCATGGACAGCAAGTGCTCTGGCAGCTGTCTTCCCTTTGTAGAGCTCAGCACTTCTCCAAGTAGGAATTACCTGGGGCAGCAGAGCCAGCGGGCCAGGGCCTGAGACAACTTGCAATATTCCTGCAGCAGGCAGTCTGAGCAGCTCTTATCAGAGACCTCCACCGGGCGAAGCCAGGACCTCTGACTACATCACAGGAAGATTTTCAGGACAAGTCAATTGGAAGCAGAATTGGAATTGATGATGATGATGATGACAATGACCACAACTACTGCTTTGAGACAGGCTAGCTTGGAACTTGCTATGCAGCAGAGGATGACCTTGAACTTCTGATCTTCCTGCCTCCACCTCCGAGTGCTGGCATTGCAGGCATACACCACCATGCCTGGTTTATGCAGTGCAGGAGCTGGAACCCAGGGTTTCCTGAATGCTAGGCAAGCTCTCTGCTAGCTGAGCTACAACCCCAGCACCCAGAGTGGAGGTTTATTAAGAATAAATTTTAACATAGATTTAAGAACAAATGGGGAGTAATGCTGTCTTAGTAGTGGCCACATTTAAACTTGGTGGCTTCCAAAGTTATATTTCAAAGGGTTTGTAAGCCCCTCACCCCTATTTTTTTAGTTTTTTAGTTTGGTTTTGTTTTGTTTTTGTCTTTTTTCAGACAGGGTCTCCCTGTAGCCCTAGTTGGCCTAGAACTCACTATGTAGACCAGGCTGACCTTGAACTCACTGAGATTTGGCTGCCTCTGCCTCCCGAGTGCTGGGATTAAAGGCATGTGCCACCGCGTCTGGCCCAGCACAGATAGCCCCCCCTTTTTTTTAGTAAATGAAAACAAAGGGTGTTTCCTGAGGTGCATTAGATGTGATTAAAGGTGATACAATAAAACTACAGGGCACAGGGATTACACAACAGAGTTAAGACATTTTCCCTATAAATAAAATTTGTCATCTTGTGAGATACCCAGAAAAGGGCAGGTTTGTGGCTGGGAAAGGAATATGGTCATATCCACTTAATCTTTAAACATGGCTCACTGCTATTTTAATGTGTTTGTGCACATGTATGTATGTGTAGATGTGTTTATGCATGTCCTCCCAGGGCACTGTATGACATGGGTACACATGCAGGCATAACACTCACACATAAAATAAAAATAAATAAACCAAAAACATATTTTAAAAAGCCGGGCATAGTGGCATACACCTTTAATCCCAGCACTCAGGAGGCAGAGGCAGATAGATCTCTGTTGAGTTTAAGTCCAACCTGATCTAGTGAGTTCCGGGCCAGCTGGGGCTACAGGGAGAAACCCTGTCACAAAAAGACAACAACAACAACAAAAAAATCAGTCACCAGTTACCTACTGGCTCATGACTTTGAGAATTTGGGAATGAACCACAAGAATCCCACAGATCATTACATATACCCTACAATGGAATCTTCTGGGAGATGGTGTAAGTTACTTTCTTGTTGCTATGCCCATGAAACCTGACAGAGGATCCAGGCAGTTAAGGTTTATTTTGGCTCGTGGTTTTGGAGGGTTTTGGACCAGGAGAAGGCATGGTAGTGGAAGCATGTGGTGGAGACTGTTCACAGCAAAGCAAGAAGAACAGAGAGAAGCAGAACTGGCTAGAAGCATCACAGGCCAATCTTTAGTGACCCACTCCCTCCAGCTATGTGCCACCTCCTACACATCCCAGAGCCTCCCAAGATACTGCTGCTAGCTGGGGACACGTGTAAAACATGAGTCTATGGGAGACATTTCAGAACCAAACTGTAACGCCATTTCTCTTTCTAGACAGTTCTGCTTGCAAAGAAAGATGGAATGAAGGAACTAGAACAGGAGCATATGACAGTCCCTAATGGAATCGGGGTGGGAGGTGTGGAGCAGCTGTGGGCAGGCAACCATCCTGGAGGACCCCACTGATGGGAAGACACTGCTTTGATGCTTGCTAAGTCACACCTGAAATCACATCACCTTCCTAAGTGCTAAATTGGGGGCATTTGTCATGTAGCAGTAACTTCCTAATACAAGACCTAGTCTGGCACGTACTTTACCACTGAATTATAACCCCCGTCTAATGTGCATTTTTATCTGAACTAAATTCTGCCAGAAATGGGGCAGGTTCTGAAAACATCAGATACCAATGTGGGTCTGTGTCCTAGCCCACGAAAAGTTTCTTCAACTGCAAAGCGGACACAGCCTGTCTTTTGGTTTGTTTTTGTATTCTTACTTTTTTGTTCTTATTGGGGCCATTTCCCTTGCTTGTCTTCAGACAGGGTGTCATGCAGTCCAGCCTGGCATTGAATTCCTTAAGTGGCTGAGGATGACCTTGTTTCCACCTCTTTGAGCTCGGATTCCAGGCATGAGCCCCCATGGCCAATTTGTATAGTGCTGGGGATGGGAGAAGCAGGTTTCAGTCAGGCATGCTACACTTTGGCTCTGTCTTGTTTTTTTGAAACAAGGTCTCATTATGTAGCTATGGCTGGTCCGAAACTCACTATGTAGCCCAAACTAACCTGAAATCCCTTACCCTCTTACCTCAGCCTCTGGAATCATAGGCATGAGCCATCGGGCCTAGGGTGTTCTTACTTTTGGCCATTATAATGTTTCTGGAATCAGAATGTTTCCACTACAGGCTGCTAGAGCTTTGCTGTCCTGTTCATTTCTTGTATCTGCCTCCCAAGAGCTCTAACAGAATAGTGTAGCTCAGAGCAGGAAGGATCTTAGAAACAAAGGCCATCTGGCAAGGCTGACTTCAGGGTTCAGGGTTGACTGACAACTGTCCGTTCATTCATTCAGCCTGGCTACTTCATTCTACCACAGCTTCCCAACATATTTCATGGTTACATGGTGGGAGAATTGACTGACGCCTGTCCGTTCATTCATTCATTCAGCCTGGCTTCTTCATTCTACCCCAGCTTCCTGACATATTCCAGAGTCCCTGCTTCATGGCAATTAAAGACTATTCCAGATCCATTCAGGCTGGTTTCTGCCTCAAGATTTGGAATCCTGTTTCACACACACACACACACACACACACACACACACACACACACACAGAGGAAGGCAGGCATGGAATCCTGGCTAGTCGAAAACTTGAACCAAGATCAAAAGTTTGTTATCTTGGTTTACTGAGTGCATTTACACTATTCTAAAAAAAAAAGTTTTTAGCCAGGCATGGTGGCACATGCCTTTAATTCTAGCACTCGGGAGGCAGAGGCAGGCGGATCTCTGTGAGTTCAAGGCCAGCCTGGTCTACAGAGTGAGCTCCACGCTAGCTGGGACTAATGGGAGACCCTGTCTCAAAAAGACCAAAATAAAGTTTTTAAAGTTCTTTTGCTAACATTAATTCAAGGTATTATTTTCATATAATTTAACATATGCTGTGGCAGTATTTTACAGTTCCTTTATTTAGAGAGTCATCAAGCATTAAAATACCCCAACCATACTGAAAATAGTACGTTTTATATTTGTCATCCATGTGTATTTTTGCTTAGCATTCAAATTAGCCACCAATGGGCCAGCGAGATAAGGGGACTTAAGGTCGAGCCCTGGGACCCATGCGGTAGAAGGGGAGGACTAACTCCCAAATTTGGCCCTTGACCTCAACATGTGCCATGACACACACATACACATCCCACACACACACAGTTTTTTTTTAATGAAAAATAACCACAATGCATTGTTATTTAAATTGCCTAAGGACACAGAATTAACTTTCTCATTGACACATAAATATTTTTAATTGATCTTTAACTTTCTTCAAGAAACACTGCTTAGAAGACCCAGGTTCGGTTCCCAGCACCCACATGGTATCTAACAACTATCCATAATTCCAGTTCCAGGAGATCAAACACCCTCTTCTGACCTTCACAGCTATTGCATAACATGGGTCCACTTATATAACACAAACAATATATTCATACGCATAAAATAAAAATAATAAGCCAGGTGTGGTGACACACACCTTTAATCCTAGCACTTAGGAAGCAGAGGCAGGCAGATCTCTGTGAGTTCAAGGCCAGCCTGTCTACAGAGCAAGTTCCAGGCCAGCTGGGGCTACAGGGAGACCCTGTCTCAAAAGACCAAAAATAAAAAATAAAAAAATAAAAAGAATAAATTAAAAAATATTTTAGAAAAGAAATACTGTTTAATAAATGGAGCTTCCTATGGCACATCGATTGGCACCTACTGTTTACCAGGCATAATGCTAGACCAGAGCACACTGTACAAAATGGAGTGTTGTACCCCTACATATCAATCTCCAGTGATATACACAAGCCAATGAGGGACTTGCACACAGTGTAGGTAGGCCAACATGGTCACCACCAAATACCCTACAAATGTTCCCACACAGCCACTCTCATTAGAACAGACAACGGTGGTGTGTCGCAGCGGGCCCTGCTGTTTGAGGCACTGATCCCTTTAATCACAAGGGAGTTACTCCAGGGCAAGGTGAACCTGAGGCTCCTGGCCATTCAATGGTATTTTAACAAATATAGGGCCCAAGATATGGACAGACCTGTTGACCATTGGGCCAGAGGGAACCGGAACTGTGAGGAATCTGGGCTTCAATTCAATCAAGGAAGTGAAGAGAAACCCCACAGAGTGGGAGGAAACCTTCACTGCAGATACATCTGACAAAATATTGATTTGCAGAATATATAAACTACTCAAAAAACAAAGAAAAAAGAAAACAAATGACCCACTCAATAGATGGAGCAAAGAACTGAACAGAGTCTTCACAAGTGAGGAATTAGAGATGTCTGAGAAACACCTCAAGAACTGTTCAACATCACTAATCATTAAGGAAATGCAAATGAAAACCACTTTAAGATATCATCTTACTCCAATAAGACTGGCTAGGATCAAGAAAACAAATGATACCAAGTGCTGGAGAGGTTGTGGGGAAAGGGGAACACTCATCCACTGCTGGTGGGAATGTAAACTCGTACAGCCACTATGGAAAGCAGTGTGGAGAACCCTTGGAAGACTTGGAATGAACTTGCCACCTGACCCAGACATACCACTCCTGGGCATGTACCCTCAAGACTTATGCCACCACAGAGATACATGCACGGCCATGTTTATTGCAGCTCTCTTCACAATAGCAAGGAGCTGGAACCAATCTAAATGCCCCTCAACTGACGAGTGGATAGAGAAAATGTGGTACATCTACACAATGGAGTTCTATGCAGCAGTAAAGAAAGACGACATCACGAGCTTTGCAGGAAAATGGCTGGAGCTAGAGGACATCACGCTGAGTGAAGTAACACAGTCCCAGAAAAACAAACAACGAATGGTATCCCTCATCTGTGGATGCTAGTGCCAATTACCCAGTTGTAAGTATTTCTTGTGTAGGGCCCCCTGAGCTTTTGTACAAAACAGTTGGGCGTAATGCATTTTGGAAACAACAACAACAACAACAACAACAGAAAAGACTGCATCAAAGAACTGACTGAAACAGTGAACTTCTGCTCAAAACAGTCAACTTCCCCATGGACAATATTGAGAAAGACTAAGAGATGAAAAGCATGTTTGGCTGAATGCATGAGCTCTGGCGGGGTGGGGGGAATGGGCGGGAACACAGGTCTAGATTTGTTAAAAAAAAAAAACAACAATAAAAATAAACATTTTAATTAAAAAAAAAAAAAAAGAAGTTAGTGAGCCATCCTGCCAAGGCAATGTCACCTGGGGTATGTGGCTGAGCCTTGTACTGATGTCTTAGCACCCACTCCTCCCAGTAAGGCTCATGTACAATGTGCATATGCCAACATCCATGTGCAGGCCAGTGCAAGGAAACAATGTGATTTGGGGGTACCTGCAGAAAGGTCTGGAGATGATTATGGTCATCACAACTGGGGAGTGGAATTACACTCACTAGAGGAGACCAGGATGCCACTAACCAGATACAGGGCAGTCCCCTTCAATGAGGAATGATCAATTCACACCTCAACTGAACCCTGGGATAAAGGAAGAGTGGATTAAGCACTCCAGGTCCACAGAGAGGAGGCCCCACTAACCGACTGGGGGCCCTGCCCTGTTCCCAGGCTTTCGGATGGTGAGGGTCATGGCTCAGCAGAAGACATCCTTAGTGGTTTACTGCTGGTGCGGCTTACACAACCAAGTTCATGTGAATTCGAATTGCACACAAAGGGAAGTAGAGAACTTGGAGATGTGAAGAGTTAATTTCAAAATAAGTAAGCTATGCCCTGATCAAAGAGAACTGAAATTTGTCTAGTTCCTTGATTTTGTGGGTTATTTTCCTTGGTATTCAGGAACCTTCCTTAAAATTGGGTTTGGTGAGACTTGCTCAGTGTCTTTTTTTTTTGTTCGTTTGACAGGGTCTCCCTCTCCCAGGGTGGCTTCAAACTTGCTGTGTTGCTCAGGCTGGCTTCCCACTCACAGTCCTCCTGCCTGTCCTCCCCAGTGCAGGAGACACAAGCATCCCAGTGATGTATCGAATTAGACAGCGCAGGACAATGTTACTTGCTCCGAAGGCTCAGAGACAGGAGTCACCCACAATGGACACACTTCTTGGATTAGTAACAAAGAAAACCGAAATTATGATTTCTTTAGTATGTTGGGGCACGATGTGTGTGAATGGTTGTGACTCTGTGTGTCTCTGTGTCTGTACAGTTATGTGTATGTCTGTATGCTTCTGTGTATGTATGTCTATGTGTTCATGCATGCCTATGTGTGTGTGTCTATGTGCAAGTGCTTCTGTGTATGTCTGTGTGTGTGCCAACGTATGCCTCTGTGTGTGCTTCTGTATTTGTCTTTGTGCATGTGTCTATCTAATGTGTGTCTTTGTGTGCTTGTGTCTGTCCTCCTGTATGTATCTCTATGTGTGTCTCTGACTCTGTGTGTGTATGCATGTGCACACACAAGTACAAGCATGTAGAGACATGTTCATGTTGTTTTCAAGAATGACTGCTGCTAAGCCACCCCAACACTGTCACTGTCCCTCTCCTTCCCTGTCTCCCAGCCTCCCTGGGGCCAATGTCACACACAGCAGTGACCAGAGAGCTCCACATTCCCTTGAACATAAATTTAACTTACCTAGATTCAAACTCTAGAGAAAAGCCAGGCATAGTAGTTCACATCTGAAATCCTCAAACTCAGGAGGTAGAGACAGGAGGATCAGGAGCTCAAGGTCATCTGCTAAATATCAAACTGAGCCCAACCTGAGCTACATGAGACCCTGTCTCAAAAAAGCAACCAATTTGGCACACGCCTTTAATCCCTGCACTCAGGAGGCAGAGGCAGGCAGATCTCTGTGAGTTCAAGGCCAGCCTGGTCTACATAGTGAGTTCTAGGACAGCTGGGGCTACAGGAAGACCCTGTCTCAAAAAGACAAACAAACAAACAAACAAACAAACAAACAAAAGCAAACAATCAAAATACATGGAATTGGCAAAAATTCCACAAAAATTAACTTGGGGAGGGGCAACCAATAAGACTGGAGAAATGGATCAGTGGTTAGAAATGTGTACTTCTCTTTCAGGGGACCAGAGTTCAGTTCCCAGTATGTTGGTTGGGTGGCTCACAGCAGCTTGAAACTCCAGCTCCAGAGAAGCCTATGCCTCTGGCCTCTGTGGGCACCTCCACACATGCATACCTCCACACATGCATACCTCCACACATGCATACCTCCACACACGCATACCTCCACACATGCATACCTCCACACAGGCATACCTCCACACATGCATACCTCCACACATGCATACCTCCACACATGCATACCTCCACACATGCATACCCCATACATGCATACCCCATACATGCATACCTCCACACATGCATACCTCCACACATGCATACCTCCACACATGCATACCTCCGCACACATGTGTGCATACCCACCCACATGTGTGCATACCCCCACACACGTGTGCATACCACCCACACATGTGCATACCCCCACACAAGCATACCCCTCACATGTGCATACCCACACACGTGCATACCCCCCACATGTGCATACCCTCCACACATGCATACCCCACACACATATGCATACCCCCACACACGTGCATACCACCCACACATGTGAATACCCCACACACATGTGCATGCTCCACACATGTGCATACCCACACACATGTGCATACCCTCCACACATGTGCATACCACCCACACATGTGCATAACCCCCACACATGTGCATACATGACACACATGTGCATACCCCACACGTGTGCATACCCTCCACACATTCATACCCCATACACATGTGCATACCCACCCACACATTTGCATACCCCACACACATGTGTACATACCGACCCACATGTGGGCATACCCCTCACACATGTGCATACCCACACACATATGTGCATACTCACGCACAGACATATGTAATTTAAAAAATAATAAAACTAGCCAGGTATGGTGGTGCAGGCCTTTAATCTCAGCACTTTCTAGCTAGAGGCAGGTGGATCTCTGTGACTTTGAGGCCTCCCTGGTCTACACAGCAAGTTGCAGGTCAGCTGGGGCTAATGGAAGAAAGACCCTGTGTCAAATAATAATAATAAACAATAAAATCTTTTTTTTAAATCAAGCAACCAACCAGCTGAAGAACAACAACAAAACTTCCCAAACTCCAGACAGATAATATTGTAAATCTGAGTTCTCAGACAGGGGCCATTGTGCCTCTGGGACGTGTGTAGTATTTGGAGATATTTCTTTTTTTTTTTTTAATTTATTTTTGTATGTTATGTGTATGAAAGTTGCTTGTCTGCATGTATGTCTGCTCGCACCCGTGTCGTGCAATGCCGCGGAGGTCAGAAGAGGGTCTCGGATTCCCCTGGAACTGGAGTTCTCCTGGAATTGAAGTTTCAGACGGTTCTTAGCCGCCATGTGGGTGCTGGGGATCGAACCCGAATCCTCTGCAAGAGCAGTCGGTGCTCTTAACCGCTAGGCCATCTCTCCAGCCCTGGAGATATGTCTAATTGCACCTAGTGAGGCTTCAGATGCTTCTGGTTTCCATGAGCAGCACAGGCAGTGCTCGTGTTCTACAGTGCACAAGTCACCCCACATGAAGAATGAGTCAGTCCTCCAGTGGTGGGGCACACTTGAAATCCTAGCACGGGGAGGTGGAGGTAGGAGGATCAGGAGTTAAAGTCAGGCTTGGCTACATAGAGAGCTCTAGTCCAGCCCGGGCTACATGAAACCCTGCCTCAAAAAAACAAAAAAATACAAGGAACATAAAAGTCCTCTCCAGGAAGCAAAGATGGACACTAAGCTCACCCCTGTGGAGTCTCGGTCTAATGTAACATTAAACATGGTTTTGAATGTGTCATCAACTGATCAACAGATCAGGTTCAGAGCCTTAATTTTTTTTTTCAAATTTTAATTTTTAATCTCAGTTTGATTTCAGAGCCTTTAATTTAACAGCTGTGTGACGTCGATCAAGCCACTGACTCTTTACCTCAGTTTCCTCAGCCTTGATCCTGACAACAGAATAGTACGTAAGTCACAGGCTGGCGGTACAGAGCAGTACCTTCATGTGAGGCCTGATAGGTGGTGCACATTTTTTTTTTTTTTTTGGTCTTTTTGAGACAGGGTCTCCCTGTAGCCCCAGGTGTCCTGGAACTCGCTCTGTAGACCAGGCTGGCCTTGAACTCACAAAGATCCTCCTGCTTCTGCCTCCCAAGTGCTAGGATTAAAGGCGTGCACCACCACGGCCGCATTCTTATGCCAATACTAAACAGCCGGTGCCGCTATGGCGCCTCCTCACGGTGAGGGTGGTTTTTGCAGCACTCGGAGGTCAGTCCACCATGGATGGATTGATTCCTTATTATGCTTACCAGCAGATCTGCAACCCACTAACAGGACACTTCCTATGGCATCTGAGAGCAAAGGACGGAGCTCTTAATTTCATGAGGTAGACCTGTATGTAGCTCAGTCAGCCAAGGGCTTATCTAAGCAGGCATGAAGCCCTAGGTTTGATCCCCCAGCACCATATAAACCAAGCATGGTGGCACATGCCTGTAATCCCAACACTCTGGGAAGTGGAGACAGATCAGAAATTCAAGGCCAGCTTTGGCTACATGAAAAGAAAAAAAAAGTCACACATACTCTTCTACCCTGAACCAGATTCAAACCCCAAGAATAAATCACCTCTGACAACTGAGACTAAAATCAACCTCCAGCCGGGCGTGGTGGCACATGCCTTTAATCCTAGCACTTGGGAGGCAGAGGCAGGAGGATCTCTGTGAGTTTAAGGCCAGCCTGGTTTACAGAGTGAGCTCCAGGCCACCTGGGACTAAAGGGAGACCCTGTCTCAAAAATACCCCCCCCCCAAAAAAAAATCAACCTCCACAATCTGTCTGGGCAGGAGGAGATGGCCTACTACCACAGGTGACAATGTATTGGGACCTGTGACATTCAGATTCACAGGGACTCTGTGCAGACAATGCACTGGGAGTGCAGGTGCTTGGCTGGGGGTGCTGAAATTGAGGTCCACACAGGTCTATTTGGGCAGAAGCCCAGGACTTCATCTATTTCCCAAGGTGGCTCAAAGTTTTCCAAGGGCCTTGGAATATATACTTGGCAATAAAGTATAGCTGTTACCACAGTGCTCTGGAATTTCACTTCTAGGTAAGTACCCAAGAGAATTGAAATGGATGCCACGAAAAGCCTGGACACACATGCTCACAGTCATATTATTCATAAGAACCTAAAACCAGAAACAACTCAAATGCCCATTACCTTATGAATGGAGAAACCCAATAAGTTTCACCATACAGTGGAATATTATTTGGTCATAAAAAGGAACAAAAATACAGATAAATTCCCAGATATAGACAAACCTGGAATCCACAACAGCTCAGTTGGTAAAGTGCTTGCTGTGCAAACATGAAGACCTGAGTTCAGTCCCCAGCACCCACATCAAAAGCTGGGTGTGGTCATTCATGATTGTAATTGCAGTGCTTAGGAGGCAGACAGGCGGCTTCCTAGGGCTCACTGTGTAGCCAGCCTCGCCTAACAGGCAGGCCCCAGGTCCCAGTG
This sequence comes from Rhizomys pruinosus, assembly GCA_009823505.1. Taxonomy (NCBI): domain Eukaryota; kingdom Metazoa; phylum Chordata; class Mammalia; order Rodentia; family Spalacidae; genus Rhizomys; species Rhizomys pruinosus. The sequence goes on along the minus strand of VZQC01003761.1, from coordinate 520,817 downwards.
AAAGACTGTCTTAAACCACAAGGCGATGGGTCCTGAGGAATGACGCCTGAGGTTGACCTCTTTCCTCTCCTCACATTTACATATAGGCAGTAAGTAGATTCTTTTAAAACCCACATATTAGATAATTTCTTTTTTTTTTTTTTATTTATTTCTGTATGTGTATAAATGTACTGTCTGCATGCAGGTTTGTGCACCCGTGTCGTGCAATGCCGCGGAGGTCAGAAGAGGGTGTCGGATTCCCCTGGAACTGGAGTTCTCCTGGAATTGGAGTTTCAGACGGTTCTCGGCCGCCATGTGGGTGCTGGGGATCGAACCCGGGTCCTCTGTAAGAGCGGTCGGCGCTCTTAACCGCTAGGCCATCTCTCCAGCCCCTAGATAATTTCTTATGTTAATTGACTGGGCCAAGGGGTACCCAGATAGATGGCAAAGCATGATTTCTGCATGTGTTTCCAGAAGAGATCAGCATTTAAAGGATGGACTGAGACAAGGAAATCCCCCTCCCCAGCATAGGCAGACCTTAAGCACTAGGCCTAAGGCCTGAACACAGAGCAACAGGAAGAGGAAGAGGAAGAGGAAGAGGGGATTTGCTCTAAGGCTGAGCTAGGACACCCATCTTCTCCCACTCTTGACCCAGTATGCCTGGTCCCGGGCCTTCCATGACCACCAGGTCATCCACAAAGTGGGGCTTTTGGATTCAGACTGGGCCTCACACTACCAGCAGCTCCACAGTTCTCAAGAACAAACTTCGCCTGGGGCCGTCACCAGCTTCCTGGAGCTCCAGTTTGTTAACAGATCCTGGGGTTTCTCAGCCTCTATTATTGTACGAACCAAGCCCTCATAATAAATCTTCTTGTACATAGGATATATAATATACCTAAACTAGTTCCATCTATACACACATACGTGCATACACATACATACTCACGTATGCACATAACACATGCATATACACAGATATGCACATACACACATGCACATAACACACACACATATGTACACACATAAACATATACACACACATATATACTCATACACATGCTCATACATACACACATACACATACCTACATACATATATAGATACATTTATACACATAAATTCATATATACACACATGCGCGTGCACACACACATACATTCACACATATTCACCCTGGTTCTGTGTTTCTGGAAAACCCTGACTCATGCAGATCTCATTTATACGAAATTACTAGAATAAGCATTTTCTAAACACCATGATGACTCCTGAGGCTTGAGGGAAGGGGAAATGGGAAGTGACTGTCTAATGGGAACAGGGTTGCCATCAGGGTGTGAAAATTATGGAACTAGGCAGTGGTGACAGCTGCATAATTTCATGAGTGTACCCAACCACACTGACTTGTAGAGGGGATCTGTGACAGAGGAATTGTGCTTTGACTGAACATTCACACCATATGGCACCAAAAGCCCAAGGACAAACCAAAAGAGGCAGATGGAGCTGCAAGTGCCTTAAACACATGGGTGCAAGGGCTGAGGCCATAGCTCAATGGTAGAACGCCCACCTAGCATACATGAGGTCCTGGATTCAATCCCCAATACCACCACGAAAACAAAATGAATAAAATCTACTGGTCTGGGGCTGTGGCTCAGTTTGTTGAGAGCTTGCTTAGCCTGCACAAATCCTTAGCTGGGTTCCATCCCCAGCATCACATAAACCGGATGTGGTGGTAATCCCAGCACTTGGGAGGTAGATGTAGAAAGATTAAAAGTTCAAGGTCATCTTTGGCTGCATAGTAAGTTCGAGACTAACCTGGGCTACATGAGATCTTGTCTTAAACCAACCAAAACAAAACAAAACAAAAAAAACCTACAGAAAATGATAGCAAGGATGTGGAGGAACTGGAACCTTATGCTGTCAATTGGATGGTGAAATGGCGCAACGGCTCTAGGAAACAGTTTAGAGGTTCCTCAAACATTAAAAGGAGAACTGCTCCCAGCTCAGCAGTCCCATTTCTAAGCATCCATCCCAAGAACGGAAGGCAGGGTCTCAAAGGAGATAGCCACATACCCACATGCATGCTGGGAAGCACTAGTCACAAGGGCCAAGACGTGGAAGCCACCCAGCTGTGCACACATGCATGTAATGGACTCACACAATTCAGCCCTAAGAGGAAAAGGGGCAGGAGAGACGACTTAGCAAGTAAAGTGCTTCTACCTGTCATGCATGCCTGACAACCGAGTTTAATCTTTGGAACCCTTAAAATGTGAAAATAGAGCCGGGCGTGGTGGTGCACACCTTTAATCCTAGCACTGGGGAGGCAGAGGTAGGCAGATCTTTGTGAGTTCAAGGCCAGCCTGGTCTACAGAGTGAGTTCCAGGACAGCTGGGGCTATAGGGAGACCCTGTCTTGAAAAGACCAAAAAAAAAAAAAAAAAAAAAAAAAAGAGAACTGGTCCACAAACTTGTCCTCTGACTTCTACCTGCACAATCATAACAATTGTGTACCCACACCCATACGCTACATACACACACACACACACACACACACACACAGCCTAACAGTAATGATTTTTTTAAAATTTTATGTGTATGAGTGTATTTATTGATTGCATGCAGGTAGGTGCACCTGTGTTGTGCACTGCCCACAGAAGAGGATGTCAGATCTCCTGGAACTGGAGTTGTGGATGGCTGTTAGCCACTACATGGGTGGTGGGAATCAAACCCAGGTCCTCTGCAAGAGCATCCAATGCTCTTAACCACTGGGCCATCTCTCCAGCCCCAGACAATAATGAATTTTTTTGTAAACATATTTTTTATTTTTTTTTAATTTTATTTATTTATTTATGTGTACGACTGTATTGTCTGCATGTAGGTTTGGGTACCCATATCGTGCAATGCCACGGAGGTCAGAAGAGGGTGTCAGATTCCCCTGGAATTGGAGTTCTCCTGGAATTGGAGTTACAGACGGTTCTCAGCCGCCATGTGGGTGCTGGGGATCGAACCCGGGTCCTCTGCAAGAGCGGTCGGCATTCTTAACCACTAGGCCATCTCTCCAGTCCCTAAATTTATTTTTTAATAATAGGTAATAAATAATGAATACAAGCATCCTTCTAATAATGAATTTTTTAAGAGAAAATTTAGGCATGAGCTACAACATGGATGACCCTTGAGGACACCACACTAAATGAAACCTGTCAGAAAAGGCAGATGCTGTCGATTGCACTTTCATGAAATGGCTAGTCAGGTTCACAGAGATAGAAAGTAGACTGGCAGTTAGCAGGGCCAGGGGAGGCAACGGGGAAAGGCTGGTGGCCAGTTTCACTTTTGCACAATGAAAAAGTTGTTTCATAACAATGCAAACACACCCAACACTACCGTTCTGCACAGCTGGGAAGGACTAAGATCTTAAAAGACTAAGGTCTTTCTTAAGGATCACAATAAAATTTTATAACATCAGATGGGTGTGGGCTGGAGCAATGGCCTAGTGGTTAAGAGCGCCAACCACTCTTGCAGAGGACCCGGGTTCAATCCCCAGCACCCACATGGCGGCTGAGAACCATCTGTAACTCCAATTCCAGGAGAACTCCAGTTCCAGGGGAATCCGACACCCTCTTCTGAACTCTGTGGCATTGCACGACACGGGTGCACAAACCTACATGCAGACAGTACATTCATACACATAAAATAAATAAAATTAAATTAAATTAAAATTAAATAAAGAAAACAAATTTTTAAAAAATCACATGGGTGTGGTGGCACAAAGTTTATAGTTCAAGGAGTTGGAGGCTGAGGCAAGAGGATGGAGAGTTCAAGGTCAGTCTGAGCTACACGATGAGACTTTGTCTGAAAAAAACTGACTGATGACTGGCTGACTGATTGACTGACTGTAAAGAAAAATAAATATAGCTGGGCGTGGTGGCGCACGCCTTTAATCCTAGCACTTGGGAGGCAGAGGCAGGCGGATCTTTGTGAGTTTAAGGCCAGCCTGGTCTACAGAGTGAGTTCCAGGACAGCTGGGGCTACAGGGAGACCCTGTCTCAAAAAGACCAAATAAATAAATAAATAAATAAATAAATAAATAAATAAATACAAGGCACACTTGGGGAACATGAATACACACAGACATACACACACACACACACACACACACACACACACACACAGAGCATGGAAGGCATTTCCTCCATCTACCCAGCCTTGGTGTAGAATTGCACCCTCTGCTGGTCCCCAAGAAGCTTCCACTACAACACTGCACCTCCCTGACCCAGAACTAGGGACAAGTCCAGCAGGAACCATCTCTCCATCCCCAGGGCTTAACCCAGCACCTGGCACCCAGAGCTGTTGAATAAACAGTCACCAAATAAAGTGTTAGCAGCCACATTGTGAGGCCAGGCTGATCCAAATACCTTCATTTTACAGACAGGCCAGTGGAGGCAAGGCACGATAACCTGCCCCAAACCCTAGAGTGGGCATGTGGTATGGGAAGAGGTGGACTCAATATGCCAGACTCTGGTGATACAGGCCCCTTCCTCAAGGTCAACCTGCACTCAACAAGGAATTGGGAATTCCCTATTGCAAACAGCAAAGTGAATAAGAAATTTTCAAATAATAGTCACACTATGTTTGTGACTCAGAACTTTTGGGCATCATGGGCCCCTTTGATGATTCAATTGAATTTTTTTTTTTTTTTGGTCTTTTTGAGACAGGGTCTCCCTGTAGCCCCAGCTGTCCTGGAACTCATTCTGTAGACCAGGCTGGCCTTGAACTCACAAAGATCCGCCTGCTTCTGCCTCCCAAGTGTTAGGATTAAAGGCGTGCGCCACCACACCTGGCTTCAATTGAATTTTGAAAACTTCTCCTAAAATGACATGTATAAAACTTAGATAAGAGTTTTCAAAGGTTCCTGAACCTCCTAAAGCCTACCCAGAGACCTCAGCCAAGAATTCCCTTTTTGAAGGTAGGGCCTGGAGAGATAGGTCAGTAGTTAAGAGCACTGGCTGCTCTTGCAGAAGATCCAGGTTCCATTTCTAGCACCCACATGGTAGCTAACAAGTGTCCTTAACTCCAGTTCTAGCGGTATGATGCCCTCTTCTGGCATCCATGGGCACTGCATGCACCTGGTACACTTACATACATGCAGGCAAAACAGCCATACACATAAAATTAAAGTTACAAGGGCTGTGGAGATAGTGCAGCCGTTAAAGGCTGAGGCTAAGACCCGCAAAAAAAAAAAAAAAAAAAAAAAACTAAAGTTACAAAAAAGAATTCTCTTTTGGATCCGGGGGTGGAATCCTCTTTTGGAACTGGGCATGGTGAGGCAGGCAGATCTCTGTGAATGAGAGAACAGCTACATAAAAAGTTCCACGCCAGCCAGGAGAATCCTCTTTTAGGCTAGAGATATGATAGGATGCTTGCTTGGCATCCACAAGGCCCTGGATTTGATCCCCAGTATTGCATAACCAAAGCCTGATGGCAAACACCTGTAATCCCAGCCCTTGGGAGGCAGAGATAGGAAGGTCAGAAGTTCAGGGTCATTCTTGGATACATATTGAGTTTGAGGCCAACCTGAGCTACATCCTGCCTCAAAATCCTCCTACAAATAAACAAATAAAGAAATAGAATCCCCTTTGAACCAGGCATGGCAGTGCACACTGATAATCCCAGCACTTGGCAGGTAGAGGTCGGAGGACTGGGCAACTGGGTTAGATAGTGAGACCCTGTCTCAGAAATAAAATAACAGTCTGGAGAGATGGATCCGTGGTCAAGAGCACATTCTGCTCTTGCAGAGGATCTGAGTTCAGTCCCTTGCATCCACATCAAATGGCTCACAGTCACCTGTGATTCCAGGTGCCCGTCTCTATTGTTCACTTGAGACAGGGTCTCCCACTGAACTTGGAGCTTGCCATTTTCTGGCTTGGCTAGTGGCTAGAAAGCGCTATCAATCCTCCTGTGTCTGCTTCCCAAGTGCTGGGGTTACGGGCACATGCAGTCCCGCATGGCCAACTGTTCATGTGGGTGTTGGAGAGCTGAACAAGGCCCTGCATAATAAGCACTTAATCCACAAAGCCTTCTCCCCAGTTCTCTCCCCATCTCACATCTTTTTTATTTTTTTAGACAAGGGATTCCCTGTAGCCCCAGCTGGCCTGGAACTCACTATGTAGACCAGGCTGGCCTCAAAGTCACAAGAGATCTGCCTGCCTCTGCCTCCTGAGTGCCAAGACTAAGGGTGTGCACCACCATGCCCAGTCCCTCCCTACGTCTTAACTGCCATCTGATGAAGATGGACTGTACCTCCCAGGCGCCTCCAGGCCCTTGATCCAACAACCTGCCAAGACCTCTGTGCTAGACTCCCAGCTTCTGCTTCCTTCTGTCCCTATACCAGTCTGTGATAGTTCATCTCAACTGTCAATTTGAGAAGATCTAGAATCACCTGGAATACAGATCTCTGGGTAGACCCATGGGGAATTAATCTGGATTAAGTTGAGGGAAGTAGGGAGGTCTGCCCCCTGTTGTTGGTATCATTCCCTGGGCAGGGATCCTGGACTGTATAAAAAGGAGAAACAGGGGGCTGCAGAAACAGGAGGCTGCTGGCTCAGCTGCACCAGCAGCCCTTGCAGTGGACCAGGACTCCGTTCCCATCACCTACATGGCAGCTAACAACCATCGTAACTCCAGTTTCAGGAGATCCAATGCTGGATCCATCTTCTGACCTCCATGGGCATTGCATGACACAGGTGCAGTTACACACATGCAGGCAATACACTCATACATATAAAAATAATAAATAAAATGTTTTTAATTAAAAAAATAGAGCTGGAGACATGGCTCACTGTTAAGAGTACTGGCTGCTTTTGCACAGGTCCTGGGTTTGATTCCTAGCACCCACATGGCATCTAACAACTACTCCTAACTCTAGTTCTACGAGATCCAATGCCCTTTTCTGACCTCCATGGGCATTGCATGACACAGGTGCACTTATATACATACAAGCAATACAATCATACACAATAAATAAATAAACAAATAAATAAATAAATAAGCTTGGTGTGATGGTACACACCTTTAATCCTAGCACTCAGGAGGCAGAAGCAGAGGCAGGTGGATCTCTGTGACTTCAAGCCCAACCTGGTCTACATAGTGAGTTCCAGGCTGGCTGGTCCTACAGGAAGACCGTGTCTCAAAACCCGACAAACAAAAATAAATATTAAATGTTGTTGTTGTTTTGTTTTGGTTTTCCGCTTTTATTTTTTGGTCTTTTTGAGATAGAGTCTCCCTGTAATCCTAGGTGGCCTGGGAACTCACTATGTAGAGCAGACTGACCTTGAACTCACAGAGATCTATCTCTCTGACTCCCAAGTGCTGGGATTAAAGGCATACGCCACCACCCCAAGCTAATAACAAAGATTTTTAAAAAATAAAAAGGAGAAAGAGAACTGAGCAGAGACATTGCTCACTCTGTTTCTTGACTTGGGGACACAACGTGCGCAGCCGCCCCCGGCTCCTTCCATGTGCCCTCCGACCGTGGTGGACTGTGCCTTGACCTGTGAGCCAAAACAAACCCTTCCTGTCTTAAGTTACTTTTGTTCAGGATATTTTTTTTTTCAGAGCAACAGAAATGAAGTTAAACAACAGCACATCTTTAATCTCACAGAACGTTCCAATGCATAGATCTAGAACTTATAGTTTTTTCTGAGTCTAGCCTCAGCTTCACCTTGGGCCACTTCCCCAGCATCTCTGATCTAGAGCCATCCTGAACCACTCACTACCCTAAGTGACATTCTCAACTTCAAGCCTCTCTGAATGGGACGGCCACCTTTCCCTACCAAGCTCCTCAGCCTTAGGTTCCAGCCTAGCAGTCACTTCTCTGACCAGAATAAGGACCCAAGGGTCTGCAGTTCTCAGCATGTTAATACCATGGCTTTCCGCTGGGGGTGAGTCTGTCCCCTGAGAGCACTTGGCAATGCCTATAGACCACAGGATACCACTGCTGTCTGGTGAGCAGAGGCCAAAGTCACTACTAAACAGCCCCACAATGAAGAAACATGAGTGGCGAGTCTTACAGCCTGGACTGGGTGCCTCCATAAGTCAAGCATTGGGTCTTGCAAACTACACACTCCAGCCACCAGCCCAGGGTCGGGCACAAGGGAGAGGTCCACCAGGTACTGAACACACATCAGTTTAAATGCTGTATAGGCTCCTTTGTCCAAGATTCCAGTCCTTACATTGTGGTAGGATGAATGATGCTCCCACCCAGCATCTAGGTCCTAATCCCTAGAACCTGTGAACGTTAACATAGATGGCAAAAGGGACTCAGCAGACCTCATTAGTAAAAAAAAAAATCCAGAGAGAGAGAAAACAGCGCTAGCTATTCCTGAACTCTATCTGTAGCAAAAGGACTTCTGACCCTCCTGACTCTACTTCCCTAGTGCTGAGATTACAGGTATGCATCACCATGCCTATTTATGCCATGCTAGGGAAGGAGCCCAGGGCTTCATGTGTGCTATGTCAAGCACCCCGCCAACTGAGCCACATCCCCAGACCTTACTTCCTATGGAATCTTGAAGTGTCAAAATTACCCTAGATTCCTGGGTAGGTCTGAAATGTTGTCACAAAGATCTTTATTTATTAGGGAGAGGTGGTTAATTCTGTGCTTGGGATAGACCCCAGGGCTAGTGCATGCTAGGCAAGTGCTCTGTCAACTGAGTCACATCCCCAGCCCATTAAGCCAAACTGTTCGTGATAATTTGCTACAGTGCCATAACAGAGTCTATTTCATTCTGGAGATTATTGGATTTGAATCAGAAAGAGAAAAAGAGAGAGAGAGAGAGAGAGAGAGAGAGAGAGAGAGAGAGAGAGACTGGAAGTAACACTTCCAGTGTTACTTCCGTAACACTGGAAGAAAAAATAAAAATAAAGGAAAGGTAGTAAGTGTCAGGGCCTCAAGCCTGCTGATGCAGAAAGCTGGATGGTAAGATGGGAAACGTGATGAGTGGGGAGACTGAGCTGTGGATGTTTCTAGAAGGGCAGGGGCTAGGCTGTTGGCAAGCATGCTCTGAGGTCACTCTTTTGTCTTGGTCCTGCTGCCCTCTGGGTGCTAAAGGAGTCAGGCAGGCATGCGACCTGACTGAGTAGCAGTCTGCATGGCTGGCACTACACTTCTCTCCTATCACCTCCTGCCCACTCCTCTCCCGGGTTGTCCTGTAGCCACCGAGACCTTCTCTGACCTTACAATACAGGTGCTGTTCCTTCTGCCGGAACTCTCTTCCTCCAGAGTCTCCCATAGCTAACTGCTTCTCACTATTAAGTCTCAGCTTATAGGTCACTTGCTTAGAGAAGCCCTCCCTGGCTGTGCTAAAGGACGAGACCCTAGCTGGGTGCAGTATCTTGCCTTGAGGCCACAGTTTCTTCCTAACTCTCCCACATACCATGAATATCCTGATATCATTTTTGCCAAATCAGTTATCAGTCCCCTCCCACATCTCAACCACAGCCTCCATGAGAGGAGGGACTGTGTAACTAGTGCACAGATGTGTCCCTGGCACATAACAAGTACTTGGTGTACTCTGAAGTGAATGGATGGGTGGGTAGATGGATGACGTATGGATGGATGGATGGATGGATGGATGGATGGATGGATGGATGGATGGATAGATGGATGGATTCGCAGCTTAGGACAATTAACACAAGGCCTGTTCACAACATACCTGATCTTGGCCTTCCTAAGGGCCAGCTCCTCTTCGTTGCCAAAGTCCAGGGACACATCCTCGGTATCGTCCACTAGGGCCTGAGGGACACCAGGGACAGGTGGCAGGTTTTCATAAGGCGCACACTCCGCCATCACGATCAAACGCTCTCCCTTTCTGGGCTTACTTCTGCTCTCCCCCGGCCCTTAGAAGGAGGCCTTCCCGGTCCTCCTGATCATGGGGTCCCTGTGCAGCCCCAGGCCCTGAGGTCTGTGCCTCCCTTCTCCTCCAGCAGGTTCCTCACCCTCATCCATGCGGCGCAGAATCCCCATCATCATGTCCGCCACCCTACCTGCTTCATCCTCTTGGGTACCACCAGACGCCTACGGCGCAGGCTCCAACTCCGCCCCTCGCCGCCCCAGGATTCAGATGCCCAGAGGGCAGATGGCCCTGGGGATGCTGGGAGCCTGTATCCCGCAGCTTGGCTCTGCGCAGATCGCGGGTGGCACGGGGCGCAGTCGCCAGCTGGGAAGGGGCTCGCTCGGCGGCGGGGCGGGGCCTGAAAGGGTACAAGAAAGACCTGGGGACCACGCCCAGGACCCCCCCCCGCACTCAGAGAGTGGGGGTCCAGCATGAAGCTGTGGCGGAGAGGGGACAGACCTGCGGGACCCAGGACTATGAGCCTGGGGAGGCGGGTGTCAGGGAATGTTACTGTTGCAGGAAGGGTAAGTGCGTGGCCAGGCAATGGATGAACATCAGCAGCTTCGGGAAGCCGCCCGCAGGGTTGAGAAAAGAGCAGTTTCCAGATGCGATGAAAAGCGGCTTTTCTGGACCAGGTATCATAGTGCAGGCCTGTAATCTCAGCGCTTGGAAATCTGAGGCAGAAGATTGCTTGGAATTCGCACCTGCGCTGCATAGACAAAAAGGAAAGAAAAGCAGATTCCCAGGTCTGATCATGACCATGTAGGCTGGGCTTGGGGACAGCGGAATCTGCAGAGCCAGGCACACTGAGCAGAGTAGCTATTGACACGCGAAGGCTTTACTGTCCTTTACCCCCCCTACCCATGACAGGATCACTTCACCTCCCCTATGGCCTGCTTACCCCTCCATTCCCAAGCCCCTCTCCTCCTTACCCCACATCCCGAGCCACTGCCTGGGGAAGGGAGCTGTCTCAATGGGAAGGCTGCTCTCTGGCCACAAGCAGGCATCTGTCCCTGCTCCTAGTGACCCCATAAAGGGGCACTGGGCCACAAGCTCCTGCGTAGCTCATTCCCTGCTGGCCCTGGTGGGGGTGGAGTGAGGAGCCCCTCATTCTGATCCCCAGGCTCCTCAGGGACTTCCAGCTGCTCACTCTATTCCTCAGGCCACAGAGAGCCTGTCTAGGGAAGGATGGAAGGGGCCCCTCCTAGGACAGAAAAGTATCTTCAGGAGCCAAACCTGTTCATATATTTCCCAAACCATGCCAGACATGGTAGGTCAGGCCTGTAATCTCAGCACTTGGAAAGGCTAAGGCAGGAGGCTCAGTCACAAGTTCCAGAGCTAACCTGAACTACAAAACAAGTTTAAAGATAGCCTGGACAACTTATCAAGACCCTGTCTCAAGGGCTTCAAAGGGTGGCACATATCTTTAATTCTAGCACTCAGGAGGCAGAGGCAGGTCAAACTCTGTGTGAAGCCAGGCTTCATAGTGAGATCCTGTCTTAAAAGAACAAAAACCCACCTTGTTTCAAAAAGTTTTTAAAGAGTACTTGGGGGCAGGTGGTAAATAGAACACTTACTTGGCATGCAAGAAACTTTGGGTTCAGTTCCCAGTTATATATACATATATATGGTAGGTATGTATATATCATATATATATGATATATATGTATATATGTGTGTGTGTGTGTGTGTCCCAAACCAAAACCATGCATCATTTCCAGTGACTTCTAAAGCCTGCACCACCCAGCTACCTGGCAGTCCACTGAAGTCATCCCTATGGGCTGGGGCTGCCAGCAGAGTGGCAAAGATCCCAGGGTTGGTCCCAGTGACTTCTAAAGCCTGCACCACCCAGCTGCCCTGGCAGTCCACTGAAGTCATCCCTATGGGGTTGGGGCTGCCAGCAGAGTGGCAAAGCTCCCAGGGTTGGTCCCAGTGACTTCTCTTGGGTTTCCCATTTCTGGCTGAAGTGCAAAGTCTGGCCCAGTGACCTGAAGCAGAGCTTTCCCTTTTTGCACAGTTCCTATGTTAGGTCAAGGTCTGGAATACTCTTTGAGGTGTCCAGACCCTAAACCAAGTGCTGTTTTTCTGGAAAAAGCTGTTGACTTTTCCTAGCTCACAGCGGGCTCCAGGCACAGATGTGGCTCTGAGAATCCAGCTCCCCAAGGTCTCAGACACCAGGAGGAGGGCGTGGGCAGGAAAGGTTCAGGGTGGAGGTAAGAAACCAGATAGAACATTTAGGGGCTTTTCCTCTCACCCTGAAAACCAGCAGCTGCTGGTGTCTGCTGATTTGGGGCAGGGAGGTAGGAAAACCCCCTTGGAAGCCCCAACTGACAGTATCAGCCATCAGCGGGGATCCTCAGAAACGGTCACCGCACCTGACGTCGAAGTTCACTTGATAAACATGGAGTCACTTTGTTCTCCACTCTGCTCTCCCGGCCTGGTCTGTCCACATAGGGCAGGAAATCCATCTTTGAGCCTGAAGCTTGCTCCAGCCACAGGCTAAGTCAAGTTTTAGGGCAGAAGCTGAGGCTCTGGAAGCACCAACAAGCTAATAGGCTCAGCCAGCTTCCCTGATACACCAATTAAAGAGAGTAACAGCGAAAAATAGACAAAAGTGACTCAAACAGCACACTGGGAAGAAAACAGAGGACTCTAGTGACTCTACATTCAACTTCGGGGTAGGGATGTGAACTTGAAGTTTAATAGAGGAAGAATGGGGCAGGACAAAGGCAATGCCTGATGAAGCAGTCCTGATAAGGTGTGGTCGCGCCCTTCATCATCAGTTAGGTCCTGCAAGGTGGTCTGCAATACTGTTCATGTCTTAACCCTGTCATTGACCTAGGAGACCAATCTAGTCCTTCCGAGGTGACCTGCTCCCGGTGCAGCCATCGTAGAGAATTGTCTTTATCTGGAGTTGGTCTATCCTGGGAGGCTTTGCTGTTCCCGGAGTCCAAAGTGACTGAAGGTTTAGACCGCTCTGTGCCTTCAACCTTGAAGGGAGATGAGCTAGGTTGGGTAGAGACACTGCATACTAATTTACATGTCTACGCAGTAGGACAGCAGTCTGAGCAAAGTCAAAGAAACTGACAGGAGGGCGGGGATACCAGGCTACCCCCCCCACTCCGATGATTTGGGGGCCAAATGAAGAGTTGATGCTTTTTAGCCAAGGCAGCTTGTGACAGATAGTGTCGTCTATTACTAGAGAGACTTCAAGACTCAGAGCCCTTGGAGTCTCCAGGGAAGGCTTGGGAACAGGCTTTTTGTGAAGGCACTGGGGACTACTTGGAGCAAGAATTATGGGAAAGACTAACCTTCTCCTCCCACCCTCTCTGCTGCTCTTGTGCTCTTGGGGAGGGGAGCGGAGCAGAGCCTCAAGGCCCAGTACCATCTCTAGTCCTGTAGCTAGGAACCCCTTGGGCCAGCAGCGCTCAGGACACCCGCCTCATGTCTCACAACCACTTCCACAGGGGCGGAAACATGCACTCTTCAGAGGGGTGAATTAAAGAATGTGAATTAAACTTTGTTTTTGAGACAGGATCTCCCTGCTTCCACCTCCAGAGTGCTAGAATTATCACAGGCGTGTGCCACCATGCCCAATTTTATGTCGTGCTGAGGGGCAAACCCAGGGTTTGGTCCATGCTAGGCAAACACTCTACCAACTGAGCGCCATCTCTAGCCCACAAGCTCAGGGGCATATGTGTCTGTGGCTTGTACAGGACAATCCTCTTAGACAAACTGCCACCATCTACATGAATTCAGCTGTGGCCACTTGCAAAAGATCTTTCCCATTCCACTCAGGTTGGTGGCTGTTAACACTCCCTCCTGGAAGGAGGAGTAGGAGAGTCACGGGACCCTCACCTGAGCAGACAGCCCCTCCTCCCAACATGGCGTATGTATACAATTCTATCCTAATTGCTCATGGCCTTGGGGTCTTCAGGAAGGGATAGAGTGTGCAGGCTGGGGGAACCTGAAGGAAGGGCACTTCCCGTCTGTGCAGCTGTGAGGAAGCCTCCATCCATGCTGGGTATAGACTTTCCAGTGTGGCTGCTTTGGGGTCACCCATGCTCCTGTCAGTAGCCCGTTACTCAATAAACTCTAGAGGAAGCCCATTAAGATGTTGATTCCCCAGTGGGAACTTTGGTGAAATTGAACTTTGTCATTGAGACCCAACACAGTGAGTATATTTGTGTGTGTGTGTGTGTGTGTGTGTGTGTGTGTACCAGAGGTTGATATTGGGTTTCTTTCTCAATCACTCCCTGTTAGTATATAGAAGTTGTGTGAATTAGAAGTAGTTAAAGCGGGTGTGGTGGCGCATGCCTTTAATCCTAGCACTTGGGAGGCAGAGGCAGGAAGATCTCTGTGAGTTCAAGGGGCCAGCCTGGTCTACAGAGCAAGCTCCAGGCCAGCTGGGATTAAAGGGAGACCCTCAAAAATACCAAAAAAAAAAAAAAAAAAGTAGTTAAGATTAAAACTAACAGTAGATAATGTGTGAAATGTGGTAACCTTAAAGAAATTAGCAAATGTTAAACTTAGCTCAACAAGAGGCCTGCTCCAGTTTAGGGTTGCTTTAGAGATAAGCACTCAGCACTAGGCCGGCCTCGGAGGGGCTCAATAGAGCCCAAAAGACTGACCTTATTCAATTGATTAGGTGACCAGAGGCTGCACGGACACCAGGACCTGATAACCAGTCCTGGGTCCCCCGCCTTGATCAAGGCATGACCCCAGACAGGAAAGATAGCCACCTGCTATGCAGGGGGGACCCTAGGCACAAGCCTGAGATTAGCACCTGGGACCCAGTGCACCCCACATGCCCAACTGAGGCCTATCTAAGCTGGGAAGTGTAGAGTGACTTTGCTCTCACTCCCCCAGGGGGACCTGCTGTGAGATGCCACTGTGAACCCCTCAGCTGACAACACCCAGACATGCTGCCCCCGTGACACCAGCCTGAAGTGCATGCTGACCCTGCTGGCCACTGCTTACTGCCCTGACTGGCTTGCCTGAGCTGCCACAGCCCCAGTTGAGAGATCCGCTTCAGCCAATCAACCGGCTTCTTGGAACTCCCTAGTGTGGACCCCCTCCATTGTTTCCAAGAGGCAAAGAGAATGTTATGTAGGTGAGCAGCCCTGGGGAGATGGGCTAGGATGGGACAGAATTAGAATTATAGAATTAACCTGTGTGGGAATTAATAAAACTAGATTGTATTATGATATTTGTGTCCTGGATTCCTTTGGACTTAGCCCATGCTAGTCCATGCTCGTGACACTCTCCACCTCATTTTCTGAGAGCGGGGAGGTCCCCAGTTGGATAGCCTGGCTAGCCAGTAAGGGCCAGGAATCCCCGTCTTGGCCTTCCCAACCTTGGGGTTATAGATGCATACTGCCATACCCAACCAATTCTAAATCTTAATGTTTTTAAGGCATGACATTCCCACTAAGCCTTAAAAATGGAAAATAAGGGGAGAGGCTCAGGAGACCCCGCCCTAGCTGAGGCACTATTGACAGTTGATGCCGGGGTGGGGGGAGGGGGAAGGGGGTCAGTTTTGTTTAAGTGTCTGACTCCTGGTAGGTTGACCCCGTTCCAGTGCTGCATAGCCCCACACCCAGGAGTATGTGAGCGACACAATTGGACTCAATGGGTTATTTAATAAGGGGGCTGGAGAGATGGCTCAGAAGTTAAGAGCACTGGCCGCTCTTATAGAGGACCCAGGTTTAGTTCCTCGAACCCACATGACAGCTAACAACCATCCGCAACCCCAGTTCCATGAGATCTGATGTCCTCTTCTGACCTCTGTGAGCATTTCACAACACTGCTGCACTTATATGCAGGCAGTACACTCATACACATTAAAAAAATTTTTTAAAGAGGAGCATGAAGTTGGGAGGGGCAGGAGGTAGATCTGGGAATAATCAGGGGAGTAGGGGGAGGAGTGGAGTTAAATTATCAAAATACATACATTGCACATGTGTATGAAATTCTCAAAAAAATTAAAAAATAGATATTATTTTTTGGCCTTTTTGAGACTGGGTCTCCCTGAAGTTCCAGATGGCCTGGAACTCATTACATAGACTACACTGGCCTTGCACTCACAGAGATCTGCCTGCCTCTCCCTCTCAAGTGTCCCACCATGCCCAAGCAAAAAAAAAAAATTTTGTTGTTGTTGTTTTTTGTTTTTTTGAAACAGGGTCTCCCTTTAGTCCCAACTGGCCTGGAGCTCCCTCTGTAGACCAGGCTGGCCTTGAACTCACAGAGATCCTCCTGCCTCTGCCTCCTGAGTGCTGGGATTAAAGGTGTGCACCACCACTCCCGGCAAAAAAAAAAAAGACAAAATATGGACATTAAGAGCCAAACTTGTTGGCACAGACTGATAACGCCAGCGACTGGAGAGGCTGAGGCAGGAGGATCAAAAGTCCAAAGCCAGGCTATGGCTACAAAGACAGTTTAATCCCAGCTGGCAATTTAGTGAAGCCTTTTATCAAATGAAGAAGTAAAAACTAAGGCTGGGGCCAGGTGTGGTGGTATATACCTTTAATCCCAGCACTCAAGAGGCAGAGGCAGGTGGATTTCTGTGAGATCTAGGCCACCCTGGTTTACATAGCAATTCTAGGCCAACTGGGTCTACAGGAAAACCCTGTCTCAAAAAAAAAAAAAATTAGGACTAAGGTTCTAGCTCAGTGGTAGAGTATTTGCCTGGCATGCACAAGACTCCACATTTAATCTCAAGTACTAAAAATAAATAAATAAAAAAGAACAAGAAGGCTTCATCTCTATCAGGGAACTTAGCCAACATCCCATGAGACTTCGCCCTGATTGCTTCGTAAACATTTTTATTCCTCATAGTGTGCTTAAATGAAATTCACGTACACACCACACCTAGCACACGCCCTCCTGCGTCTGTCTCCTTGTCCCCCAATATTTGTGCAGAAGGACCCGGAGCCCTTTATCCTGAATATATCCTCTCCCCGCCACTTGTGTTCTCCGGGTATGAAATCCTTGAGATGGGGTACCTGCCTGGCATTCTGAGGATGCCACGTGCCTTCCTCTTGGGAAAACCAGGGATGGCAGGTGACTTGGCATAGAACTATAACTTTGGGGCTGGGGTGGAGCCGGAGAGTCAAGGAAACAGGAAGGCCAGGTCTTATCTGTGGGCTGTTTGTTGACTGCTCTCTCTTGCTTCAGCAAGGCCCTTCCCCCACAAATGGTCCACTTTGCACGCAGCACAGATTGAACACGGGCTTCAGCACTTCGTAGTTACGGACTGTCCCTGAAGCTGTGCAGGGATGAGTAGAGAAACTGACTTTCTTTTTTTTTTGCCCCCATTTTATTATTTTTTTTAAAAGTGTAGTTTTACCATACAAACAATGATTTATTTTATTTTATTTTTTCATGTCTATGAGTGTACTGTCTGCATGTAGGTCTGTGCACCCGTGTCGTGCAATGCCGAGGAGGTCAGAAGAGGGCGTCAGATTCCCCTGGAACTGGAGTTAAAGACGGTTCTCAGCCGCCATGTGGGTGCTAGGGATTGAACCCGGGGACTCTGCAAGAGCAGTCGGTGCTCTTAACCTCTAGGCCATCTCTCCAGCCCTGAGAAACTGACTTTCTACCTTACCTGTAGCTCTTCTTTTGTTCTGTGGGTGCACGATTCCATCCACAGGTCGCCTGGCTATGTGCCCAAACCTGCCCTCTGCGGCTGACACCTGATAGTCATCAGAGCACAGCCACTGGGGTCTGTCCATTCGCAGAGCACACGAAGGGCTTGCCCTCCCCAGGGCCTTTGCACTGTTAGGTCTGGGCTTCCCAGAATCCCAAGGGACACAGTTACCCACTTCCTCCAGAGGCTGTCAATCTTCTGACCTCTTCCTCTGTACCTGAGGTCCTGCCCCATGGCCATAAATGGGTGGACCCCAGCTGCCATCTTGCCTCTACCTTTGCCCCTGCCATGCTGCCCGGTTCCACCACATGTCTGCAGGCAGCCCATGCTGGTAGTCCTACGCAAGTAAAACATGTTCCTGGAGTGACTTAAGCCTCACGTGCCTGTCTTTTGTCAGGGGGTTCGCCCCTTTTTATAATCTATCATGCACATGCTGCCTCTTCTGTATAATTTATTTTTGAGTCAGGGTCTCACGGTCTTGTGTAGCCCAGGCTGGCCTCAAATTTGCTATGTAGGATGACCTTGAACTTTGGATCTTCCTGCCTCTGCCTCTGAGTGTTGAGTGTGAGGATTATAGACACCCACCACCACACTTGGTTTGTAAATTAGCTGTGTGGTTTCATTTTAGTTTGGGGTTTTGGATCTTTTGAGACCCTGTCTCATGTAGCCCAGGCTATCCTTGAACTTGTAATACCTCTACCTCCTGGACTCTGAGATTACAGTACCACCCAGCCCTGGTTTATGGCATGGTGGGGATCTGCACAATAGGAAACTCTACCCACAGACTACAACCCCGCTCCTTAAGTTTCCTTATTTTAATTTTTAAAGGTCAGGGCTCACTAAATAGCCCAGGCTGACCTTAATCTTGCCTCTTCCTGGCTGTGTCTCCTGGATGCTGGGGTTACAGGTATGTAGCACCATGCCAGGTACTTAACTCAATGTCAGTCTAATGAGGTAGAACCTTATGGAAAAAAAGCCTTCAGTGTAACCAGGCTTTCTTGTTTTTAACTGCTAAGATGGCCACCCTTCCTGGAGAGGGACAGCAGGGTCACCACTGGGCCAAGAAAGCAGACTCTAGGGGCCGCAGGATCTTAGGGAGTGTTGCCATGGTGTGTGGCAGGGTGCTGCCCCCACCCTGACCCCGCAGGTCTTTGTGCCACTCTTGCTCAGGGCCCTCTTCTCTCTCCGGTCTGATCTCAGCCAAGCCTCCCCCCACCTTAGGCTTCACCTGCCCTCTGTTCTCAGGATAAAGAGCTTGTGTGTGACTTTTGTTGCCACCTGTAACAGTCCAAGCCCCTCCCTCCGGCATGGAGTGAGTAACAACGTGGATGGTGTGGAGTGGTTGGCATGGGCCTGGCTGGAGGGGGGGAGGCATGTACTGAAGGTCGTCCCCTCCTTGTGGCCATTCCAGGCGACTAGATCTTGCCAAAGCCTCTCTTTGGGACTCCAGGTCACTTCCTTTCCTTGCCGGAAACTGGAAGCTGACAGGTTGCTCACATGGGGAGGAATTCTCCAAACCAAGCCTGAAGCTGCCCGGAGAGAGGAAATTTCAGAGCAGGAAGGAGGAACAAAATGGACAGGCCAAGCTTTGATAGCCTGTGCTTCCCCAGCCACCCACCCAGGCCAGGGCTGAAGGGGAATTGGCCAAGGGCCTGAGACAGTCCCTCAAGAGCCAGGACTACAGGCCGGAATGTCACATGAACAGACCTTTCCTCCGGGTACCTGGGAGTGGGGGCGGAGCCTATTGCTTGCTAGACTTGTGACCTCTTAAACAGCTGGAGTTTGGCAGTCCTTCTGCAGCTGGGAGGAGTGTAAGAGTGACCCCTCTCCCAGCAGCTGGAGGTCTAGTTGAACTGTCCCCACTAAAGAAGGTGGCCTTCACCAGGCCCTGCCTCATCAGGACCTCTGACTTTTCTTCTTACCTCAGCCCCTAATTCTTGTGATACTCTAGTAACACCTGCCAGGCTAACATCCCCAGAAAGTCTCAAACTCCTTGCTGCCTCAGGGCCTCTGCACCTGCTATTTCCCCTGGAGCATCCTTCCCTCCTGAGTTCATCAGGGCTGAAGTAGGAGGTCCCTTCTCAGGGGCCTTTCCCACCTGGAGCTCATGTTCTTCCTAAAACTTCAGTCCCTCTCTAGTTGGGGGAACTAAACCGCAGCCAGACATGTTTGATCCCTTTCTGGCACTTTGCATGGTCTCCAGTCCTCTTGTTTTCTCATTGGCTTGGTGATGGTTCTCCTCCCGACTCTCTACATGGGATTGATCTGTAGGGGAACAAGTGCAACGTTGGTTCAATAAAGACAGTGCCCAGCACACCATGGCCACTGGAGTACTGTGTAGTTAGTGAGGAAGAGGTGAACAAGGACTGTGCCCAGCAGCGACTCTGACCAGCCCAGAGATCCAGAGATGAGAACATTTCAGCTGGAAGTGAAGGTTTTTGGGCAAAGAGAGATCTGAATTTCCACCAGGGTCTGGTCTGAATCCAAGTTTGTCTGTCTTTGACACACATGTGTCATGCACACACACACACACTCCCAGCCCAGGGCACCTACTCCCTGCCCACCCCTCAATCTCTCAACTTCTGCTTTGGGCGTCCAGGACACAGTTAATCCACGAGACTCTAAGCGGGGGCTGCAGGAGGCTGGCCTGCCTGTGCTGGGCAGCTGGAGAAGTCCAAGTCAGGAATGTTATAGTAGATCGTTGTCATTGTTCAGAACCCACTTCTGAAGCCCTTGCCAGCAGGCACGGGACTGTGCTGTCTTCAGACAGGAATGGGCTTGCAAGTCTGAGAGACAGTGGGCAGGAGTCACCACTTACGGGAAATGCACCCTCTGAGGAGAAAGGGCAGCAGGCCGCTGGCCAGGCCCTGGCCCCTGTCCAGACTGGATGAGGAAGCCTTTGCCTCACTGTGAGCCACACCAGCTATTTCCTGGCAGTGAGACAGAGCTCCACAGAACAGCCCATGGGCATGTATTCAGCTCCCATGTAAACATACAAAAGCAAAACAAAAACACTACTGTGTTGGTCTATGAAGAGTTTGAAGTTAAGTCTGCCTTTTAGCAACTGGGAGATCTCAGGCAAGTTACTGAAACTGTTGGAGCCTGGGGTCCCTTATGTATAAAGTGAGATTGATGGGGCTGTGCTGGGATGGGATATAGGTGTTCCTAGTTGCCAGGTGCTCAGACACAGGTTGTAAAGAGCATGTCTTTGCTGAGTCAGTTATGTCAAGATGGCTCTGCTAGGAGGTAGGAAAGGGGTACAGGTGGTCCCATGCGTGGACAAGGAGACTGACCTCTTTAAGCAGGATACAAGTCAGGAGGTTTGGAGCCTGGAACAGCCTCACAGATCTCTAGCCTCCTATTCCCAGGAGGAGAGTGATCTATCTGGTGCCAGCCCAAGGCCAAGTCTGACTTCTAGGCATGTTGGAATTGAACCTGGAAAGCTTAAAACCAACCAACCAATAGTTAAGTGGAGTTTGTGGCCAATATTTAAGTCAAAAGCCACAGTGTCAACTCCTCCATTCCTGGTTTCTCTTGAGGACTGGAAGCTGCATCTCCTGTAGATGGAATAGCTTGAGCCACAGAAACTTGTTTCAGTTCTGGAGCTGAAAGTCAGAGATGGAAGTGTCAGCTAGGCCAGCTCCCCCCACCCTGTCCCAGGCCTCTCTCCATCTCTGTTGTCCCCTTGCTTGGGGCAGGGTTGTACCTGTCTTCACCTGGCATGTCCTCACTTGCTGTCAGTGCTTTTCTTAGGAGACTAATCACCTTGGATGAGGGGCCCACCCCACTCCAGTAGGGCCTCACTTTAATCAGTATCTGCAATGGCTTGATCTCCAACCAGAATCACATTTCAGGGGCCTAGAGGTTAGGACTTTTCAACAGACGAATAGGAAAGTGTTGGTCACTTTTGTATTAATTGTGATAAAATAACTGACAGACGGACTTCAGGGAGAGAAGCTGTCTTTTGGTTCATGATTTCAGAGGGTTCAATCCATAGTCACTTGGTCCCACACATTTAGCAGAACATAAAGGCAGGAGGAGCATATGGCAGAGGACAGCTGTTCACCTCCTGACAGACAAAAAGGAGAGCAGGAGGGAGAGAGAGAGAGAGAGAGAGAGAGAGAGAGAGAGAGAGAGAGAGATACAGAAAGACACAGAAACAGAGTCGGGAAGGAGTCAAAGGTGAGACATCCCCAAGAACATTCTCAGGTTGATGCTACTAACTAAATTTTCATAGCCTCTCAAGCCAGCACCCCAGATAGGACACAGTGACTCAAAATGCAAACCTGTGGGGGACTTACCATAGTTAGTCACAACAGGAGATGATCAGGATTAGATACATCATGAGGGCACGGCCACCTTGATTTCACAGTGGCTTGATGTATGTATGAGTTATTCTATGTCATTACAGCAGAAGCAATGTTAGGGAGGATACATGAGATTGTGGGAGACATTTTATATCCAAACCATTAACAGAGGAAGACATGGAAAGCTGTATAGAGTTGCATTTCTACTTGCACAGCCAGAGGAAGTGCTACTAAAAGATGATTTGAGCCAAGACTGAGATAAGGTCGTGAGCCTATAGATAGCCAAGGAAAGAGTATTTGGGGTAAAGAGAAGAACCAGAGCAAAGGCCCTGAGGTGGAAGAAGCCTACCTGGTGGAGGAGGATCCCGAGGCCAGAGTGGCTGCACCAAAGTCAGTGAGGGACAGAAAGCAGAGGCTGGGGAGATGGCTCAGGGGTGAGAGAACTTGCTGAATGAACATGAGCACCTGAGTTCAGATCCCCAGCACCCATGTAAAAGCTACGTGTGGTGGCATATTATCTGTAACTCCAGCACTGGTGAGGAGGTTGAAGCAGGAAGAACCCAGGGCTTTGCTAAGCAGCCAGTCCAGTTTCATTTTTGTTGCTGTGCTAAAAGACCTTGACAGAAAGCGACGTGGAGGGGGCTGATTTTAGCTGACGATTCCACACGTCTCTCACAGCAGGGGAATCCAGGCTGAAAATAGCCAGTGGTCTCGCATCCACACAGAGAGCAGGTGGAAACGAACGCCTGCAGCTTTGACTGGTTGCTTCTACTCAGCTCCATTCTTCAACAGTTGAGGACCTAGAGGATGGTGCCAACCACAGTTAGGGCTGCTCTTTCTATCTCAGTTCACCCAACCTAGAAACTCTCTCATAAACATATCCAGAGGTTTGTCTCCAAGGTGATCCTAGAGCCTTGTAAAAGTTGACCATATTTTTAAGACAGGGTCTCTCTTTAGTCCCAGCTAAAGCTAACCTGGTGCTCGCTCTTTAGACCAGGCTGGCCTTGAACTCACAGAGATCCGCCTGCCTCTGCCTCCCAAGTGCTGGGATTAAAGATGTGCACCACCATGCCCAGCTGACAATCAATATTAATCATCACAAATGGACTGTTAGTCCCTCAAGTGTGAGGAAGCAGAGACCGTGCTTGTGTGTTCACTCAGAGCCCAGACCACAGCAGGCCCCAAGGGTTAGGTACATGTACTCTCCAAAGACATGCTGTACAAAAAAAAAAAAAAAAAAAAAAAAAGCCAGGTGTGGGTGGTGCACGCCTTTAATCCCTAGCACTTGGAGGCAGAGGCAGGCGATCTTGTGAGTTCAAGCCAGCCTGGTCTACAAGTGAGTGTTCCAGGAAAGCTAGGCTACAGGGAGACCCTGTCTTGAAAAGACCAAAAAAAAAAAAAAAAAAAAAAAGACATGCTGTACCTTCATCCTCTTTGTCCTTTCCACCCACAAATCACCAGCAAAGTGTCTCACCCACTGTGTTCTGCCACAGAGGCTGTCAAGGACCACCTGCTTATTGGGGTACAATCTGGGTTTCATTGACCTCTGGCATCCTTTTCATGGCTGGGAGTCATGCTATGTCAGATGCTAATGCCAATGACTTGAAAACAAACAGCATCTGCCAGGCTGGGCAGTACAGGCCTGTCATCCTGGTCACTCAGGAGGCTAAATAGGGAGGATTGAGAGTTCAGGGTCTGGCCAGGCTGCAGAGTGAATTCAAGGCCGGCTGGGGCGATCTAGTGAGACCAGCATAAAATACTGTGAGACTTCAAAACAGATGACTGGGAGAAATTTATAATTTTTGCACCTTTTTGCTTGATAATGGGAAAATCATGTGACAAAGGCCTGGTTCTTAGTCCCAGGTAGGATTATGACTTGTAAAGTGACCCAACATGCCTTTTGTTCTTGACATATTCCCCAGGGATCACTCTGAAGGCAGACCAACTTGCACGCACGCATTCCAAAGGCACAGAAAGGTGGGGTTGGGTCTTTTAGGTGTCTGGAAAAAGTTTAAATGTAAGCTGATAACCTGTTGTGAAAATACTGGAAACCCCAAAGCTTTGTTATTTGAGAGGAGCAAGGAGAGGGTGTTTATGTTCCCTGGGTTTTTTGGTGTGCGAACTCCCCCCACATTTCTCCTCTGCTTGCTTTTGCAGACATTGCTGTTTTGGACTAAGTTGACCAAAAGTGGGGATATAGGAACTTGAAAAAAACTAAAGACAAGCCATCATTTGTTCTTAGCATGAAGCTCATTTTATGTGTGTGTGTGTGTGTGTGCATATTTATGTGTTCAAGGGCACTCATGTGTGGGTGTACATGCACATGTGTGCACATGCATGTGAAGACCAGAAGTTGACAGCAGGTGTGCTGGATAGCTTTAGTGTCAACTTGACACACCTGGGTTGAGGGAGCCTCAATGGGGGAGGTTGGCTCCATTGGATTGGCCTGTGGCCACATCTGTGGAGTATTTGTCTTGACTGTCGAGCAGTGTGGGAGGGCCCAGCACACAATGAGTGGTGCCACCCTGGGCAGGTTGTTGTGTACCATATAAGAAGGCAGGCTGGGCATGGGCCAGGGGAGCAAGCCAGTGAACAGCATTCCTCCATGGCCTGTGCTTCAGCTCCTGCCTCCAGGTTCCTGCCCTGGGTTCCTGCCTTAGGCTCCCTAAGTGATGAATTGTGACCCAGGAGATGTAAGCTGAATAAACCCTTTCCTCCCCAAGTTGGTGTCGGTCAGAGTATTTTGTCACAGCAATTGAAGACAAACTAGAACAGCAGGTGTCCTCTTCAATCGCACACCACATTACATATTGAGGTGGGATCTCACTTGAATACAGAGCTTGCCAATTAATCTAGTCTAGCTAGCCAGCTAGCTCCAGAGATTCTCTGTCTCCATTCCCTGGCCCCAACCCAAGTGCTTGAATTACAGGCTAGCTGACACACCCACCTGGAATGTACATAGGTACTAGAGACCTCACACTTATACAGCAAGCACTTTACCCACTCAGCCATCTCCCCAGCCCCCAGGACTATTTTTCTTTCTTTTTTTTCATTTTGATTTTATATTACTCTAAAATATGCATACATACCCTCCACCCATATACCAAAATTCCAAAGTCTGAAAATAAATGGTAGGTCAATTCTAGAACCTGTCTAGGGATTCACAATATAAGAGCACAGTTGCTTTCAGATCACGAGGAATATAACATTAACATTGCTCAGTTTGCCTTACAACTAGGTGCTTGGTGCTAGCATCCACAGATGAGGGATACCATTCATCATTTGTTTTCTGGGATTGTTACTTCACTTAACATAATATCTTCTAGTTCCATCCATTTACCTGCAAAGTTCATGATGTCATCTTTCTTTACTGCTGCATAGAACTCCATTATGTAGATATACCAGATTTCTCTCTGCACTTGTTGGTTGAGGGGCACTTGGGTTGGTTCCAGCTCTTCACTATTGTGAAGAGAGCTGCAATAAACATGGCTGTGCATGTATCTCTGTGGTAGGATGAGTCTTGTGGGCATATATCCAGGAGTGGTATGATTGGGTCAGGTGGTAAACTCATTTTTAGTATTTTAAGGGCTCTCCACACTGTTTTCTATAGTGGTTGTATGAGTTTACATTCCCACTAGCAGTGGATGAGTGTTCCCCTTTCCCCACAACCTCTCCAGCATTTAGTATCATTCAATTTCTTGATCCTAGCCAGTCTTATCAGAGTGAGATTATATCTTCAATTTCCATTTCCTTAATTATTAGTGATGTTGAGCACTTTGTTTTTCAGACAGAGTTTCCCTATTGCTCCAGCTGCCCTGGAACTCACTCTGTAGACCAGGCTGGCCTTGAACTCACAGAGATCTGCCTGCCTCTGTCTCCTGAATGCTACTCCTGACTTAAAGGCGGTTCTTAGCCACCATGTGGGTGCTGGGAATTAGACCCAGCTCCTCTCAAAGAGCAGTCGGCACTCTTAACCACTGAGCCATCTCTCCAGCCCATTGAGCACTTTTTAAGATGTTTCTCAGCTATCTTTATTTCCTCACTTGTGAAGTCTTTTTGTCAGATATATCAGCGGTGGAGGTTTCCTCCAATTCTGTGGGTTTTCTCTTCACTTCCCTGATTGTGTCCTTTGCTGTACAGAAGTTTTTGAGTTTAATGAGGTCCCACTTGTCAATTGTTTGCCTTATTTCTGGCATAGCTGCTGTCTGATTTAGAGAGTCTTTTCCTATGCCTATGTCTTGTAGGTTGTTGCCAATGTTTTCTTCTATCACCTTCAGAGTTTCAGGTTTTATATTAAGGTCTTCGATCTATTTGGAGTTGATTTTTGTACAG
Source organism: Rhizomys pruinosus (assembly GCA_009823505.1). Lineage (NCBI taxonomy): Eukaryota > Metazoa > Chordata > Mammalia > Rodentia > Spalacidae > Rhizomys > Rhizomys pruinosus. The sequence continues at coordinate 494,668 of VZQC01003761.1, read as the reverse complement.
GGTGAGAGGTAGGGGTTTAATTTTATTCTTCTATAAGTTGTTTTGCCAACGCCATTTGCTGAAGATGCTATCTTTCCTCCATTGAGTCTTCTTGGCCCCCTGTCAAATATGAGGTGGCTGAAATTGTATGTGCTCAAGTTTGGATCTTTGCTTTTTAAATTTTTTTTATTATTTATTTTTTTTGTATGTGTATGAATGTATTGTCTGCATGCAGGTCTGTGCACCCGTGTCGTGCAATGCCGCAGAGTTCAGAAGAGGGTCTCGAATTCCCCTGGAACTTGAGTTCTCCTAGAATTGGAGTTATAGACGGTTCTTAGCCACCATGTGGGTGCTGGGTATCGAACCCGGGTCCTCTGCAAGAGCGTCGGTGCTCTTAACCGCTAGGCTATCTCTCCAGCCCCAGATCTTTGCTTTTGATCCATTGTTCTACAGGTCTGTTTTTGTGCCAGTACCAAGCTGTTTTTGTGACTATAACCCTGTAGTATACTTTGAAGTCTGGTACAGAGATCCCCCCTGTATTGTTCTCTTTGCTCAGGGTTGCTTTGGCTATTCAGGGTTTTTGTTTCTCCATATGAAATTAAGGATATTTTTGCCAAGCCTGTGAAGAAATTCTTGGGGATTTTAATTGGGATTGCATTGAATCTGTATATTAATTTTGATAGAATGGACATTTTACTATATTAACTTTCCCAATCCATGAGCATGAGAGGTTTTTCCACCTTCTGAGGTCTTCTTCAATATCCTTTAGGGGTTTACAATTTTTGTTGTAGAGATCTTTAGTGTCTTTGGTTAGGTTTGTTCCTAGGTACTTTATTGTTTTTGAGGCTATTGTGAGTGGAAAGGTCTCCTTGTATTCCTTCTTCAATTGCTTGTTGTTTGTGCAAAGAAAGGCTACTGATTTTTCTAGGTTAATTTTGTATCCCGCCACTTTACTGAAACTCTTGATCATTTCTAGGAGTTTTCTGGTGGAGTTTTAACATCCCTTAGGTAAAATATCATAGCATCTGCAAAAAAGGGATAGCTTGACTTCCTCTTTTCCAATTAGTACTCCTTTAATTTCTTTTTCTTGCCTTATTGCCCTAGCAAGTGTTTCTGCCTTATTGCCCTAGCAAGTGTTTCAAGCACTATATTGAAGAAGAGTGGTGATAAGGGGCAGCCTTGCCAAGTTCCTACCTTTAAGGGGAATACTTCTAACTTTTCTCCATTTAGGATGATGTTAGCTGTGGGTTTGTTGTATATGGCTTTGATTACATTGAGGAATGATCACTTCAGTCCTATTCCCTCTAGGACTTTAAGCATGAAGGGATGCTGGATTTTGTTCAAGGCTTTTTCTGCATCAATTGAGCTGATCATGTGGTTTTTGTCTTTCAGTCCATTTATGTGCTTTATGATAGTTATTGATTTTCACATATTGAACCATCCCTGCATTTCTGGTATGAATCCAACTTGATGGATGATCTTTTTGATGTGGGTCTGTATGTGGTTTGCAAGTATGTTGTTGAGAATTTTAGTATCTATGTTCATTAGTGAGATGGGTCTATAGTTCTCCTTTTTGGTTGTATCTTTGCCTGGTTTTGGTATAAGAGTGATCCTAGCTTCATAGAAAGGAATTTGGGAGATTTCCCTCTGCTTGTATCCTTCTGAACAGTTTTAACAATAATGGTTGTAAGCCCTCTTTAAATGTTTTAAAGAATTCTGCCATAAAACCATCTGGGCCTGGGCTTTTTTTAGTAGGGAGATTTCTTATTACATTTTTAACTTCTTATCTTATGGGTCTGTTTAAGCTGTTAGTCTCTTCTTGGTTAAGCTTTGGTGATTCCCAGGATTTAAGATATTCATCCATTTCTCTTAGGTTTTCAAATTTAGTGGCACATAGGGTTTGTTTGGGTTTTTTTGGTTTTGGGTTTTTTTTGGTCTTTTTGAGACAGGGTCTCCCTGTAGCCCCAGCTGTCCTGGAACTCACTCTGTAGACCAGGCTGGCCTTGAACTCACAAAGATCCACCTGCCTCTGCCTCCCAAGTGCTAGGATTAAAGGCGTGCGCCACCACACCCGGTAGGTTTTTTAAGTATTCCAGTATGATTCTTTGGATCTTTTTGTTGTCTGTTGTGATATTTTGCCTTTCATCATGAATTCTTTGTTTTTATTATTATTTCTGTATGTGTATGAATATACTGTCTGCATGCAGGTTTGTGCATCTGTGTCATGCAATGTCGTGGGGCAGAAGAGGGTTGTCGGATCCCCTGGAACTGGAGTTCTCCTGGAAAGTGGAGTTCAGACGTTTCTCGGCCGCCATGTGGGTGCTGGGTTCGAACCCGGGGTCCTCTGCAAGAGTGGTTGGCACTCTTAACCGCTAGGCCATCTCTCCAGCCCTCATCATGAATTCTATTGATTTGGAGTTGCTCTTTTTTCTGTTGGTTAACTGGGCTAGAGGTCTGTCTATCTTGTTTATTTCTTTCAAAGAACCAACTTTTGGATTCATTGATTTTCGTATTGTTTTCTTTTGTTTCTATTTCATTGATTTCTGCTCTGTTTTTGTATTTCTTCCTGTCTTATTTAGTTGAGGGTTCATTTTTGTTAGTCTTTCAGTGTTTTAGTTTAGAGTTTTTAGAATCGTTTATTTGTGCTCTTTCTGTTTTTCTGATGTAGGGCACTAGGGCTATAAACGTCCCTCTTAGGAACTGCTTTTTAAAGCATCCCATAGGTTTTTGGTTGTGTTGTATTGTCATTTTCATTTAGTTCCAGGAATGCTGCTATTTCTTTATTTCTTCCTTGACCCATTCATTATTCAGGAGTGTGTTGTTTAGTCTCCATGCATTCTCATACATAGTAGGATTTATCCTGGTGTTGATATTGAGCTTTATTGCACTGTGGTCTGATAGAATGCATAAAAATTATTTCAATTTTTTGTATTTGTTGAAGTTTTTTTGTCTATGTCCCAGTATGTGGTCAGTTTTGTTTGTGGGGAGAATTGTGTCTGTGTGGTAGCTGAGTAGAAAGTGTATCTCTGGTGTTTTGTGGAATATTTGGTATATTGTCTGTGTAGGTCCATTGGTTGTATTGTATTGTTCAGTTCAAAATGTCTTCTATTTATTTTTGTCTGGTTGACCTGTCCAAAGGGCTCCAGTGGGGTATTGAAGGCCCCTACTATGAGTGTTCTGAGGTATAATCTGGCTTTGAGGGCCTGGAGAATTGTTTTATAAGTTCTGTGCACCAGAGTTTTGTGCATATATATTCATAATTTGAAATCTTCCTGGTTAACTGTTCATTTGATGAAGGATATAATGGCCTCTTGTCTCTTCTGATTTGCTTTACTTTGAAGTCTATTTTTTTTTTTAAAATTACGCAACTTCCTGGGGTGGAGAGATGGCCTAGCGGTTAAGAGGCGCCGACCGACCGCTCTTGCAGAGGACCCGGGTTCGATCCCCAGCACCCACATGCGGCTGAGACCCGTCTGTAACTCCAATTCCAGGAGAACTCTCAGTTTCCAGGGGATTCCGAGACCCTCTTCTGACCTCCGCGCATTGCACGACACGGGTGCACAGACCTAAACGCAAAACAGTACATTCATACACATAAATAAATAAAATTAAATTAAAAAAATATTAAAAAAAAATAAATAAATAAAATAGCAACTCCTGGGCTGGAGAGATGGCCTGCGGTTAAGGCACCTACCGCTCTTACAGAGGCCTGGGTTTGATCCCCCAGCAACTACATGGCAGCAAGAAACCATCTGAAACCCAGTTCCAGAACTCCAAACCCAGTTCCGCGAATCCGACACCCTCTTCTGACCTCTGCAGCATTGCACGACACAGGTTGCACAGACTTGCATACAGACAGTAACATTTCATACACATAGAAATAAATAAATTTTGCTGGGCGTGGTGGCGCCCGCCTTTAATCCTAGCACTTGGGAGGCAGAGGCAGGTGGATCTTTGTGGGTTCAAGCCAGCCTGGTCTACAGAGTGAGTTCCAGGACAGCTGGGGCTACAGGGCGACCCTGTCTCGAAAAAACCAAAAAAAAAAAAAAAGAAAAGAAAAAAAAAAGAAAGAAAGAAAAAGAAAGAAAGAAAAAGAAAAAAAAAAAGAAAGAAAGAAATTTTAAAAAATTAAAAAATATATTTTAAAAAATTCGGTCTAGGAACCAAATTTTAAAAAATAAAATAAAATAGCAACTCCTTGTTGCTTTTGGGTACCATTTGCTTGGAATATTTTTTTTTTATCCTTTTACCTTAAGTTGGTACCTATCCTTGAAGGTGAGATGAGTTTCTTGTAGACAGCATATAGATGGGTTCTGTTTCCTAATCCATTCTCCCAGTCCATTTCTTTTGATCGGGGAGTTTAGTCTATTAATATTTAATTGGGAGATGTGTGTTGCTTCCTTTCACCTTATTATCCATTTGCATTTTTTGGGCTAGGTTTCTACTTCCGCAGTTATGCTTTTATTAGTTTCTCTTTCTAGGTACCTGGGGATAGTTGCTCCTCTCCTCCATCCTTTGAATTGCTTCAAAGGATGGAGGAGAGGAGCAACTATCTGAAGGGTTGGTTTTCCTGACATATATTCTATCATCTTGTTTATGTCATGGAAGATTTTTCTTTCTCCTTCAACTATAATCAACATTTTTGCTGGGTATAGTAACCTGGGTTGGCATCTATAGTCTTTTAGCACTGGGAATACTTTGGTCCATGTTCTTCTTGTTTTCATAGTTTGCACTGAGAAGTCAGATGTAATGCTGATGGGTTTCCCCTTACATGTAACTTGTTTTTCTCTTGTGGCTTTCGGAATTTTTGTCTTTACTTTGGGCATCTAGTGTTTTAACTATGATATGGCGTGGGGAGTTTCTTTTCTGATCTTGTCTATTTGGTGTTCTATGTGCTTCTTGTATTTGTATGGGTTTGTCTTTTTTTTCAGTTTTGGGAAATTTTTATCTATTATTCTGTTGAAGATCTGATTAATACCATTCTCTTGGGATTCTTCTCCTTCCTCTATCCCTATGATGTGGAGGTTTGATCTTTTCATAGTGTCCCACATTTCCTGGTTGTTACATTCTTGTGTATTTTTAAAATTTCATAATCTTTACTTGAGCTTTTTAGTTGTTCTGTGTTATCTTCCAGGTCTGATATTCTTTTTTTCTGCTTCCTCCATTCTGCTTCTGAGGCTTTTTCTCATCCTTTCCTCTTGATTGGATGAGTACTTGATTTCCTTTTTCATTTCATCCTGTGATTTCTTCAGTATTTCCATTTCTTTTTGGAGCTTCTCAATCTCTTCTTGTAGCTCCTTGCTTTACTGGATGGTTTCCTTTTTCATTTCAGCATGGGATCTTTTCAGTGTTTCCACTTCCTTCCTGAGTTTGTCATTCTCTCCCTCTAGTTCTTTCCAGAGTTTGTCACTCTCTCCCTCTAGGTCCTTCCTGAGTTTTTCAAATCCACCTGGCTAACATGCCTGGCCTCTTCTACCCTGTGCTCCAGGTGGCCTGGCCAAAGCCCCCGATCTCTATGCACCCAAGTCCCCTAGAAGACTATTTTTCCTAGAGGACAAAGACCATGGCTCTCAGGAGCTCCCTGTCAGCATCTTCTACAAAGTGTGGAAGGCGGCCTTGTGAGCTCTCAAGTGGGAATGCTCAAATTCCTCTCTCATTCAGAGCACTTAGCACACAGTGTGGCAGATGGCAAGTCCTTGGTAATCGAGCATCCTGTTGTTGGCTCTCTGTGACTATCCTTGGGACTGGGGGATATATTAGGAGAGAAGAACCATGAACAAGCCTGGGCAGGGTCTGGGCAGAGAAAGATTAGGATATTAACCCAAATGAGATCACACATGGATCCCATATAGGTAAACTTACAGGTATACAGCTTTTCCAGAATCCAGAACAATTTTTTTCATGTTCAGTGCAAAGTTTAAGTCAGTGCTACGATGCTAACTTCAGAGACTCAGTAGCTATAGCAACCTGCTCCCAGAAGCCCCAAGCTGGGGGTGGGCCATCTAACCCAGGGCTGGGCTCACAATGCCAGACACCGCAAAGTCAAGTTTTCATTTCTCAGAGTCACCTCTAAGACATGTGCCCAGGATTCTTCATTTTAATTCTTTCGAAAAACCCCAACCACACAGTGAGAATTTGAGAAAAGCCCCACCCTGGACTTGATGGGCCCAGACATGACCACTTCTGCCTGGGAGGTTGTCACAGCCCAGAGACCCTCCTAAGATGTTCTCTGAGGACTTCCATTCATGAGAGTTTGGAAGTCACCAAGCACCCCTTAGAAGCACAGGAGGCAGGGTTTGTCATTCCTGTGTGAGAAGCCACAACCAAGAGAATGGGAGTGGCTGGGGCCATGGGGGTGTGTGAGACGGACTCTCCAGGCTCTCTTTGCACACCGGGGCCATGAGGCTGTGTGAGATGGACTTTCCAGGCTCTCTTTGCACACCGGGGCCATGGGGCTGTGTGAGATGGACTCTCCGGGCTCTCTTTGCACACCGGGGCCATGGAGCTGTGTGAGATGGACTCTCCAGGCTCTCTTTGCACACCGGGGCCATGGAGCTGTGTGAGACGGACTCTCCCGGCTCTCTTTGCACACCGGGGCCATGAGGCTGTGTGAGACGGACTCTCCAGGCTCTCTTTGCACACCGGGGCCATGGGGCTGTGTGAGATGGACTTTCCAGGCTCTCTTTGCACACCGGGGCCATGGGGCTGTGTGAGACGGACTCTCCGGGCTCTCTTTGCACACTTCCCTGTAGCTCCTTCTCCAGATCACAGCCAAAGTGAGATGGTTCCTGTAGTAGATTGCCTACAGGCTGTCTACTATAGAAATGATGGAATCCTGACTCTCCAGGACTCAGCTCTGGCATCTCTGCCATCTAGGCCCCGGTCCTGTTGTGGTCTGGTTCTGAAATGTCACCCATGGATTCAGGTGTTGAGCTCTCGTTCTCCATCCAGTGGTGCTGTTTGGGGAGCTATGGCATCTATAGGAGGTGGGGCTTGCCTAGCAGAAATATGTGACTAGGACTGAGCCACTGAATGTTATACTCGCCCGCACTTCCGGTCTCATTGTCTGTGATGTGAACAGCCTCCTTCACATATTCCTGCTGCTGTGAGCTGCTCTGCCAGGTCTTCCCAGCCATGATGACCTCTGACACTGAGTCAGAGTAAGTCCCATTTCTTTTTAAGGTGTTTCTACGAGATGTGCTGTTATGTCCACACAGAAATGACCAATGCAAGCCTTCTAAGTCATCACCTCTAGCCATAGAGCTATCCTTAGTGGCTGTCCTTGGGACACACCAAGCTGTGTTCCTGACTGTAGACTTTGTCTAATGTGCCTGTCACATGCTTTGGCAGGCTCTTTCACGCCCTTCAGGTGGCTGCTTCAGTGTCACTGGGACACCCACAGTTGGTGCCTTGCTAGGACCTCTTAATACTCAAGGTTCTCATGTCTAGACTCAGCTTGAAGATTTTCTTTGTCTTCCAGATGCCACCAGACACAGCAGCAAGCCCAAAGGAGCCAGGCTGGTGCTGCCTGAGGAGCATCCCCCCAACTAGTGACTCCAAGGAGTCAGTGTCAATGTTCTGGTTCCCCTCACTCCTCGGCAGGTGGGGAGACTCTGAGAACCAGAAGCGCTAAGGAGACCAAGTTCTCCCCCATGGACATGCTCAATGGGGGCACTCCAATGGCTCCTTCCCTTCCCTGCTCTACATCCCACTCCCCTCCAGGGGCTTCCCACCATCCTCCATGTTTTTGCATAAGAGTTGGCTTCTACCATGATTTCACAAGACACAGCCTCAGAAGTCTGCCCTACCCACTACATCTGCTGCAGCTTGAACTGCAGTGATGTCTACACTCTAACATGGGAGAGTGAGGCCTTACTTGGAAAAAGTATCTGTGTAGACATAATTAAAAACCTTGTTCGCAGATATGTATAGTACGCAGGCTGCAACAGGACATCTATAGACATTTGTTGCAGTGTCAAAAAGTTGATATCCCTATTGTATTGGTTTCCTTTCTCCTAGCAGTGATAAAATTCCTGCCAAAAACAACTTCAGGGAGGGTTTGTTTTGGCTTGCAGTTTTAGGGGTCACAGTCCATGGCAGTGGGAAGTCACAGCGGCAGGGCTGAGAGGCAGCTACATATCATATGCAGTCAGGAAGCGTGCTATGCTCAGCTTACCTTCACCTTTCCCCTTTTTTATTCAATCTGGATTCTCGGTCCATGGATGGTGCCACCCACATGCAGGCTGGGTCTTCCCTCCTTAGTTAAACTTTCCCAGCAACACTCTGACAGACAGGCCCAGAGATGTGTCTCCTAGGTGAGACTAGCTATCAGAATCTTAAAATGGAATCATCCTGATTTGGGTTGGGCCCTAAATCCAATGGCTGGTGCTGTTTTATTTCCCTTTTTGTGTGTTTTTGTCTTTACAGGTTTTTCATGTATGTGCACATGTGGAGAAGGTACATGCATGTGCATGTGTGCAAAGGCTAGAGGTCAGCCTCAGGTTTCTTCCTCAGTCCCTCTCCATCTTATTCCTTTTTTTTTTTTTTTTTTTTTTTTTTTTGGTATTTTTGAGACAGGGTCTCCCTTTTAGTCCCAGCTGGCCTGGAGCTCACTCTATAGACCAGGCTGGCCTTGGACTCACAGAGATCCGCCTGCCTCTGCCTCCCGAGTGCTGGGATTAAAGGAGTGCGCCACCACGCCAGGCTATTTCTTATTTTTTTGAGGCATGGTCTCTCACTGAACCTGGAGCTTGCTGATTAGGTGAGGCTGGTTGGTCAGCAAGCCCCAGGGACCCCCAGGCTCCCCCACACTGCCTTTACAGCTGTGTGCCACTATATCTGGCATTCTGGATACCTTAGTCTTAGGTTTTATTTTGTTGCTGTTTTTCTTTTATGCTGGGTTTTGGCAGCAGAATTTTCAGACTGTTTGTGCACACAGCACCAAGAATCATCCATTGAGGATGGGGAGACCAAGTAAGACCAAGTTCTAGAGTGGCCAACCACTCTAGTTTTCTCAGACCCCAGACTGAGGGGTCTCCTGGGGTATGCGATCAAAGAGCTAAAAGGGTGTAATTCCAAGGAATTCAGATGGGTAGGCCACCATGAAGGGATCCCAAAGTCACCTGGGTGATAATCCAGAAGCCACTGAATAGCTCCCACCCTCCAGGCCACTTCCAGGTCCTTCCAGGTTCCTGTTGTAGTGGCTACTGCAGGCTTGAACTTCAGACTAGAGGGTCAGGAAATTGGTGTACTGACATGCTTGTAATCTCAGCACTATGGGATCTGAGGCAGGCAGCTAGCCTAGGTTACTAGGTATTGAGGCCCTGTCTCAAAAACCCAATAAAAGCTGAACGTGGTAGCTCTTGCCTTTAATCCTATCACTCAGGAAATAGAGGCAGATAGATCTCTGTGACAAAGAGGCCAGCCTGGTCTACACAGTAAGTTCCAGGTCAGCTGGAGCTCCAGGGAGAACCTGCATCAAAAAGACAAAACAAAAACAATAAAAAGTGGGTTGGGGATGTAGCTCAGTTGGTAATGTGCTTGCCTAGGCCAGCCTGGTCTGCCTGTATGTACAAAGCCCTGGGGTCCATTTCCAGCACCAAATCAAATAGGGCATGAGGGTACATGCCTGTAATAGCAGACCTCAGGAGACAGAGGCCAGAAGATCATTAGCTCAAGGTCATCTTCCTGTTAGAAATATATTCAGGGTTGCAAAGGAAGAGACCACCACCAGTTCAATTGAAGCATCTGGACAAAGCAAACCTTCCCTTCTGATGAGAAGGCTGCACTACTCACAACGGATGGAGAAGCAAGCACGGGGAATGTGGCATATGACAAGTTTTTATCCTAACTCCCAGTTAGTACTGTATCTTTCCCCCATTGGCTAGGGTCTGACCTTACAGTCTTTCCCAGTTGGCTAAGACTCCATAAAAAGGAAGAAAAGGGGGGATGGGGAGGCCTGAGCAAAGAAGAAAGGCTCCAGGCCGTCGAGTCCTGGAACGCACCTGGATTCCTTTCCTTCTTCCTAACCAGAAGTTTTTTAGGGTGGGTGTTAGGGGTAATCAAAAGATTAGAATCACTTGTAAAATGTTTTATAGTATTTGAAAGAAAAGACCGATATATGCCAAACATACTGAGCTTGGCACCAGTCTGGGCTACATGAGGTCCTGTCTGAAGGAAAGAAAGAAAGGAAAGAAAGGAAAAAGAAAGGAAAGAAAGGAAAGAATGGAAAGAACGGAAAGAGAAAGGAAGGAAGGAAAGGGAAGGAAGGAAGGAAAGAAGGAAAGAAGGAAAGGAGGAAAGAAGGAAAGAAGGAAAGGAGGAAAGAAGGAAAGAAGGAAAGGAGGAAAGAAGGAAAGGAGGAAGCCAAGGCTGGAGCTGTGGGGTGGAGCATGGCCCGGGCTGGTGCTCAGCAGCTGTTGCAGAGGAATTTCTACCCCCAGCTACCCCCAAGGTGGCAGGCATGCTTCCAAAAGAAAGAGCTGGGTTTTCCCATGTGGCTTGTGGGCTCTACCTACTCATTGTGAGAGTCTTTTAGGGTTATACTAGATTTGCATCCTCTACGGGGGCTTGGTATCATCTATGGGGGCTTGGCACATAGGTGATGCTCTGCACACAGATCAAAAGTCATACAGGAAATTGATATTCTTGTCAGGTGAGAACATCAAGCCTGTCTTTCCAATATCCACACCTGCTAGCCACAGAGGCGAGGTGCAGCACAGGTGTGCAGACTGAGCAAAAGGAAATCACACATCTTTTCCGTAAAGGTGGCTTCTTCCTCTCGTGCTTTACCCTGCTGGGGCCGAGGGATCTTTTCTTCATTCCACTTGGTCTTTGTGTTCATCCAGTCCCACAAATACAATTTGAAAACTGTCTTGGAATTGAGTATGATGGTGCATATCAGTGATCCTAGCACTCAGGAGGGAGTGATAAGAGCATAGAGAACTATGGGGCTGGAGCGATGGTCTAGCGGTTAAGAGCAATGATTGCTCTTGCAGAGGACCCGGGTTTGATCCCCGGCACCCACACGGTGGCTGAGAACTGTCTCTAACTCCAGCTCCAGGGAAATCCGACACCCTCTCTGACCTCCTCGGCATTGCATTGCACAACATGGGTGCACAGACCTACATGCACACAGTACATTCATACACATAATAAAATAAAATAAAATAAAATAAAATAAAATAAAAGAGCATAGAGAACTCAAGGTTATCCTCAGCTACATAGTGAGTTTGGGGCCATCCGAAGCTATATGAAGCCCTGTCTAAATTAACAAATAAACAGTTCTCTCTTCTGTTAATAGTAAAACTACTATCTGGTACTAAGTTTGTGTTTGATAGATTATTTGACCAGATTTCATTCAGGCTGGGATTACAGGTGTGTGCTAGCACGATCAACCGGATTTTCTTTCAGTTCTCCTGGGTATTACGGGGGCTGAGTACAGGCACCGGAGATGGAGTAGGGTCATAGGAAGCCAGGAAGTTGAAGAAATAGAGAGGAATCAAAGAGATAAAACAGACTGTAATTTTGGCAGCTAGCTGCAGCAGGTACCTGGCCACACACCAAACACATGGGGTGGCACAGGCAGGCACAGGCAGACACTCAGAGTGGCACAAAGGCCACATGGAGGTGGGCACACAGATCTAGAGGCTAACACATACAGGCAAGCTGGTGAAGGTAGAGGACTCTATCCTTGATCTCAAGGCCATGTTGATACAGAATCACACAAAAGAGGCACTCTGCCAAAAATAGTTCTATAACAGATGACATCAAAGTTTACTTTGGGGGTTCCTAGATATCCAGTGTCAGCCTTTTTTTTTTTTTTTTTTTTTGGTCTTTTTGAGACAGGGACTCCCTGAGTCCAGCTGGCCTGGAGCTCGCTCTGTAGACCAGGCTGGCCTTGAACTCACAGAGATCCACCTGCCTCTGCCTCCCGAGTGCTGGGATTAAAGGCAAGAGCCACCACACCCAGCCAGTGTCAGCCATTTTGTCCTGATTCATAGCCCTCTGGATGCTTAACGTTAGCCATCTTGGCCCATGCCATGTCGTCCAAACATAAACTGGCCCTTGTGGCTTTTTGTTCTGAAATTTCTGGGGCCTGTGGTACTCTTTATTTTTTTAATTTTTTATTTATTTTTTTAAGGGATTCACAATGTAAGAGCACAGTTGTTTTCAGATCACATTAACGTTGCTCAGTTTGCCATACAATTAGGTAATTGGTGCTAGCATAGACAGATGAGAGATACCATTCGTCATTTGTTTTTCTGGGACTGTTACTTCACTTAGCATGATATCTTCTAGTTCCATCCATTTACCTGCAAAGCTCATGATGTCATCTTTCTTTACCGCTTTACAATAGAACTCCATTGTGTAGATGTACCACATTTTCTCTATCTACTCATCAGTTGAGGGGAACTTAGGTTGGTTCCAGCTCCTTGCTATTGTGAAGAGAGCTGCAATAAACATGGCTGTGCATATATCTCTGTGGTAAGATGAGTCTTGTGGGTAAATACCCAGGAGTGGTATGACTGGGTCAGGTGGCAAGCTCATTTTGAGTCTTCCAAGGGTTCTCTACACTGCTTTCTGTGGTACTCTTTGTACTTTTTTATTAGTAGTTGTGTATTTGTGTGTGTGTGTGTGTGTGTGTGTGTGTGTATGTATGTGTGTGTGTGTATGTGTGTGTGTGCGTGGAGAGAGATGCGTGTGTGCCATGGCACAGATCTCATGGTCAGAGAACAACCTTGTGGAGTCAGTCCTCTCCTTCCGCTTTTATGTGAGTTCCAGGAATCCAGCTTGGGTGGTCAGGTCTGTGTGATAAGCACCTCTTCCCACTGAGCCATCTCGTTGGCACTCTTTGCCCTTTTATTTTTCCTGCGCTGAGATGGAGCCCAGGGCCTCCTTGCATGTGCTATGTAAGTACTCTGCCACTGAGCTATCTATAGCTCCAACTCTTTGCACGTTTTTTAAGGTGCTACCAGACTATTTTCTGAAGCCTTATTGAAATTTTTTTTCCAGGATGGACTCATTCTAACTAGATACTAAAGGACGACCTTCAACTCCGGGTCCTCCTGCCTCTACATCCCAAGTCCTGAGATCAAACACATGTACCACCATGCCTAGGGCTGAATGAACCCAGGCCTTCATCCATGCTAGGTAAACACTCTACCAACTGACTAGCCCCCTTACATACTACATATACATATACATATATATATATATATATATATATATATATATATATATATGAATATATGTGTATACACACCCAAAGAAGTGCAAAATCCTGCTGGACCTGGTGGCAAACACCTGCGATCCCAGCACTTGGAAGGCTGAAGTAGTTCAAGCTCTGATGGAGAAATATTGTGTCCTGAGTGCTCCTCACCTGCTTGGCTCCTGGGGGCTTTCCCAGAGCTTGGAACCCAGTATCTCACATGACTACAGCCCACCCTGCAACTGCCCCCACGCCATGACAGAACCTTGACCCCTGGTTCCTTCCCCCACCCTGAAGGGAGAAACTTATAAAAGCCTTGAGTCTGTGAGAAAGGCTTCTCCTTTGGCTCCCAGGCTGAGAGGGGGTGCCATCTTCTCTGCCTCCTGGGCTGCGGGGAGATGACCCCTAAGCTTTGTTCCCTGATAAGCCACTCGTTCTATAGAGGTTGGCTTCTTCTCTTTTCTCTCTTCATATTTCCTTCCTCTCTTTTCTCAATTCCCATTTCCTTATAAGCTGAGCCTGTGCTCCATACATTTCCTACCTCATTGGGGGGGGGGGCTGCGAAATGATAAATGCTTTCCACAAACTGTATCATTCCAGGGACCCAGATCCCACACCACAAACCAGGACATTGCCAACTCCCTAGAATTTCCTGTGAAGGTCAGTCCCCTCACAACCATGCCTGCCCCAGGGGGACCATTTTACTGCCTTCCAATAGCATGGGCTTGTTTTTGGTTTTGTTTTCTTTCTGGATTTCAAGTATCGCCCACCCTAATTGTCCATGGTTGACTCTGACTGCCTTCTAGTACGGGGATCCCCTCAGCAGTGGACGTGAGAGGATGCCTGCCACAGCATCAGATCTGAACCCTGTTCCCCATTGCTTCCCAATTTCTGTCCAACTTGCATGGCAGAAATAACAAGACAAGCTTCCAAAAGGAAGCTGATCTCCTCTCTCCCTGGCCTCCCAGAATCTTTTCCTATGTCCCTGCCCTGTGGGAGGAGCAGGCATGCTACAGCAGTGAGAAGTCACACGCGAAAACCAGGATTCAAGCAGGGAGCTACTTCCGAGCCTTGGGCTTCCTGCTGGCCGCCTCTTGTGTCTTCTCACCTGCTGGGAGTTTCTGGGGGTTTCCAGAGGCAGTACAAGCAAGGAAGAGGCATTTCCAGAGTCTTTGCTTTTAGCTATGTCCTCAGGCTCCTAAACTGGCTTGAAATCAAAAGCTAGACCTCTGTCTCAGCGACGCCTTTCCTTGCTGGGATTCGGGCCAGGTCCCACACGGGGACTACATAGTCATCCCATGGCCTTGCAGACTGCCGGGCCTTCTTAGGTCCAGCCTGAGGCTTAGCAGAGAGAGCAGAGAGGGGGTGTAGCCCTCTGAGGATGGTCCTAGGACGCAGAGGTGGTGGCCGGCCTCCTCGTCCTCCGGAGGGGGATCTCTCTCCCTTGGTCCCCACTCCCTTCACAGAAGCAGACTAGTGGGTACCCCAGCTGCAGAAAGGCCCCTATGCCCACCACCCAGAGCACCTACTGGCCAGTGGGGGACCCCCAGAAAGGGAAGGGCAGTTTGGAGTCAGGGGACAGTAATGGGTGCATTGATATTTCCACTTCCCCCATCGAAGAGGATGGAGGGTTGACACTAGACGACTATCTGACACCTGCATATATTGCCTCCATGCGTATAAGTGCACCCAAGTCGTGCACTGCCCTCAGAGGTCAGAGGAGGGTATTGGATCCCAACTGAAGTTACAGATGGCTGTTAGCCACCATGTGGTTACTGAGACTCCATCCTGGTCCTCTGCAAGAGCTGCCACTGTTCTTTACTACTGAGCCACCTCTCCAGCTGCCGACACCAACTCTTTACTGCTATGCAGAAAAAAAGTCCCACATATATCAACTCTTTCTTTGAAATAAAAAGTTAAAAGCCAGGCGTGGTGGCGCATGCCTTTAATCCTAGCACTTGGGAGGCAGAGGCAGGCGGATCATTGTGAGTTCAAGGCCAGCCTGTTCTACAGAGTGAGTTCCAGGACAGCTGGGACTACAGGGAGACCCTGTCTCGAAAAGACCAAAAAAAAAAAAAGAAATAAAAAGTTAAGCTAAGACTGGTGGCTCATACCTATAATCCAAGACCCTTGGGCGGCTGAGGCAGGAGGATCACAAGTTCAAGATCTGCCTGGACTACTCAGTGAGTTCAAGGCCAGCGTAGACAACTTTGAAAGACCGTCTCAAAATAAAATGAGAAAAAATGTTGAGTGATTAGCTCAGTGGTAGAGTGCTTGCCTGGCATGTTTGAGGCCAGAGGTTCCATCTCCAGCAGTATCCCTCCAATAATATTAATAAATTAATAAAAGGATCAAGGAAGAGCAGTAGGGGGTCCTAAGGAGCCTGTGTGACCTCTCTAGACACGTCCAACTTGCAGCCCAAAGGTTGACTACACCCTAGATAGCCACGAGTATGGCCCAACAAAAAATGTAAACTTAATTAAAACACTGAGGGTTTTTTTTTTTTAATTAAATCTTAGGCCTGGCATGGTGGTACGTTTAGTCCCAGCACTCAGGAGGCAGGAGGAGGTGGATCTCTGTGAATTCAAGGCCACATAATGGTCTACATAATGAATTCCAGGCCAACTGGGGCTACAGGGAGACACTGTCTCAAAAAAAATCCTTTGTATGTGTCTGTGTATGTTTTGCATGCACGCATGTGTAGGATGTGTATGCTTGTGGGCCGAGATGCACGCCTGGAGGTCAGGCCACTCTCAGGGCTTGGAGAAAATCGTTTGGGTGCTAGATTTACATGCCAAGGGGCAGAGGAGGGACTTAGAATTGCAAGATGTTTATGCACATGTGGGAGTGTGTGTGTGTGTGTGTGTGTGTGTGTGTGTGTGTGTGTGTGTGTGCATGTGGAAGCAGAGGTCTGAAGACAGCCCTGGGTATTGTTCAGGTGCAGTCCATCTTGCAAGTGTTTGGAGTTCAGGAGACAACTTGCTGGACTTGGTTCTTTCCTTCCTCTGTAAGTCCCAGGAACTGAACTCTGGCCATCAGGCTTCACAACAAGCTCCTTTGCCTGCTGAGCCATCTTGCTGACCATCTATCCTCCTCCTCCTCCTCCTTTTTTTGAGACAAGGTCTCATTGGCCTGGGACTTGCCCAAGAAGGGTTGTGTAGCCAGCCAAGAGCCGCAGGTATCCCCACCTGCCCAGCCATTGACATTATAAGCTTGTGCCACCACACCTGAGTTTTTGACATGGATTCTGGGGGTGAAACTGAGGTTCTCATGCTTGTGAGGCAAGTGCTTTTACCCACCAAGCCTTCTTCTTAGCTGTAACCACAAGCTTTCTAAACTAACTGCCCTAAGATAGGCTTTGCAGGCCTATCACCAGGTTTGGACTGAAAGCAACATTAAATTCTGGTGTACTGAGCTTTCTCACATGGGGAAGTGAGGCATGGCTTGAAGCTTCTAGAAGACATGTTGGAGTCTGGTCAGTGTCTCATGCAGAGGTTGATGGAATCTTGGATGCTGAGGGCTGTAAAGGTCTTACCTCCCAATAGGGCAGGGAAGCTTGCAGCTGGGCTTTCTCTTCCTCAGCTCCTAGAAGTGAGGGATTCTGGGTCCCTGTGGATGGTGGGGCCGCGAGACAGTGGGAATCTGGCATCTGAACCAGGACTTGTTTGGAGGCTGCTTGGTTTGAGGTTATGAATGAGAAAACTACGGTTGCTTATGCTCTCCCAAGTGTATGCCTTGACACCTGATCTCACTTAGCCTGCCTACTGCACAAGGCTTCCCTGTGGACTACTGTTGTTTGCTCACACCAAGGCCACCTGTGCCTCAGACACGGATGGCAACTGGGCTTCGTATGTGCTTAGGGGGGTAAAAATCTTGCTCTTAGCAAGCTCTGGTGGTGTGTCAGCCTTCTGGGGAACAAATTAATAGGGACTGATTTTTTTCATTCATTTATTTTGTGGTTTTCTTTTTTTGTGGAGTTTTTGTTTGTTGTTTTGAGCTAGGGTCTCATGATGTACCCCAGGCTGGGTTCAAACTCTCAGACTTCCTGCCTCCCAAGGGCTAAGATAATGGGTGTGTACTGTCACACCTAAACCTCTTATATGAGGAAAATTCTCATGATGGGAACTCAAGGAGAGAATTTTCATCCTGAGCATATGTGTGCTTAAAATAGTTCCAGAGGTGTTAATGCAGAGTCCCCCCCAACAAACATGAGACCTAGATTCAGTTCCCACCACCAGCCCTGACCCACCCAAATAGCTGTTTGGACCAGTGGCTCTAACTGAAGGAAGTCATTTGGAGAGACAGGGTCTCCCTGCAGCCCCAACTGTCCTGGAACTCACTCTGTAGATCAGGATGGCCTTGAACTCACAGAGATCCACCTGCTTCTACCTCCTGAGTGCTAGGATTAAAGGTGTGCACCACCACGCCCGGCTTAAAGATGGTTCTTAGCCACCATGTGGGTGCGGGACTCGAACCCAGTCCTCTACAAGATCAGTTGGCACTCTTAACCGCTGACTCATCTCTCCAGCCCCCAAGAGAATTTCTAAATAACTGTGCATGTGTGTGCGTGCGTGCATGCGTGTGTGTGTGTGTGTGTGTGTGTGGTATACAAGTATGCATGCATTGTGTGCAGATATACACATGTGCAGATATATGCATATGAGGACAGAACAGAATGCCGGTGTCTCCCTCTGTCCCTCTGACTCTCCCTTGAGACGTGATTTCTCACTGGACCTGAAACTTACAGCATCTCATAGGCTGTCGCCCAGGGAGCTTTCAAGCGCCACTTGTCTCCTCCCCCAATGCCATCTCTGGCTTTTATAGAGATTCTGGTAAACTCAGGTCCTGTGCTCACGTAGCAAGTGCACTTACCACTAAGCCATCTCTACAACACCACTTGGATGATTTTAAGGATAAGAATGTATTGTAGGTAAATTCCCAACATCAAGGATGGTGATTTAATTGCTTTGGAATGGGGCTGATAGCTTTAGCAAATAAATGCCTTTTGCTGATGTGAGACACACTTGTACTAAATAATTCCTCGATTCTCTGAAATTCAAATTTAGATTTTAAAATATTTTATTTATAATTTTTATTTTATGTGTATGAGTGTATTGCCTGGATGTATGCAAGTGCACCCATGTCATCCAATGCCTGCGGAGCCAGAAGAAGGGGTCTGATTCCCCTAGAACTGGAGTTACAGAGGGTTGTCAGCTGCCAGTGTGGGTGCTGAGACTCGAACCTGGGTCTTCTGCAAGAGCAGACGGTGCTCTTAACCACTAAACCATTTCTGCAGCCCCCCAAATTCAGATTTAACTGGCCGTCCTGCAGTTAATCTGACCACCTCAGTCCCATGTGTGTTAAGTGTGTAGTCAGGGCCGGGGACACTGAAGATGGCGTTGCCCACCTGGCCTCTGAAGACTCCTCCTACCCTGTGTCTGGAAGCTTCCATTGGTTTGGCTTATGCATGTCCCCATGGCGAAAGGCAGGGCTCCATGAGATCCAGCCTAGTGAAAGAATCATAGCCGAACAATGAAAACAGATTCCAGCCTTGCTGCAGCTAACACGGGGCATCCAGAGAGACCCATAGGACCCTGGACAGCCTAGTCTCCCCACAGTGACCCTGGCATACACCAGCACTATCTGGTATCTTCTAAGAGGCAGAGTCTCAGTTATGGTTCTAGGCCTAAGGAACTGGAATCAGTGGCGGAATTGGGTTCATCGCATGGATAAAATGGATTCTTGGCTCACTGAGTCAGTCCCACCATGCCTGCTTACCTGAATCACCCAGAGCCCCAGCGTCCACCCAGTCTGGGGCAGTGAGAGGGATGTTTTATATTGAATCTGAAAAGTCCCCCACAAGCTTATGTTTCAAGTACTCATTCCCTGGCTAGCTGTGCAGTTTGGGGGGATGTGGGTCTGATTGGCAGAGGTGGGGCACAAGGGGGTAGGTCACTGAAGGCATAGGCAAGAAGATTGCTGTGAATTTGACCCTGGACTACATAGTGAATTCTGGGCTAGCCTGGACTACAATGTCTCAAGCAAAGACCTGTTTTCATGATGGTAGGAGCAGAGATATTGAAGAGCTCATGGTCTCATGAGTGCCCCAGTAATGAACAACTGCATGACATGTGACAATGGACGGATTGCACACCATTCTGGAGGCCTGAGGTCAGAGGTGAAGCCTCAGCAAGGCTATGCTCATGAACTCTCTCCACCCCACGCCTGCAGGCATATATTCTCCCCAGCCTCTTTCAGCTGCTGGAGGCTGCTGGTCACTTGGTGTTCCTCAGCATGCAGACAGGACAACAAGCCTGGCCTCTGTCTTCACCTGGCCTCCTCTCCTCTTCCCTGCTTGCCTGTATCTTAAATCTCTCTTTTACAGATACAAGACATGGAGTTAGAGCATAACTGAAACCCAGCTCTCCAGAGGTTTAACTTAACTAAATCTATGATTCAGTTGGGCGTGGTGACACACACTTATAATCCCAGGACACTGGAAATTAAGGGAGAAGGATCAGAAGTTCAAGTCTGAGTTTCATAGTGAGACCTTGTATTCGATCAGTCAATCAATCAATCACATAACAATTTGATTTCTGGGGTTGGAGAGATAGCCTAGTGGTTAAGAGCACCAACTGCTCTTGCAGAGGACGGGGGATCAATCCCCAGCACCCACATGGTGGCTGAGAACTGTCTGTAACTCCAATTCCAGGAGAACTCCAGTTCCAGGGGAATCCAAGACCCTCTTCCGACCTCCGCGGCATTGCACGACACGGGTGCACAAACCTACATGCAAACAGTATATTCATACACATACAAAAATAAATAAACTTGGGGCTGGAGAGATGGCCTAGCGGTTAAGAGCGCTGACCGCTCTTACAGAGGACCCGGGTTCGATCCCCAGCACCCACATGGCGGCTGAGAACCGTCTGAAGCTCCAATTCCAGGAGAACTCCAGTTCCAGGGGAATCCGAGACCCTCTTCTGAACTCCGCGGCGTTGCACGACACGGGTGCACAGACCTGCATGCAGACAGTACATTCATACACATACAAAAATAAATAAACTTAAAAAAAGAGACCCCCCCCCAAAAGACTTCAAAAAAAATTGATTTCCCTTCATTCATATTTGTTCTACCAGGATGCCAATTTTTAGGCTGTGTTACTGTTTGTGGATCGAAAAACTGTTGTCAGTGGATGAAGCAGATTACTAGCTGAGCTTTACGAATCTTGGTCCTCTGCACTGTTCAGATTTGGAGAAGCAGACGAATGTGATTTTTTGGAAAGGAGAACTTGCCCCTGTGGTTTCTCCTTGGGAGGAAGTTCCACGAAAAACAGAAAAGTTGTTTTTTAAATACTTTCTCCCAAAATATTTGGATACTTAGAATCGAACTCGGGCTGATGCCCAGTGTCATGGGGACACTAGACAGCTGAGTCAGCCTGAAGCTGCAGCTGGCCCCCACCCACCTGGTCTTCTTCTGTAGCTCTGTAGATGGTTAGCACACATGTTTATCATCAATCTCTCTGGACAGGGCAGCTTCAGATAAGCACAAATTGAGTGCCTGCTGAATGCACAGCTGTTAGCCAGGAGGTTAGCTCTGGGAGGGACTAACCAACAGGCTCCCAAAGATAGGACACAAAGACCAATGGGTGGGCCAGCTCATGACTCTGAAACAGAGTATAAAGATAATGGTGATAATTGACTCCCGATGAGGCAGTTCAGGGCCCCAGAAGCTGATATGCATGATGACGGAGGAGGATGGCAGTCCATACTAGCTAGGTGAGATTAAAGCAACTGTGGGACTTCCTCTCCAGTGGGTATGCGCAGGGTGCTGTTACCCTTTCCCCTAGTAAACTTTCCAACTTTAGGGACTCTGAAATCCATATACAGAGTGCTGTGTCTTATAGTCTTATTGCAGCCTGAATTCTGGGAGAAACAGGCATCTAAAAAAAGCACACAAATCCCTGGAAGTGTCCGCCATGGGGGGAGGCATGCGGACAGATGAGGGGCATAAGCCCCTTGCCTGCAAGATGGAGTCCTTACTGCTTGGCTCAGCCTGCTCTTCTAAAGAGTGTATTCTTGCCTCTTTCCTTGCTGTAGTTAACTGTTGATGACATTTTACTCCTGTGTTCCTTCTGGATTCTATTTCAGGAGCTAATACCTGAGATTGAGTTCAGAGGAGCCTGGAAGACCTCCCCGTCATAGGCAGAGGCAGGCAGATCTCTGTGTGGTGGAGGCTAGCCTGGTTTAGAGAGTAAGTTCCAAGCCAGCTAGGGCTACATAGTCTTAAAAAAGTGAAAGAGGCCGAGCATGTTGGTGCACGCCTTTAATCCTAGCACTTGGGAGGCAGAGGCAGGCAGATCTTTGTGAGTTCAAGGCCAGCCTGGTCTACAGAGTGAGTTCCAGGACAGCTGGGGCTACAGGGAGACCCTGTCTTGAAAAGAAAAAAAAAAAAAGTGAAAGAGAGAGGAAAATGCAGTGCAAATGAATTTAGCAAAGGCAGTGAACTTACTGTAAAGATAAGGTGACCCTGAGCTCCTGATCCTCCTAGCTCTACTCTCAAGCGCGGTGGTTCTGGGCAAGTGCTCTACCAACTGAGCCACCTCACTAGTCTGATGCGCTAATTCATTATTTTATTTATTTTTATGTATATGAGTATATAACCTGCATGTGTGTAAGTGTACCCATGTCGTGCAATGCCCAAGGAGGTTAGAAGAAGCCATTGGATGCCCTGTAACTGGAGTTAGGGATGGTTGTTACCCATTATGTGGGTGCTGGGAATTGAACCTGAATCCTCTGCAAGAGCAGTCAATGCTCTTAACCAATGAGCCATCTCTGGGTCCCGAAACAATGGGACTTCATAAGAAAGAAAGAAAAATGCCCTTGGATCTGAAAACATTGACCGTCCCTTACTAAAACCAAGCTTACAGCTTTGATTATTTAATTTACATTCTTGAGCCAGAGTTCTCTTGCAGAGCTGGGGTCAAGCCCTCTCCAGGAAGCTTCCTGGTTTGCCTTTAACTAAAGTTGCTCTGTCTCTTAAAGGGCCACTTGTGCATCATTTTGGTCTCCTACTTTCCTGTCCAAAGGACACTTACCTTATTTGGTTTTCCTTTCTTAGGAAGTCTTTAGGAGATTTCAGCTTTAGCTTTTAGCTTTAACTAAGAAGAACATAAATCCCACAAGAGCAGGGATGTTTGGGTTTTGTCACACATGTTCCTCTCTGCCTATAAGACTGCTTGTTTGAATTGGGCACTGAATAAATGAATGAAGATGCCTGGATTACTATGTGCTGAGCCTCATGTTTCGTGTGCATGTTATTGTGTGTGAGAGAGACAGTGTGAGCCATTTGTGTGGGTATGCGGGCCTATGTACTCACACAGAGGCCAGAGGGGAGCGTTGAGTGGTTGCTCCAGCAGTGTTTGCATTATTCCTTTGAACCTGGAGCTGTATTGGTGGCCAGCAAATCCAGTGAGCCAACCACCTCCACTCCCACAGCACTGGTTATAGGTATAAGCAACCACGCCAAGCTTTTTACATGGGTTCTGGGACTTTGAACTCAGATTCTCATATGCATACAGCAAACACTCTTCTAAGCCCTCTCTCTCTAGCCCCCTAGGGACACATTTTCTGCTAACATATGAGAGGTACCATTTTATAGATGGCAATCCCAAGTGTTCAAGGACAAGCTCATCTTTCCTTGATAAGTCAAGGATTTGAATCCACAACATAATCAGGGTCTGCTGGCTCAGGGCTGTCATCGTAGCTCCTCGGAAGGCCTAGGCAGGAGGATTGAAAGTTTAAGGCCTGCTGGGTGGCAGAGTGAGTTCAAAACAAGCCTAGGTGAGTGACAGCTTGCCTCCAAATAAAAAAAAGAAAAAGAAAAAGAAAAAGAAGACTGAGAATGTAGCACAGTGATAGAGCACTTGCTTAACATGAGTGAGGCCTTGGGTTCTATCCCCAGAAACACACACACACACACACACACACACACACACACACACACAGAATAGAAGAAAAGAGGAAAAAACAAGAAAAGATAAGAGGCTAGAGCATTCAGACTTATAATCAAGTGCTTGCCTTAAAATTGTTTTGGGCCAGGTGTGATGGGCACGCCTTTAATCCAGCACTTGGGAGGCAGAGGCAGGCGGATCTTTGTGAGTTCAAGGCCAGCCTGGTCTACAGAGTGAGCTCCAGGCCAGATAGGACTAAAGGGAGACCCTGTCTCAAAAATAAATAAATAAATAAATAAATAAATAAATAAATAAATAAATACAAGTGTTTTGGGAACGTCTAAAAATCAGAAGAAGCAGGTGGATCTATGTGAATTCAATGCCAGCCTGGTCTACAGAGTGAGATCCAGGCCAGCTAGGACTAAAGGGAGACCCTGTCTCAAAAAGACAAATAAATAAATACAAGTGTTTTGGGAACTTCTAAAAATCAGGAGATCAAGAGCTGGTCCAGGCGAAGAAGAGAGAGCTGACAGTCAGTTCACTCTGTAATAGTGCCAGCCCCCGGGTCAAGTTTTTAGGGAATTTATAGTCAACTCATACACAGGTATCATATATGTGGTCATTAAGCAAAAGACATGGTTAGAAAGACCATAAGACAAAAGATCACAAGAATGTAGCAGTTTGGTAAACAAAGATTTCAATGGGCAAAGCCTGGTTCCTGTTTACCTTCCTCTATCTTTTCTCATTTCTTCCTATCTTATCTTAGGGCCCTCCACCCTCTAAAGTTCTTAGCAGCCATCTTATTGTCAATGAGGGTTTTTGCCATCACACAGCATGGGTACCCACGCTTGACCCCCAGAACCAATGTGGGGAAAAGCTAGCTGTAGTGGCTCAGCAGAAATCCGGGCTGGGGAGGTGGACACAGGTGGATCCCTGTGGCTTGCTGGAGCCTCTAGGCCAGTAAAAACAAGGTGGAAAGTGGCTAAGGGACACATTCGAAGCTGACCTCTGGCTTCCACATACGTCCACACACACAAAAAGAAAAGAAAAATTACTCCACAGACACCAACAGCAAAACCAGCTACTCCCTTATTTTGGGGTGAGCCAGGTATGTATAAGGACATTTGATGCTGCTGTAATTGACCTTTAACACTTTATAGTTGCTATAGTTACGATATATTTATACAACTCCTTACACAGGGCTGGAGAGAGTGTCTGGCCAAAGTTCACACTGAAGGCCTGTGGGGAAGCAGCTCCTCCCTGTAGTAGCGTAAACTTATAGGAAACAAACACCAAGACAGAGTTGGGGTACCAGAGGGCTTCAAGGGATAAAGTTGGGGTACAAAAGTGCTTCCAAAAGATGAAGTAGGAGCAGAACTCTGGGAGTGCAGACAGGTCTGACAGAGCAAAAAGGAAGATTCTACCAGAAAAGCTCTGGCTAAGATTGACACTAAGAGCCCCCTGCACTGCCCAGACATGGCCGGTCCTGTGTCACTGTCACCAGGACCATCTGGGAAGTACCTAGGATCGTCTTACAAGCTGAAGAAGAGCCATGTGCACCAGAGGGGGCAGCTAGAGGCTGCCTAGCCTGGGGCAGGTTCTCTCCAAAGGAGCTTCGAAGCTTATCTCCCAAGAGGCCACAACCTTGAGAAACTGATCAATTATAAGATTTGTTTTTATTTTTATTTATGTGTCTGTGTCTGGGTGAGTATATGCCATTGTGTGGGGTCCTTGCTGAGGCCAGAAGGGAATGTCAGATGCCCTGGAACTGGAGTTGCAGCCAGCTGCCTTATATGGGTTTTGTGAAACAAACTTATAGCACCTGCTGAAGAACAGAAACTCCTGAGCCACCTTCCCAGCCCCTTGAATTTTTTTAATGTCTGTAGGTGTATGAAGCTGTTCCTGTGTGGTGCCTAGGCACATGGATGAAGGCCAGGAGGTCAGTCTCAGACATCAATCCTCAGGGGCCACCTACCTTGGTTTTTTTGAGACGGTCTCTCACTTTTTGCCTGGAGTTCATTGAATTGGCTAGGCTGGCTGGCCAGCAAGCCCATACCTCTACATCACTGGATTATAAGTGCATGCCACCACGTATAGCTTTCTCTTTTTGTTTTAAACACGGGTTCTGGGAGCTCCAACCCAAGTTCTCATTGCTTGAGTGACAAGCAGTTTGCTAACTGACCCATCGCCCAGCCCCACACAACCTTGATATTGCACAAAGGATTTGCAGTCCTGAAGACCCTGACATTCACCCAGCACTTGAATCCCAGCAGTGTGGGCTGTATGAGCTTTGTGTAATGCTGAACATCTGAGCCTCTAATTTCTGCAACTCCCAAACTCTTTTTCCTAACTCTTGACTTCTTATATAGAATTGATTGGTCCCCTCTGTGTCTCAGACCTGAACCACCAACTAGTGGTACTTCCACATGTTACTAAGTGGTCCCCACACTTCCATGGGAAGAGAGTCTAAAGTAAATGCAGAGACATGTTATGATCTTGCCTTGAATCTTTTCCTACTTCAAATAGCACAGCAAAAGCAGGATGTGCTGGTTGCAGGTCGAGGTGGAGATTGTCACCTGGAGGAAGATGGTTCTGGAAGTCATCGTAGGGCTGAGATGGGGGCAGTGTTGACCATGATAGCGTGTGGAACTGGGGGTGCAGTGATTGTCACGAAGGTGAGGGTGGTGATGATACAGATCGTTCAGGGAGCACATCATGGTGGAGCTGGTAGGAATGATAGAGGATGTAGGAGGAACGGTGAGAGAATAGCAGAAGGGATGGTGGAGGGAGTGATGGAAACCACGGAAGTAGTGGTGAGAACGAGGGGCGGGGGCAGGGATAATGGAAGATAGGGAGATGATGATGGTAATACAGCAATGTGGAGAGGCAGGTGATGGTGGTAGAGAGGGAGCCTGTGAAAGAGAGAGATGGTGGCAGAGGGGGGTATGATGGTGGAGAGGAAGATGGCAGTATTGACAGTTACAGTGTTGGATGTGGAACTGGTGGGAGAGGGGGAAATGGAAATGGAGAGAGATGGAGGTGGTGTTGACAACTGAAGTAGTAGATGGGGAATGGTCAGGGTGAGACGGTGGTGGAGGGTCAATGAGCTGTTGACAATCGAAGTGTTGGATGTGGAGATTGTGCTGGAGAGGGCATGTGAGGGAGGTGGCGGTGCTAGTGATGGTAATGGGGAGGGGGGAGGTGGTAAGGGGGGCGACAATAGAAGTGATGACTGCAGTGGTGGATGTGAGACAGTGGTGTCAGTGGTGATGAAGAAGGTGGCGAGGTGGACTCCAGCTGGACATCAGTCTCCTGACTGCCACACCTGTCCACGTGCCCCACTGTGAGTCAAGCCCCCTCTGTAGACCACAAGCCAGTTTCTGCTCACCCTCCCTCTGCGTCCTCAGTCACATGCCAGGAGTCCATTCCACATGCTTTGGGGAAAACCCAAAAAGCAGAGGCAGCAGCCGGTAACCTTGAGCAGCAGCCAAGGTGACTCAGGCTAAAACGCAGCCACCACAGGGACCTGCCCAGCCATGCCTGAGGACTTGGGGAGCTGGTCTCCTGGCCTCTCAGGAGGAAGCACCTTCTCTGCTGAATGCTAAGCTACGGACTCTCTTCTCCTTTCCAAACCCACAGCTGGCCCTCCTGCAAGCGTTCCAGAACAGGTTCTGTGGGTACCCTGCTGGGCAGCTTCCATACATGGTCGTGACACTGAATACCAGCCTTGAGTCAGCTCCCAGGATGGTGAGACCACATAGAGAAAGCATCACTGCGCATCTGAGTTTTCATCATCTTTGATTGCCAAGCCACAGATGGAGGTAGAAAAAGGACCACTGTCCCTCTCTCAACATGTAGGTGACCGCAAGTACAGCCTCAGCCTTGAGCCTTGAACTAAGAGTTACAGCATAAGCATCTGACAGCTGTTTTCTCTATAGCGACCCTCAGCACCCCCTACCTTATCCCCTGCTACCAAGTGTCTCCTCCCTAAGTGTCCTGGGGTTCTATAGATCCAGACCTAAATCTCATTTTGGGACACAACCATGACTCTAGGCACAACCCCAGTGTTTCCTTAAGTAGACTTCACATGCCACCCCGATGGTAGCCAGATAACTGGGGGGGGGGGAAGGATTGCCTGTATTAAATGACCAATCACAGGGCAAGAAAGAGAGCCAAGCATCTTTCACATCTTCCTCATCATCACCACTTTGGGTATCACAGTATGGAAAGGCCATGTGTTGAAATCCAAGACAATATCAGCAATTTCACATGGTTCAACTGAATGGGATGGTTTTAGACAGATTGGACATTATAAATAATCATGGAACTATGCCATCCCAACTCAGCTAATGAAGTAGAACACGAACATTCTCTCTACATCTGGAGACTCCCTCCCAACATCACTCCTTCTAGAATGTTCTCACATATGTAATGAGCTGCTTCGATTTCACAGATTTTACAAGTTTCTCCTTCTCTGTGGATTTCAGTCAGTTGGGTTATTATGTGCTTATATTAGACAGCTTCATTGCTGTCACAAAATACCAGACAAAGACAATTTAAGGAAAGGTTTGTTTTGGCTCACAGTTTGAGAGGATACCATCCATCATGGCAAAGAAAGGCATGGCAGCTGGAGTGTGGGATGCATGGTCATGAGGCATCCACAGCCAGGAAGCAGAAAGAGAGGAATGCGGGTGCTCAGCTCACTTTCTCCTTTAAAATTTTTTAAAACTTATTATTAAATTATTAGTGTTTTCTGTGTGTATGTGCGGAGGTCAGAGGAAAATCTTCAGGAATCAGTTCTCTTCTCTCACCAGGGCAAACTCGGGTCTCCAGGCTTGCATGGCCAACAGTTTTACTGGATGAACCATCTCACAGGTCCTCACTTTCTCCTTCATAATATTGTCTGGGCCCCCAACCCATAGACTGATGCTGCCCCATTTACAGTGGGTCTTCCCTCTTCAGTTAAGCCTCTGTGGAAAAACCCCAAAGGCATGTCTCCTACATGATTCTGAATCCAGAAAAGTTGACCCATGAAGATTAACCAGGACAGTGTCCAAGTGTGGTTTTCTTATATTTTCCCCAAGTCTGTATTCCTAATATATTTGGGAAATTTTGAGCAATTATTTCTTCAAATATTTTTTCTATCCTAGTCTCTATCTTCTCCTTCTATGTCTCCACGTATGTATATACTGAACTTTTTAAAAAGTTATTTATTTGTGGGAAGAATGCTCACAGTGCATGTGTGGCAGTCAGAGAACGACTTGTGGGAGCTGGGTTTTTTATTCTACCAAGTGGGGTTGGGGATTGAACTCAAGTCATCAGAGTTGGCAGCAAGTGAGTTTATCTGATGAGCCATCTTGCTGGTCCAGCTGAAACTTTTGATATGATTATATAGATCCTTGAGGTTTGCATATCTTTGCTTTGTTGAGTTTGAGGTTTTTTGTTTGTTTGTTTGTTTGTTTGTTTGTTTGTTTTTGAGACAGGGTCTCCCTTTAGTCCCAGCTGGCCTGGAGCTTGCTATGTATATCAGGCTGGCCTTGAACTCACAGAGATCCATCTGCCTCTGCCTCCAGAGTGTTGGGATTAAAGGTGTGCACAACTACACCCGGCTGAGTTTTATATTTTAATCTTTTTCTCTGTTCTTCAAAGTGAGTAGTTCCTATCACTCCATCTTAAAGCTTACCTCTCTTCTGTAGTCTCCATTTCACAGTTAATTCCATCTAATAACCTTTACAATCTCATCTATTTAATTCTTCATTTTGGTAATTTCCACTTAGTTACTTTAATGTCTTTATGTTCACATTAAAAGTCCTTATCTTTTTCATTTCTAGAAGCATATTTGACTTTATGTCTTTCATGTCTCTTTAACCTGTGATTAAAATCAGTGCTTCAAAAATCCCTACTTGTTCCAAGGAGATGGCTCAGTGGGTAAAGGTACTTTCTGCCTAGCCTGAAGACCTGAGTTTAATCTCCAGAATGCACAATTAAGAGGAAAACTGACTCTTGAAATTTGTTCTCTGACCTCCACATGCCTACTATGAAGGGCACACACTCACATTCATACACATATACAAATATGCACACTCAAACATGCATACATAGGGACACACACACACAATAATAATAATGAAATCTCCATCCACTAATTTCAACAGCAGAGTCATTTGATGGATTACTTGACATCTATTTTTTTTCTTGAGAGTCAACCAATTTTTCTTATTTCTTCACATTCACTTGTCAACTGATTTGGATTACCTACTGGATATTATGAATAATAGTTTACTCTGGGTTCTGGTATCTCCTAGACAGGGTTAATACTGTTCTTTGTCTTTGAAGTGATAGAACTTGGAGGAAATCAAATGCAGTCATGGATCTGGAAGCTGAGGTCTGGGTTATCCACAGACTTGGAGCTACTCCCCTCTTTTGATGCCCTTTCTCTTGCATGTCCATACTCTCCCTCCAGATTTATTTATTTATTTAATTTATTTATTTATTTATTTTTGAGACAGGGTCTCCCTGCAGCCCCAGCTGTCCTGGAACTCACTTTGGAGACCAGGCTGGCCTTGAACTCACAGAGATCCACCTGCTTCTGCCTCCCAAGTGCTAGGATTAAAGGCGTGTACAACCACACCTAGCATTATTTATTTCTTTTGAGGCTGACCTTGAACTCCTAATCCTCCTGCCTTCACATCCTGAGCGATGGGATTATGGGCATGGACCATCTAGCCTCATTTATTCAGTGCTGGGAATTGAACCCAGGCCTTTGTTCATGCTATGCAATCACTCTTCCACTGAGCTACATTCTCAGCCCGTTTTTTTTGTAAGACAATTTTAGGTGCCTTGTAACCACACTGATTGGCACTTGCCTTTAGGTTTACCTCCCAACTTGGAACTTACAGTGATCATTGTCAGTGGACTTGCACCCCTCCAGTGTCACCCCCTCCATTCTTGTCCTCTGCCTTGTTTTCTATATGTCCCCAAGTTTAGCATTCTTATCTGTAGATGAAATCCCATGGGAATTATCAGCCATGCTGCCAAAGAAGGGGAATCATTCTTTGTCTGATCACAACAAACCTCACCAACAGTCCCATGGGAGAGATGTTAAGCCTGAGAGAAAAATGAAGATACAGTATATTAAACAGTGGTAGAAGGGGCCATCAGCTGTAATTTAAAACTAGTCTTTAGCCAGGCATGGTGGCCCATGCCTTTAATCCCAGCACTTGGGAGGCAGAGGTAGGTGGATCTCTGTGAGTTAAAGGCCAGCGTGGTCTACATAGCAAGCTCCAGGCCAGCTGGGACTAAAGGGAGACCCTGTCTCAAAAAGACAAAAAAAAAAAAAAAGACCCACAACTAGTCTTGGGGGCTGGCAAGATGCCTCAGCTGATAAAGGCACTTGCTACAAGCCTGATGACTTGAGTTTGATCCCTGGACCCACATGTCAGGATGAAAGAACTGATTCCTCAAAGTTGCAAGTTGTCCGCTGATTTCCACATCAGTGCTCTATATGTGTGAGGGCATGTACACACAGAATAGATAGATGGATGGATAGCTAGCTAGCTAGCAGACAGGTAGGTAGATAGATAGACAGACAGACAGACAGACAGACAGACAGATAGATAGATAGATAGATAGATAGATAGATAGATTAAAAAAAAAAAAAACTAGGTCTGGAAGTTTTAAAATTCCCAAATAGCCTGGCTTCTAGGCAAATACTCAGTCCAGCATATTAGCAACTTGGAGATATCAGTCAATAACCAATGCTTTGTAAAGTCTTTCTGGGTCAGTACATCGCCTCCCTTAATGCTTGGGATGATTTGAGACAGGTGTTTTTACTGGGGGATTTTGCAGAGGAGGAGAATGAGGTTAATGGTGACAGTTATTTGCATGGTTAACCAACAGCAATACTTATATTTATTAAAAATTATTACACTATAGGTAGCTGTCAGAGCGTGAGCTCCAAAAGCCCATTGAAATGCAGACACCTAAGACCGGTGGCACCCAGGAACCTGCTCTACCAGGCCAGACTTTGGTTATGGAAAAACGGGCCATCACCAATTACTCAGGAATCTTCCACCTTTTTGAAAGCCAGACTCCTGCTGTGCGCTACCCACCCCCACTCTCACTGAATCCCATTCCCACCTTCTCCCTTAAATTCCCAGGCCAGACGCCATTCAGTGCTGGCTCTATCTTTTCCCTGAGCTTAGCCCCGGCTACCCTGAATTAAACTTTGTTCCAGAGAGCCTAAACCTCGTGGCCTTTCATTTGGGGGGGGCATAACCTTACAGTAGCAGATTCCATATAGCATCTCTCATCTCATTTAACACTCCCAACAACCTTGAGATAAATATGTTATTACCATTTCACCTTCTCAGATAGAGAAATATAGTTAACTTTCCCAATACCACATATTAGCAAATGGTAGGCCTGGAACATGAGCCCATGTGGCTTAGCTCTGAGCTCAGCCTGGGTGCTGTGACGAAACAATGGAAAGACCCAATACCTTATAGGACCTTCAAGGAGGCAAGTTCTCTTCCTCCTGGTGTGCCCTGAATTGTCTCCAATGGAATCTCTGGGCTGTGGGCTTCTTGGGCACACACACACACACACACACAGGTGTTACCTAGCCAATGTCCCCAGGGGCTGAATCATCCTAAGTCAGTTTCCGCCCAGTTGTCAGGCACCTCAGGGTCCAACGCAAATGAGGAAACATTCCTAAAAAGGATTGGCTGCACTTGACAAGAGAGGTTCCCTTCTCCTGCTTCTCACTTCATGTTTTGGATGCTGCAAGGCTGGGAGAGTGGAGACCCAGGCAGCTAGCCTGCCTCTGAACACTGCCATGAACCACTTCCAGGCCATCCTGACGCAAGTGCGGATGCTGCTTTCCAGCCAGCAGCGCAGGCAGGTGCAGGCCCTCCTGGATGGCCTGCTGGAAGAAGAGCTGCTCTCTAGGGAGTACCACAGAGCCCTGCTCTGTGAGCCCGATGGTGAGGCTCTGGCCAGGAAGATCTCCCTGACCCTGATGGAGAAAGGGGACTTGGATTTGGCTTTCTTGGGCTGGGTATGCAGCAGGCTGCAGGCCCCAGTGGTGGAGAGGGGCACTGGCTACAGGGACCATGGAGGTAAGCTGGTATTTCTTTGATTCAAGGGGCACTGATGAGCAGCTGGCTCCAGCATATTCCCTTCCCTCTGAAAGGGAAATCACTGTACAGGACACGGGGTGTCTGGTAAGCTGGCGGAGCACTGAGGTCTTAGAAAACCCAGTTGCTGTGGCTGGGTGCTAGAGGTGTACAGCATGCTTCCCACACTAAGAAGAAGCTGAGCATCCTCTGGCCATACCCCTCAAAACCTGCTTTCATGTCTACACTTCATCAATGCTGGGCTCCAAGGGTACATGATGGACAGGTGGACTCCTGCCTCCAACAGAGACACCATCTATTTGGAAGACTGAACACATGCATAATCAATCACTGCAGCTCAAAAATGGAGAAATTGTGAGCTGGGATTGTAACTCAGTTAGTAGAGTGCTCGCCTACCATCCACAGAGTGCTAAGTTCGACCCCCAGCACCACATGAACTGGGAGTAGTATAGTCCACATCTGTAATCTCAGCACCCAGGAGATGGAAGCAGGAGAATTAGAAATTCATGGCCATCCTCAGCTACATAGTGAGACCAGCCTGGGCTACACAAGACCCATTCTTAGAACAATAGAGGAATGGGGGGGGGCAGCAAGGAAAGGAGGGACCAAAGAGCTAGAGAGCAGAGAGCACTGTGCATGTGCACACGCATGTACGTAAGAGACAGACTGACTATGGGAAAGAGAGAGCCAGAGGCATCCAGATGGACCAAAAAGAAAAGGGAGGAGAGAGGAAAAGAGAGATGAACAGAGGAAAGGAAAAGGTGGCAGAAGAGAGAGCGAGACAGAGACAGAAAGAGACAGACAAAAAACAGGAGCTAGCTAGCTGGGCGTGGTGGCACGTGCCTTTAATCCTAGCACTCAGGAGGCAGAGGCAGACAGATCACTGTGAGTTCAAGGCCAGCCTGGTCTACTGAGCAAGTTCCAGGCCAGCTGGGGCTACAGGAAGACCTGTCTCAAAAAGACCCCCCCCCAAAAAAAAAAAAACAGGAGCTAGCCCAAGGGAGAGAGACTTTTTAAAAAAGTTTAAATTTTTTTCAGTTTTTTTCAATTTAATGAGCATCTTTTTTTTTTTTTTTTTTTTTTTTTTTTGGTGTTTTTCGAGACAGGGTCTCCCTGTAGTCCCAGCTGTCCTGGAACTCACTCTGTAGACCAGGCTGGCCTTGAACTCACAAAGATCCGCCTGCCTCTGCCTCCCAAGTGCTAGGATTAAAGGCGTGCGCCACCACGCCCGGCTTAATGAGCATCTTTTAAGAAATTACATTTATTTGTGGCGGGAGGCATGTGAATGTGTGTGGAGGTCAGAGGACAACTTCTGGGTGTTGGTTCTCTCCTTTCCATGTGGTTGCAGTGACTGAACTCAGATCATCAGTCTTAGCGACAAGCACCTTTCCCCAGGAAGCAATTTCACTGACGCTAGTGACTTATTTATATACATATGTATTCTCACTTCTAGTTTATGCATATGAGTGTATTGCCTGCACATATGTAAGTGCACCCATGTCGTGCATTGCCCACAGAGGTCAGAAGATGGCATTGAATGCCCCTGGAACTGGAGTTACAGATGGTTGTTAGCCACCATGTGGGCACTGGGAATCAAATGTACGTCCTCTGCAAGAGCAGCCTTAACCACCAAGCCATCTCTCCAGTCCTGTAGTGTCATATTTTTTAGGAGTCTTGGTGACTCTCAGGTATGTTTTGCTTTGCTTCCTTTCTTGGTGCTGGAGACAGAACCCAGAGCTTCATGCATGCTGGCACTCAGTCTATCAGGGAGCTCCAACCCAGCCTCCTGGATCTTAAACCAGGAGAGCAAGCCGGCAGTGCAGCCCTCTCTACTCCCATCCTATACTCTTCAAGCTTTTTCAGTTTCCTCCTCAGGAACAAAGAGACGCTCACTGAAGACAGTGCTTGTCATCTTCGCAGGTGTTCTGATCTTAGGTTCCAGCCTGTTTGGTCTCATCACCAAATAGGATTATCTTAGAAACGTGAAATATTCCCTAGACTGGTACCTATGAAGTACTTGCTGAGTATAGGGCACAGCCTGCACCTTCTAACTTAGTTCTACCATCTATCTCAGCCTAGTTTTCATTACCTGTGCCCCTCATCTGATGCACAAAACAAGAGACTAGCTAGACATCTCAGGTCGAAAAGTGGCAGAGGTTAGCTCTGAAGACTGACAAGCTGAGCTCTTCAGCCTGGCCATGCCAAGGAGGGGGTTCAAGACATATGCTGGAATCAGTGAGGCTGGTTGTTCTTGTATCTGGGTGACCACACACACACACACACACACACACACACACACACGTGCGCACGCGACATCTTTAGCCTTGGGTCATCACTCTAACTTTCCACCAGGGTGCGGGTAGCTAGTGTGGTCCAGAAAGAGGCAAATGCCAACTTCTCTCTATCTATCTATCTATCTATCTATCTATCTATCTATCTATCTATCTATCTATCTATCTAATCTGACAGCCACTAAGGGTAGCTCCTAACTATGGCTACTGCTACACCTCAACCCCTCCCATCCCCTCTTTCTGAGCACACTGGTTCCTGTTATTTAACTCTGTTTCCTCTCTGGGGATATAATATTTTTATTCGAATCTCATGTGACTTCAGAAAGTGGAAGTAGATTCAGTTCTGTGGTCTCCAGGAGCTGGGAGACACAGGGGCATGGTGGCCTTCCTTGCCTACTCTTTCTTCCTGCCTTTTCCTGGCCAGCTCTGCTTCAGGCTGGGGCTGGGGTTGGATCCAGCAAGCAAGCAGGTACACACTGCTGCCAAGTACAGGCCTGGAGGAGCAGGCTCTGGAGTGGAGATTAGCATGCAGTTTGGAAATGAAGGACAGTGACTGAAGCTTCAACAAGAGGTTCAGAAACAGAAACTTAATGTGGGATTTTGTAACTCCCTCTGGGATGATCTCAGGCTTCCATTGCACTAAAGACTGTGCTGGCTCCCTGGGTCTCTCAGTGATAGTCCACAGGCTCTTCACCCTGGCTCTCCTCACCTCTGATGCCTCTGCACTGCTTGTTTCCTCCAGCCTTTCCCATGCCTCACTGATCCTCCGACATACCTGCTCACTGTCCATCTCAGGACCTTTGCATGTACTCTCCCCTCTGCCTGGGACACTCTTCTCTTGGTATGCACTTGGCCAACATCTTAATGTCTTTTAACTTTGGGCTCAAATATTACCTTATCAACAAAACCTGCCCTGATACAAATCACCCTTCCACACATGCACTCACATATACACTGCACTAAGATGCTTGACATTTACCATGTATATGTTTTATTTCTATATTTTTATGTGTATATTGTTTGTGTTTGTGAAGGAGCTCCACATAGACATGGATCTATGTTTTTATTGTTATACATCCCAAATGCCCAATATGGTAGTACTTTGAAGACAGAGTAGGTTTGCAGTATGTATTTGTTGAATGTTTATTGAATGAATGTTGGGTGGATGGCTGCCTGGGGTGAGTGGATGGAAGAACAAGTAGATGGGTTGATAAGGAGTGGTGGATGGATAGATGGATGGATAGCCAGGGTGAAGGATGGATCAATGGACCGATGGATGGACAGATGGATGGATGGATGGATGGATAGGTAGTTGGGTGGATGGGTGACTAGATGGATGAATGAATGGATAGGTGAGGTATAAGATAGATGGGTTGGTGGACAGGTGAGTAAGTAGATGGATTGAAGGATGGGTAGGTAGATGGATAGATGATTGAATGGATAGATGGTGAGTAGGTGGGTGGATGGATGGGTAATTGAGTGGATGGATGGGTAATTGAGGATGGTTGGGTAATTGAAGATGGTTGGACAGGTGGGTGAGTAGATGGATAGATGTATGGGTTGGGGTGGGTAGATAAATCAATGTGGTGGGTGGGCAGGTAAATGGATGGGTAGATGAATGGATGATTGGGTGGGTAGGTGGATGGATGGATTTGTGGTTGGTTGATTGGATGGATGGATGAATGGATGGAGATGGATGGATGGATGATGGATGTATGGTGGGCAGAAAGAGGGATGAGTGGGCAGGTGCATGGATGGGTGGGAATGGGTAGGTGGATGGATGGATTCATGGTTGGTTGGATGGATGGATGGATGGATGGATGGGTGGATGGAAGGATGGATGGATGGATGGATGGATGGATGGATGGATGGATGGATGGATGGATAGGTGATTAGGTAGATGGAGGGATGGGTGGGGAAGTGAGTGGATGGATGGATTGATGGAGGAAGGGAGGGAGGGAGGGAGGGAGGAATGGCTGGGCAGATGGGTGACTGGATGTAGAGGCCATGTATTACCATTCTTCTCACTTTACAAGCGAGTAAAGTGAGGCCCAGAGAAGTTAAGGAGCATGTGCCTTGGAGCCAGGGAGGGTACTGGGCCTCAAGAGTGCAGCCCATTATAGCATTTTCTGCTTTACTTCCTCCCTACTGTGAACAACCCAGAATCCAGTAAATCTACCAGAACAGATGAGCAATCTCTGAATTCCAATAAAGCTGATGATTCAGAAGGGTCCTTTGGTGACACCAGGCCCTCACTGCAACTGCAGAGAACCTGTCTGGGGAGGGAAGCTCACAGTTTCATCCTCAAGGGATTCAGTGGGATCAATGGGAACTCAAAGCAGACATTCTTGCAGAAATTAGTCAGCCATGCTAACAACCCTGAAAGGGTAGTCAGAGGCTGGGAAAGGAAACGACGGTTCTGATGAAAGACAGCTTGGGTCTACAGATGGCCCTGCTACTGACAAACCATGGGATGGGACCACTCTGAACCTCAGTTTCTTCATCTCTGACTGAGAGTGAATAAATTCAGAGCTACAGTGAGGGATAACTAGGAAACTAGTCGGGCAGTGTCTGGTACTAAAGAAGCCTGAGGCAGCTGTAAGGAAAACAGGGAAGAGTTAGGGGCCTGGGTACTGAGGAAACAAATGTTTTTGTTCTGACCTCAAATTCTCCATGTCGCTAAGGATGACTTTGAACTCTTGATTCTTCTGCTTCCACCTCCCAGGTGGATTACAGATATATTTCATCATGCTCAATTTATGTCGTGCTGGAGATTGAACCCAGGGATTCACACATGACAGGCAAGGCCTCTTACCAACTGAACTATGTTCTAGCCCTAAGCCATACAACTTTGAGCACTGTCTGGAACCACTCTTGGCCTCAGTTTACCAACATCTGGTAAAATGGAAGTGATGGTGGTGACAAAGCCACTGTTCTGATGGTTTGGAGATAGATACCACCTCATGTAAGGCATGAGCATTCTAGGCCACAGGAAGCTGCTTCTGACTCAATGGCATCTGGTTGGCGTCTGAGGTGACCACAGCCAGAGTGAACAGAAAGGGAGAACAGCTCCAGCTTCAGCCGGAGTAGTATGAGAAGGAGGCCATTTGCTCTCCCTTATCTGGACCAAGGATGGACTGCCAAGCTTCTGGTTTACGGCTTTCTTTGATTGTATTATATTTGGCTCTTTGTTTAGTTTGGGATTTCCTTGTGTGGATTCCCTTCTGGGAAGCACAGAATAAAGGCTTCTAGCATGTTGTCTGATTTATTGGAAAGGGAAAGATGCTCCCCTCCAGCTTCCTTCCTCATTCTGAGGTCAGAATTAAGGAAGCCAGAGATGGAACCGTCCTGCAGAACCCCTAGCTTCCCCTGTGCCAGGCTTCCTTCCCAACTTCTGTCCTGCTCCCAGCTACAGGTCTCCTTGGCTCCTAGAAAGAGGCGGAATTCAAGGAGGATGCTTGCCTGCCTCTTAGCAGTCAGCCTGCAGCCCCTCACCCCCTAAGGTCCCAAGAGTAGAAGCTGCGGAAGAGGGGGTGTGGTGGAATGTAAGGACTGCGATTGGGGTGAATGGTGAAACTACAGCAATATAGTCTGGGCACTTATTTGATCAACTTGATTGTACATACAAGCCACCCCCCCAGCTGGATGGTGGGACCCTTGGGCTGTGTGGGTTCAGGCACAACTGCTTGCAAATTGGTTTTACATGAAGGATGCTTATACTCATAAATTATTACTTATTGTTAAAAAATGAAAAAAAAAATAAAGAAGTATATAAAAAAAAAAAAAAACAAGAGTAGAAGCACCTGCTCCCGGAAGTTGACACTTCCCCATGGGTTCTCCCTGCAGTCTGCCTTGGATCTTCCTGCCTCAGAAGACCTGACCCAGCCAGGAACTATTTCTGATTCCTGTTGATGTCACCTTTAGTGACTTGCCTGGAGCCTTCCTTAACTCTAGTCACCTGCCTGACCACAGACCTGTCCCCCAGTGTACCTGGTGCTCCAATTCTCTTTTCAATGGAACTTTTTCTTTGTTTGTTTCTCTGTTTGTTTGAGACAGGCTTTCCCCATAGCCCTGGATGGCCTGGAACTCACTATGTAAACCATGCTGGCCTCAAACTCAAAGAGATCTGTCTCCCTCTGCCTCCTTAGTGCTGGGGTAAAAGGTGTGTAACAGCATGCCAGGTTCAATAGAGCCTTTTATAAGCCGTCTCCTTGCACAAACTTAACCATTAGAGTTACTAATTCATTAGTCTGTCTATTCGCCCGTTCATTTGTCTATATAGCAGCTTAGTTACCCCCTTCCTTCCAGTGGACCCACTTACATACCCACCCACCAAGAGGTGGCGTTCCCCGTGTCTTCCGGCCGTCCTCACTCCTGTACCACACCAATTCACTTACCTCTTCATTTACTGATCTCTTTTCCTTTCCTCCTTCTCCTCCTTAGTCATTTATTCAGCTCTGTCTTTTCGTCTTCTCTTGGAAGATCCAGTTCCTCCCCTCTCTCTCCAGGACTTGACACGAGACCCCAGCAATGGCAACGTAGCAAGCTTCCTGCCATGGCCGGTGGTCTCCGTCACTCATGCTACATCCTGACTTAAGACAAAGAAATTCTTTTTCCAGGCAAGGGTGGTGCTCACAGCACTAAGAACTCCCTGCACCACTATTTCAGGCAGACATGAGTTTAGGAGAATTGCTGCATTTTGTGGGGTGAATCTTTTACAGGAACACTAGCAAAAATGCAGATTAAATACCTTTTCTTTTTTTTTAAATTTTATTTACTTTTGTATGTGTATGAATGTACTGTCTGCATGTAGGTTTGTGCACCCATGTCGTGCAATGCCGCAGAGGTCAGAAGAGGGTGTCAGATTTCCCCAGAACTGGAGTTAAAGATGGTTCTCAGCCTCCATGTGGGTGCTGGGGATCGAACCCAGGTGCTCTGCAAGAGTGGTCGGCGCTCTTAACCAGTAGGCCATCTCTTCAGCCCCAATGCATTTTCTTTTTAAAACTGAAGCAGGGCCTTGCTGTTTGGTCCAGGTTGGCCTGGAATTCCTGATCTCCTCCTGCTTCAGCCTCCTGAGAGCTCAGATTAGAAGTTTGTGCCACTACACCCAGCTAGATAAGTGCTCTGAGTGTGTCGTGTGCATGAGTACATTTCATGTGTGTGGACATGTGTGGACAGGTGTGCACACAGCTATGCGTGTGGAGGCCAGAGTGTCTTCTTCTGTCATGCTCCACCTTATTTTTACATACCGTAGTGGTGCACATGTGGAAGACGGAGGACAATTTATGGAATTCGGTTCTCTCCTTCACCTTGTAGGTTTCATGGGTAGAAAACTCAGGTTGCTGGGCATGATAGCAAGTGGCTTTACTTGCTGAGCCATTTCACTGGTCCTCTACCTTAATTTTTGAGACAGGGTCTCTCACTAAACCTGGAGCTCACTGGTTGGGCAAGAGAAGCTGAACAGCAAGCCCTAGTGACCCTCCTGTCTCAGCCCCCCCTGGCTCTAGGATTACAGGCGTATCCCACCACACCAGCTTTTTAACATGAGTGCTGGGAATCTGAGCTCAAGTCTTCATGCTTGCATGGCACACTTTACCAAAGAAGCTTCTCCCCAGGCTCCTAGACAGTGCTTCAATTGACAGAATATTGACAGAATACCTCCGGCTGGCTTGGCCCCTCCTCCCCACTGCTCAGCCCCATTCTCTTCATACTACGAGACTGTCATTTGATGACTCATCTAGCCTGTCCCCTTCCTTACATCTCTCCATCCTCACTGACCTCTGCTGGGTATCACAAATCTGCATCTCCAGCATCATCCTTCTGGGTGCTGATGAGCACTTGTCGCTACCCTACTTGGAAACCTTCTGCACAGCCAGGGGGTCATACTTCTAGTTGGACCCTGTGGCCTGTGTGTCTAGGATCTGGGGACGTCAGGAAGGCTGTAGAGAGTCCAGCACAGGTGAGAGCTGCTGCTGTGATCAGACAGATGGATCCAGCCTGGGCTGATCCTCATTGCAAGCTCTGCCCTAACACACACCTGCCTTGTGATGGGACTCGGGGGTGAGGGGTGAGGTGGCCTCAAAACCAGCCAAGTACAAGAAGGAATCCCTGTGTATCTCATAGTAGCAGCCAGTGTTACCACATCTTGACACCAGGTTATGAGGGGAGTATGGGGCATCTTAGGATTTCTACCACTTACCCTGACACTTTTTTAACCAAACAAACACTGTTTCAAATTGACTCTTAGTATTTCCCACTTGTCTGTCTACTTCCTCTTTATGACTTTTTCAAGCGGTGGTGAGGGCTTCAAAACTGTCATATACAAAGACAGATATAGTGCTCACTTTACACTTGAGGAAACAAAGGCTCACAGATGGGAATGCAGAGGCTTGGTTCACTCAGCTGCCAGGAACAGTCACCCTCTCTCTCCCGAGCTGGTACTCCGTCACTGGTCCTCAGACTTCGTTCACTTCAGTGCGTCCCTCACACGCTGTGGCTTTCTGTGTGCCATCCCCACTAGTATTTATTTGACAGCCACTCTCATTTGTAATTCATTTTCAAAAGAATTTTTACTTTAAATCATAAAAGAAGAAAAATACCAAAACCTTTTTTTTTTTTTTGAGACAGAGTCTCATATATAACCCAGTCTGGCTTCCAATTCTCTATGTCAATGAGGAGGATGACTTTAAACTTATGATATCCTGCCTCTAATTCCCAAGTTCTGGGATTACAGGCATGCACTACCATGTCCAGTTTGTATGGACTGAATCCAGGTCCTTGTATATCCTAGAAGAGGATATCAACTGAAATAAAGCCCTAGCTCCAAGCTTCAGTAGATACTTCTAAAACAAAGCATAGGCCCATATTACTAGATTCACAACAGATACTGTCACCTGATGGGGACAAGGTGGGGGCTTGAATTAGAGAGTTGTTAACAACAGATTGACACCAGAGACTTTCTCCCTTACGCCACCTGGAGGATGGGCAGAGGCTTGGAAAGCTACACTTTCTCCCCATGTGAGTCAATGTTATTTCTTACCACATCCTCATGACATCCGGAACCTGCTGGCTCTCAGTCTACCCTATTAGGGGTGTGTTAACACTCCTCTGTGTGCAATTTGTTTTAGTCTAGCATATTAAAATAAAAATAATGGGTGGGCCATTGATAACCTCCAGAGAAACCCAAAGCAGTGTGCTGCGGCCATTGGGGATGACAGTCAGGAACAGACTTTAAGAGTCATCCCATCCCCAACAGAAGTTCTCAGTTGTCTCCGACTGTCCATGGGGCTCTGATGCTGTACCCGTCCTTCAGAGGATGACAGAGACAGTAGCTAGCACTGATGTGGGTCCTACATGATTGTCATTTCATAGTGTCTCAGCCAACAGAAACCTTCTGTGGTCACCCAATTTGGTCCACAATAAGGAACTGAAATTAACATCAGAAGCATGGGGGGCCTAAGGGAGCATGGGCAAATTAGAGGGCATCCAAACACATGAAATCTGACTTCTTGAGCTAACTTGTCTGGGGAGAGTTTTCAGACGGTCCCTTGCTTGCTTCCTCTGCATGCCGACTGATCTTCCGTGGGCTCTGGGTTCCAACTGCTCTACAGAGGTAGGCAAGAGATGAGGCTGTCTGCTTCTCACCTGGGCATCTGAAGAAGACATCTTGGAAAGGCTTAGCACACCGGGAGGGGCAGCTGAACTCCAGCACAGCTGTCTTAGTCTGCTTCCTACACCATGCGCTGCCTGGCTCCTGGCCCTGCAGGGTCCTACCTGCCAGAGTCCCAAGGTAAAAAGGTGGGATGGAGAAAATTGGTGAGAAGACAGTTTCTTTAATTACAATGAGGTATTGGCTGGTTCCACCACATCAGAGACCATACTGTGAACTGGCAGTGAGAATGGGCAGAGAAGAGAGGTCTGTGTCTGAGACCAGGTTGTTGGACCACACTTTTTTCACCTGAGAGACATTGGGAACAGCTAGCTACCTGACCAGGAGAGGGACTTATCAGCACTCAGACGTCCAGAGCACTGCTGACCTAGGCAGCCAAGGCCAGGCCCAAGGTCCTGAGGCTACCAGGTTTATCCTCACCCCCCCCCCACCAATAATTGAACC
Organism: Rhizomys pruinosus; assembly: GCA_009823505.1. NCBI lineage: Eukaryota > Metazoa > Chordata > Mammalia > Rodentia > Spalacidae > Rhizomys > Rhizomys pruinosus. The sequence continues at coordinate 451,986 of VZQC01003761.1, read as the reverse complement.
TAGGGCTTTGTGCATGCAAGACAAGCTCTCTAACCCTGAGCTGCTTCCCAAGCCCAGGCCTGTCTTTGGGTAAACTGAGGGCACCCCTGTAAGAGACCTCCAACCACTTCTCTAGTAAGGAAGACTGGAAATCCAAAACTGGACTCAGTCCCATAGTGGAGCTGGTGAGCTCCAGGCTTCTGGGCAGATTCTACACTCTCTCCAGTCTCCAAGTGGTTTTTGAGAAGTTGAGACAGGGATAGATGGAGAGAACTGACTGTAGCATGTGGTACCTGCTCTGAAGACCGCACAGTGGGATTGGCACCCAGTTACATTCTTGGATGGGTTTGTAGTGTGCCCTTGAACCGTTGCTAACCTCTGGGTTTCGGTTTTCCTCAGCCATCAAGCCAGGGCCTCAATGAATAGTTTATGTGGTGGGGCAACAGTGGAGATCAAAGAGTTCAGTTTAGGACCTGGTAACTTGTAACTGAATAGCAACAGGGAATCCCCATGCGTACTGTGTTGTTGCTATTGTATGGGTGAGAGCATAGGACCCCCTTTCTCAGACTTCCTTGAAATGTACTACCAGGAATGTAGTGAGTGAAAAATATCCCAAATCAGCTCTCTCTCTGGGTGCAGCAGGTGGTTCAGGGCGAGAGGTGGCGTTTGAGTGGGGAGAGAGGTCAGAGCCAAGGTTTACCCAGCTCCTCAGTGTGGGTGAGGAAATCTAGGCCTAGGAAAGAGAAGTAACTCCTCCGAGATCACATGTCCTGGTAAAACAAGAGTCTTAGAACATTGGAGGAGGAGGGGCAGGGTCTTGGCACCATAGACACAAGGTGTCCAGAGGTAGGTATGGCCCAGCTGGCAGGTCTCCAATCTAGGTGCCACAGAGGCAGCTTGTCACCTTCATGGTTGAGCTGAGCAGAAGAGAAATAGAAAAGAGAGGGCTACAGAGGTGGCGATGGGCTGCCTGCAAGCCCAGGTTTATAGAGAGACTGCCCGGAGTTCAGCTCTGCCAGTTCAGAGCTGAGACGTTCCTCCTCTCCCAAGCAGGGACAGACATAGGAGAGACCTGCCTAGGAAAGGAAGCGGGACCGCTGGGAACACACAGCTTCTAGCAAGCTCCGGGGGGCCGTGTGGATGCTCCTGAGAAAACACGTGGTTGGTGGACGCAGCTAGGGGGAGGCGTGGGTGCTTGCTGTTTGGTCCAAAGCCAAAGATGCAGAAAGAAAGTGAAAGGGGAAAAGAGTAGCTGCAGCAGGGGGGAGGTAGGGTGGCTAGGAGACACCCCGCCCTAAGCTCACAACCAACTGCCTCAGGACTGGCAGCAAGAAGAAGCAGAAGCAGCGGGCAGGAGCCAAGGGCAAAGCTGCGGTAGGTGTCCCCAGAGTCCCCTTTGCAGTCGCTGAAGTTAGACTGGGAATCCGATGTTCCTGGGCTGGCAGCTACCTGCCCGAGGTCACGGGGAGGTGTGTGGGAGAAGGGGGGCTGGTTGCTGGAGCGACTGCGCAGCAACTGCGAGCCAGAGCTGGGCTGGGGCTCCCAGGAGCGTCTGTCAGTGCAGTGCCAGGGCACGGACAGAGCGCCCTGCCAGTCCTGTCAGTCTCTGAGCCCCGAGGAAATCCAATGAGGGGATCTGGGACCTTGGACCAGGGCCACCCTTCACCGAGCCTCCATGTGCCTTTCGGAACTTTATCTAACCCTGGGTACGAGTCTTCCTGGCAAGGACTTTTGAGCAGAGGCCCGGCAGCCAGAAGGTCTAGAGATGCCTTCACCCCCTTAACCATCTTTGGGGTAGAGGCTTCTGCATTTTGGAGGGGTCTAGAGCCACCTCCTTTAAGGAGCGGTATTAGGAGAGCCGGAAGCAGGTGAGTAAGGGTTTCCCAGGGTCCTAGAAAGTTAGAACTGCAGTCACCATGCCTGGCTTTGTATGGGATTCGAAGCAGGCTCTCCTCTTTGGAGTTCTCCAATTCCCTTCTGTGCCTCAGGCCACCTTGGAGAGGGGACGCTCTCCTAGGATTCCACAGGGTCCCCAGCCGGGTCAAATCCCGGAGGTCCCCACTTTTGGTGGGAAGTCTCCAATCTGTGCTTCCAAATAAGTAAATAAATAAATGCTTCTCCCCAGGCAGATCAAGGAACCTGGGGCTTTCTGCTCTTGGGCTTGGTGGAGCCAAGGGCAGAAAAGGAGGGACTGCAGGGGAATCACCTTCCAAACCCCAGAACCTGCTCTCCAGGAAGCATGTGGGTGGGAGGGGCCCTCAGATATGGCTGAGCAGGAGGTCCCAGCATCCCAAGCTTGGGAAACACCTAGGAGCACTGTGCACACAGTTTCCTTCTGGGTCCTACCCTCCAGGTCTCAGAAGACCCTGCCCCAGAGGTCTCATGCCCCACCCCAGGGTCCCAGGCCCTGTCTCCAAGGTATCAGGCTCCACCCTCAGAGTCCTAGGCCTCCAGTCCAAGGTCTCAGGCTGGGCCTTGAGGTACTAACCATGGACTCAGTCTTTCCCATAGTCCCTAGTTGCAGAGCCTGGGAATTACTTCTCCCAGGTGATTCTAGTGATTTCCACTGAGATCTCTGATCCAAGGAAACTGAGTCTAGAGGGTAGCGTTTTACTGTTTTTCATATATATTACCTTATTTTATAATTATATATTATTTAACAATTTATATAGATGAATACCCATAATCTATAGTAGTACTATATATTGTATATAAAAATATACATCAATTAAAATATACTTATGTTTCATTCAGTTTCGCCAAAAGCCACATAGAAAGCAGTTCGGAGAGTCAGGGTTTGAACCCAGGTCTACTGAAAGCCCAATTCACACAGCCAATGTGAACTGCTGTGAATGCAGGGTGGTTCCTGAGTAGGCAAAGTTCACCCTGAGGAAGGCAGGAATTTCACCGTGTAAACATACTGGAAATTAACTAACGGAGGCTGTACCAAGGTCCTGTGGCAATCTTGGGCAGTCAGAGGAGTGGCTGGACTTGGTTCTCAGGCTTGCTTTCAGTCACCCTGAATGGCAAGTGGTTTCCTTCTCCATGGCTCCTCTCCAATGGGAGCTTGCCAGAGAATGCCATGCAGGAACACCCAAGCACACCTGAGCGCTCCAAAGATGGTTCTCAACAAGCAGGAGGTGGGGGAGAGTCTCTAGGGTTTTTATATCTGTACTCAGAGTCCAAGTTCGCATGCCAGTGTCCTAACAAGACTAGTGCTGCCCCCCTCCACTTCCTAATGCTCTCTCTTTTTTAAAATTTTTTTTAAAGAAGGGATTTCTATCTGATGCTTTTTCTTTATTTCTTCCTCTTCCTCCTCTGTTCTTCTTCCCTCCTCTCCCTCTTCTCTTCTTCCTCCTTTTCCCCTCCTTTTCCTTATCCTCTTCTCTTCCTCCTCATCCTCCTTTCCCTCCTTTTCCCCTTCCTCTCCTTCTTCCTCCTCCCCTTCTTCCTCCTCTCTTCCTCTCTTCCTCCTCATTCTCCTTCCCCTCTTCTTCTCTTCCTCCTCCCCATCTCTTACTCCTTTTTATTTTTTTATTTACATTTTATTTATTATATGGAGATGGTGGCATGCATGTCACCAGGTACATATGGAGGTCAGAGGACGACCTTCAGGAGTTGGTGCTGTTCTTCTGCCATGTGGGTCCCAGGAACTGAACTCGGATTGTCAGGCTTAGCAACAGACCCCTTCACCCACTGAGCCATTGCACTGACTCCCTCTCCCCACTTTTGTGAACTAGGGTCTCAATCTGTAGCTCAGCTGGCCTCAGACATGGCATCCTCCTGCCTCAGGCTCCCTTAGCGCTGGAATTCCAGGCCTGTGCCACCCACCTTAACAATGTACCAGGGAAGCTGAAATATTTGGTATCAGTGTTTCATTTCCATGGCAAGTGGCATCATTGCTTTGTGTCCATTTAAGGCAGTGATAGAAAGTCTGTTTGTAAACTAATGGTGAAAACATGTAATGTTAACTTACTATTCAGTGTGCTTATAATGTTCCGAAACCATCACTACCTCCATCCTTAGAGCTTTTTCATCACCCCAAACTGAAACTCTAGCCTGTGAAGCTCTAATAGCTCACCATTTATCTGCGTCCCTGATAACTCCCACTCTACCTCCTGTTTCTCTGATTCCAGCTGCTCTAAGTGCTTCATGTAAGTGAATCCCTCAGTATGCAGCTTCTTGTTCCTGCCCTTCTTTCACTAGCGGGACGTCCCTGGGTTCATCCCTGTGGCTCATGGCTCTAAATATGATGGCAGAAGAGTAGAGAGATCTCATGCCGTGTGCTGTGGTAGCCACTTGGCTTATTCCTGCCTTTGAACTAATTCTCATTTTGTCCTGCACTGTTTGTTATTGCTCTCACTGTATAGCTTTGGCTGGCCTAGAAGTTGTTACATAGACCATGCTGCTCTCAAACTCACAGAGATGCACCTGCCTTTGCCTCTTGAGTGCCTCTTCCTCCTCCTCCTCCTTCTTTTTGAGTGCTGAGATTGAAGGGGTGAGCCACCATGCTAAGCTCAGAATTTATTTATTTTTACATTTATTCATGTGTTGAGAATGTGAAGGTTGAAGGACAACCTGTGGGAGCCAGTTTTTGCCTTCCATTGTATAGGTCCCTGGGATCCCCTTTGTCCACCAAGCCATCTTGCTGGCCCTGACTAGCTTTATTTTAAGTAAACATATTTGAATTAGGCTTGGTGATGCAGACCTGTAATTCCAGCACTGGGGAAGCTGAGGCTGGAGGATTTCCCAAAAGATGTAGTAAAAAGCTCTCAAACAACAAAACCCACATTTAAGTTTATTTAGATGTTAGTGTAAGGAGCATACTAAGGTAAACAGATTGTGTGGGATCAAAATAATTGTCCAGGGCAGGCTGAACAACATTGAGTCAGAGGAAAGATACTGAGTTAGAGAAAAGACAAGGCTGTTGTGAAGTCCAGGCTGAGGGCTGGGTCAATAGATCAAGTCCATGGCCATAGAGGGCAGCTGAGAGACTTTCTAAAGGAAACCCAGAAGAATGGAAGTAGTCTGCTTGTAAGTGGACAGGCATCTGACCTTAGCAATGAAGTTTCCATCTCTCAAGCTGGGTGTGGTGACACACACCTTTAATCCCAGCACTTGGGAGGCAGGGGCAGGCAGATCTCTGTGAGTTCAAGGTAAGGTCTACAAAGCGAGTTCCAGGCCAGCTGGGGCTACAGGGAGACCCTGTCTCAAAAACACCCCTCCCAAAAAAAAGGTTGCCATCTCTCCAGTGCCCACCTCCCTTATTCTTCAGCATCACTGGAGGGCAAAGAGCAAGTGTGGGTGGGAAATGCCACAGGGGGACCCAGTTAAATGCAGATTCCTGCTGCACATGTTAGTCCCAGCACTCCGGACAACAGGGCAGGAAGATTATGAGTTCCAGGCCAGCCTGCACTGCATAAGGAGACTCTATGTCTAAAGCAAAACTCCCAGAAAAAACAAAAACCAAAGGCTGGGGAATTTCATCCCCAGCAAGATGGGAGGGGGACATGAATCTGGTGGTTACACTAAGGAGAAATGCAAATCAAATGTTAGGAAAAGAGAGCCAAGCTCTCTCAAGTTTCAGACTTGTCAGGCATCAAAACCCAAGGGTATCAGACTGAGTGCTAAGTGTGATAATGCACTCCCATAATCCTGGCATTCGGTGGGCTGAGGCAGGAAGATTGCTGTAAGTTCCAGGTAAAACTGGGCTACACAGTCTGACCCTGTCACACAAAAACATGCAGCAACCTGAGCATAGCAGCAAACCCACAGGAACTGCTAGATGTGAGCATAGGATGCTATGTAAGCCATCCCTGCTGAGAATACTCAAGGCCAAGGCTATCATCAGTGGTATGCCATTGTCAGCTCCTGGCAGGCAGGACAGCTCCTGGTTCATCTCAGGACACAAGTTTGGGTCCTGGCTTTACTAACTGCAGCCTCCAGATTCTCCTCACTTTCTAGCACCTGGTATCAATTCCCTTCCAGGCAAATTCACTGAATTCTGTTCCAATCCACTGGCTGCTAGTAAAAACATTGGGACATATTGGGCTGCCTGGAGCTGGTAGGGGATTTTGTGCTGGAAAGAAGCAGGGCCCTCATCTTTTGCCTATAGCTCTCACAGTATTCCCCTTCCCTTTCCTTTGGTCCTGGCCCCAAATACCTGCCTTTCACTGGGCTGCGCAGGCTGGAGCTGCCCCCTTTTTGTGTTAATTAAAATATTCCTACATTTTAATGTGGTGAATGTCTCCACCAGGGAGTCCAAAGCACACGTGGGGGCTTTCCTGGGGTGTTGGTGGCAGGCACGGTGGTGTCCTTTGTGAGGTTCTATACTACTTCCAAGTCATATTAGGAAAACAGAGGTAAGACTCTCTAGGAACCTAACCTGCCCCTCCAAGCTGGAGATCTGCATATCAAAGGCTTCCTGGGGTCACTCAGTGGGCTGCTCTGGAGGGGACAAGGAGGCAGAATTAGACAAAGGTTGTGATGAGATCACCACAGAGATGGTAGCTGATCCCCAGGGAGCCTTGAGGCTGGCTCTCAGAGGTGTCTCAAATTGAGGCAAGGAGACAGATCTTTGGGTCCCATGTGGGCCTGTGCTTGGCTAAGAGCTATTCCTGGTATCTGCTTGTGTTCTGTTGCCATAATCCAATATCATAGTATAAAGAATGGATCTTAAAGTCTGGACACAGGGAAGTTCAAGAGTGTGGTATGGACACCTGTTGGGGACACCTGTTGGGTGTCTTCCGCATCATGATGTGACAGAGGATGTCATGTGACAAGGCAGAGCAAGTGTCCAAGCCCAAGACTCTTCCTCTTTTTAGAAAGCTGCTAACCTCTTATAACAGCCTCACCCTGCTGCCCTCACCTAACCCCAATACCTCCCAGAAGCCCTACCTACAAATACCAGCAACATACGATTTTGAAGGTTAGGTATCTAGCACATGAATTCTGAAAAACACAACCAAACCGTAGTGCCTGGAGAAGGGTTTGGCTTGGGATCCTCTTGTGGACTATAAGCTCTGGTTGCTGGTGGGCACATGGACTGTCCTGTAGGGTGGACCTGGATGACATTGGTGTCTACTCCATGGGCTGAATTGTCATCAGAGCACCCTGGAGGCCAGGCATGTGCTGTCATAAGGGATGAGCTTGGGTTTTCTTCCCTTCCTTTTCCTTTCCTATCCATTCCTTCCTTTCTTTCTGTGTATACAAATAAATTTACATGTGTGTGCCCTCGCATGTGGAAGCCAGAGGTCCCCAGGAGATATCCACCATATATATATATTATTTAGCCAGTTGTGGTGGCACACAATTTAATCCCAAAATGAGAGAGAGAGAGAGAGAGAGAGAGAGAGAGAGAGAGAGAGGCAGATCTCTTGGAGTTCAAGGCCAGCCTGGTCTACATAGTGAGTTCCAGGCCAGCTGGGGCTACAGGGATACCCTGTCTGAAAAAAGACTAAAAAAACCTTACTCATTATTTTTATTCTATGTATATGAGTATATTGCCTGCATGTGTGTAAGTGCACCCATATCATAAATGCCTGAAGAGGTCCGAAGAGGGTGTCAGATCCCCTGGAGCTGGAGTTACGGACAGTTGGAACTGAACCCAAGTCCTCTGCAAGAACAGACAGTACTCTTGACTGCTGAGCCAGCTCTGTAGCCCCTCACCTTAATTTTTGAGAGGTCTTTTGCTGGGACCTTGGGCTTGCCAATTAGGCTATGCTGGACAGCCAGTGAGCTCAAGGGATCCTCTTGCTTCTGCTTCCCAAGTGCTGGGATTACAGAAGCTCCACTCCCACCCCTCTCTCTCTCTCTCTCTCTCTCTCTCTCTCTCTCTCTCTCTCTCTCTTTCTCTCCCAATGTGTGTGTGTTCATGATTGCTTGTGTGTGCACAGGTACATGTGTATGCATGGGCACATGTGTGCAAATACACGTGGAGGGCAGAAGTTGGTTGATACTGAGTACCCTCTATAGCTCTTCACCTTATTTTTTTTTGTTTCTCACTGAACCTGGAGATCACTGATTGGCTATGCTGACTGGCCAATGAGCTCTGGGGATCTGCCTACAGCCCCCAAGAAGTCATAGGGTTACACACACACACACACACACACACACATACGCACACATACAACCATGCTCAACTTTTTACATGGGTGCTGGGGATCTGAACTCGGGTTCTCATGCTTCTGTGGCAAGCATTTTACTGACTGAGCCATCTCTCAGCACCCCACACACCATGCCCCCCTCCCGTTTTTTTAAAACATGGGTTCTGGGGATTCAAACTCAGGTCCTTCCTCAAGCTCATCTGACAAGCACTTTATCAACTGAGTCATCTCCCCAGCCTCAGTTTCCTTTATTTGTTTTGTTTTAGAAAAACAGTTTTAGGTTTATAGAAGATCCAGATTGTCCTGTATACACACATCTGGAGCCTCCCCCACTATACTCATGTACACCTACCCCATGCCCCCCCACTCCCCATCACACCCCCTGCCCCACACCACCAGTGTCTTTGAACCTACATGGGTGCCTCATTCCTACTCAAAGTCCAAAGTCAGAGTTCCTGCTCAGTCTTTCTGGTACCACATCACATGGGTTTGGACAAGTGTGTGGTGATGAATGCCGCTCCCAGCAGTGCCTTACCCCTCCCTGGCTCCTCCCAACCTCTGGCAACTATTACCCTTTTTCCTGTCTGCCATCTTTTGTCATTCTCACGAGGTTGGACATTTGGGGAGGTTCCTGGCACTCAGTGGCGTTGTTGGGGTTTTCTTTTGTCTTCTTTTGTCTTGTGGACCTGGGGATGGACCCGAGGGCCTCGTGCACATTGAGCAAGAACTCTACCACTGAACTGTATAAACCCCTAGCTCTTTTGGCGTTTTGTTATACAACCCAGACTGATCTTGAACTTGCAAGCTTCCTGCCTCAGCTTTTAGCTAGTATTATAAGCTTCTACCATCAAGCATGAATCCAGTGTTTGTTCGTTTGTTTGTTTTCCTTTTTATTTTTTTTGAGACGAGGTCTCAAAACCTCTTATCTGAGGCGGCCCCCAAGCTGATGATCCTCCTGCCCCAGCTTTCTGAGCAGCTGGGATTAGATATTCAGCACCACACCCAGCTATAGCTGTGTTTTCAGACTGTGCTGTGTGAAGCCCCTTTTGGAGGAAAGACGTTCTGGGCCCCTCGATGCCCTTTCAGATAACAGCTCTTTCTTCCCTGTAAAGGATCTGAGATCCTTGTAAAATGTCACCTGAAAGCCACTGCTCTCCTACAACCCTCCTGTTGAACATATGACGTCACTAGGGACCAGAGAGGGGAAGGGGCTTCCCCAGAGTCACACAGCCTGCCAGAGCAGAATATGGTCAGCTTTCAGGGCCCAAGACTATTTTTTTTTTTTTTTGGTGTTTTCGAGGCAGGGTCTCCCTGTATTCCCAGCTGTCCTGGAACTCACTCTGTAGACCAGGCTGGCCTTGAACTCACAAAGATCCGCCTGCCTCTGCCTCCCAACTGCTAGGATTAAAGGCGTGCACCACCATGCCCCGCAGGGCCCAAGACTTTTGTGTTGATACCACACCACTGTCTATTGGGAACTCAGCTGTCCCTGTAGTTGGTCCACCTTGCTTCCTCTGCCCCGAGCCCACTGTGCAGAAGCCCTGTGGATTGCTGCCAGGGATGAAAGCCAATCTTCTGTTTCCAGCTGTCCTGCTCCAAGGTCTTTGCATCCTGCCACAGGCCAATTGGACTAAGTCCAAAAGGCCTAGAGAGCTGAGACAGCACTGCCGTGATGGTTGATAGTGCACAGACAGGGAGGGCAAACTTGGCAGCGGGACGGGGACACGTGGGGGCAGTGCATCTGAGATTGCTGCCCTCAACCATCTTTCCCTGTAAGCTGGCAGCAGAACTGGGCGGCATGCCGTGCTCCCAGGGGCTGCAGCCCTCCCGCTCCCTGCGCCATCCCGGTGGTTCTAGACACTTGGGGTCCTCAGCCTACTCCCTCCCAGGCCTTCTGTGGAAGAGGGCTCTCCTAGGCACCTCACTCCTACTCTTCTTGCCCCACTCATCTTCCATCCTGAGCCATCATCTACCGCAGGCCAAGCCAGAATGACATCAGATGGTCTTAAAGGCAAAGCGTGCAAACCAGGAGCTGAAGGGACCATAACCACAGCCAGGCAGAGGACAGTTGAGTGGGGCTGCTGGCAGTAACTGACCCTGTGCTGTATAAAGAGATGTTGTAATGGACACACACACACACATACACACACACACACACACACACACACACACACACACACACGCACGCCCCTTCCAGTCTTCTTGCCTTAAAAGGAAGTACCCAGAACCCCAGCATTGCTTTTTGTTTTGTTTTTATTTTTACTTCTGACAATGGAACCCCAAATCTCATGAATTCTAGGCAAGCGCTCTACTGTTGAGCTATGCTCCCCAGCCCAGACTCTCAACACTGCTTATGTGCCTCAGTTTCCCCTCCATCTCTTCGGATCCCCTCAAGCCTTTGAAGGAAGTCAAAGTCTTGAGTGAGACCAGCAGTTTCTGTTGCTCCTCTCTATCTCGTGTTCCCGGGACGCCCACACTGGGTAGACAGACACAAGGCTGTCTGAGAACCAGGACTTCTCTTTTGCCAACAGCACTTGCCTCCCCCTACCCAAGAGCAAGTCCTCATCAACCCCTGGGAGCTGTTGGACAAAGGAACAGCCTCCCCTGCCAATAGCTTGTAGGGTGCCAAGAGCACAGGCTAGTTTCTCCTTTTACTTTAAATTTTTGTCATCTAATTATATATAATATGTATATATTATGTATATATATGCCTGTATGAAAGTGCACCATGTGTGCCATGCTTGTGGAAGCCAGAAGGGAGCATCAGATCCCTAAGAACCAGAGTTAAAGATGGTTGTTAGCCACGATGTGAGTGCTGGGAACTGAACCTAGGTTCTCTGAAAGAGCAGCTAGTGTTCTTAACCACTGAGCCATCTTTCCAACCCCGGGATCATCTTCTTCTTCTTCTTCTTCTTCTTCTTCTTCTTCTTCTTCTTCTTCTTCTTCTTCTTCTTCTTCTTTTTTTTTTGGAAACAGGTTCTCAAGGTTCTCACCATATTGTCCCTGGCTTGGAACTTTCTGTATAGACCAGACTGGCCTTGAATTCACGAAGATCTACTTGCCTCTGCCTCTTCTTTCTGCATGCTAATATTAAAGATATGTTCCTTTTTAAAAATTTATATTGGGGCTAGAGAGATTTAGAGAGCTTGTTCCTCTTCCAGAGGACCGGAGTTTGCTTCCCAATACCCTAGTCAAATGGCTGACAACTGCCTCTAACTCCAGCTCCAGGGGATCTAACACCTTCTTCTGGCTTCTGTGGGCACTGCATTCACATGGCTATACACATACACATGCATAAAAGCATTTACATATTATCTTCATATATTGAATTGTCCACTATGTACTGCCCTCTCCCCACCATGGCTTTGAGATGGGGCCTCACCATTTTCCCCAGGCTGGCCTTGAACTCCTGGCTCAGTCGATGCCCCTGCCTCAGCCTTGTACATAGCAAGAACTGCAGGTGTGCTCTCTGAACATCTCCAGGCATGGGCTCTGGGTAGCTCCTCCTGGTGAACCACAGTGATAACCAGTGCTCCCTGCAGAGCTACCTGTGTTTTGACTATTCTGTTTGCTGACACTTCAAGGGCATACGTCTTGAATTCATTGAACACTTCAGCTCACAGTAGGATCGTTAACCTACTCTGCACATTATCTTTTTTTCTCTTTTTATGTATGCATGTGTTCATGCACAAGTGTGTTTGTGTGTGAGTACATGTAGAGGGCAGAGGGCAGTGTCTTCAATCACTCTCCATCTTGCTTAAGAGATGATCTTTATTATTTGTGGGGTGTAGTAGTTATATATATTTTTTAAATTTTATTTATTTTTGTATGTGTATGAGTGTACTGTCTGCATGTAGGTTTGTGCACCCATGTTGTGCAATACCGCAGAGGTCAGAAGAGGGTGTCAGATTCCCCTGGAACTGGAGTTCTCCTGGAATTGGAGTTACAGACTGTTCTCAGCCGCCATGTGGGTGCTGGGGATCGAACCCGGGTCCTCTGCAAGAGCAGTCGGTGCTCTTAACCACCAGGCTGTCTCTCCAGCCCTGGGGTGTAGTAGTTATTATGCTATACCACATAACTATACTGTGACTAAAGACAGACCGACTCAGCACCCATTTTAGCCAAGAGGGGCTCAAACTGTTCTAAGAACCTATTTCTTCAGAGTACTCTCAGAAATATGCTCAGAAAGAGTTCACTCTTTTATTGAAATAGTATATCCAGCATGAAATGGAGGAGAAATGGAACTGGTTTATCAAAGGGTTATGTCCCTTTTGACCCTGTTGACCTAGACTAGCATACATAATCACAAACATATGTTATCAATTTAGTCCCATCTATTGTTTGCAACACAAATAGGGTACTCTGTGTTGCTTCCAACAAATATCTGCTATTTGCAGCAGTTGCTTGATTGCAAAATATACATATACATACAATATTCAGGGCAAGGAAGAGGAATTAAGGCTATACACCCAGGCCACAAGAGGAGACCAAGGTTCAGTGAGCTTGCGTACACTGTAAACAAGCTAAGATCAGATTAACTTTTTGGTTGCAACAGGGATGACTTTCGGGTCAGAGGACAATTGGCAGGGGCCATTCCTTCTTACCACTATGGGTTCTCAGAATTGAACTCAGGTTGTCAGGCTTGCAATGTAAGTGCACTTACCCTCTAAGCCAGCTTGCCAGCTCTCCACCTTATGTTTTAAAACAGAGTCCTCATGAAACCCAGAGCTTGCTGACCTGACTACACTGGCTGGCAGTGAGCTTCTAGGGATCCTCCCGTCTCCACCTCTCCAGGGCTTGGATTATAGGCAAAGACCACCAAAACCACCTTTTCTGTGGGTGCTGGGGAGCCAAACCCAAGTCTCCTGCTTGTGTGAAGAGCTCTTTACCGACTTACCCTTCCCTCTGGTACCCCTGATTTTTGCCACACAGTCTCATACAACCCAGAATGATCTTGAACAATAAGAAGCCAAGGACAGCCTTGAACTCCTGACCCTCCTGCCATCTCCATGCCCTGCTCCTTCACATAGTATTTCGATCATCTCCCTTCCTCCTCCCCTCTTTCTGGGCATGCATGCCAGTGCACTAAGGGGGTCCCTTTGCACATAAATATTCTCACATCATCTGTTCTGCCTTTTCCTGCCCATCTGTGACCCTCTGCCTAACTGGAGTTGGAGCACATCCCGTTTCTTACCTTCCACTCAATGTCATATTATTAAAATGAATGCCCTTTTGTTCTTATGCATTTGGTCTTTGCTGTGTTTGTGACAAGGTATATTAATTATTTTTAGTTAAAATTTAACTTTTTAGAATTTTATAGATGATTACTGCATTTACATCATTTTCACCTCCTCCTCTCCCCCTCCAACTCCTTCCATGGTCTCCCTAATCCCTCTCAATTTCCTGATTTCTCTTGTACATATATTTTATATATGTACAAATATATATATATATATATATATTTATATATAAGAGATATATATATATATATAAACTTACTGATTCTCCCTCTCCCAGCAGCCATTGATTGCCTATAGCTCTTCATCTAGGTGTGGGGCTTTGTGGAATTTCTCCCATCCATGCAGACATGTCATCTGGTGTGGTCATTATAAGGGTCCAGTTTAGACAACCACATTTTTGAGATTTCATAGGTTATTACTTTTCTTGTCATGATGAAATACCTGACTAAAGCAATTTAAGGAAGGAAGGGTTTGGGGGTAAAGTCAGCCACGGTGGGGAAGGCATGGTGGCGGGAGTGTGAGAGGGCCAGTCACATCATCTCTGGAGTCAAGAAGCTTGGCTACCTGAAGGAGGGAGAGAATCAGGGATGGAGGGAGAGGGTAGGAGAGAAGAGAAGGCCAGTTTACACACATACTCCTTCAAAGCCTGCAGTGTAGCTGAGGGTGATGGCACACCCCTGTAATACCAGCACTTGGGAGGCAGGATGAAGATTGTTGTAACTCCAAGGCCAGTCTGGGATACATAGTGAGTTTGGGGCCAGACTAGGCTCCATAGTGAGTCTGGGGAAGAATGGGCTATACAGTGAATTTCAGGCCACCCCAACTAGGTAATGAGATACTGCTTCTAAAAGTAAACAAGAAAAACAAAAAAGCAAGCCCTAGAGCTGTAGACATGGCTCCTCAGCAGTTAAAAGCACTGGCTGCTCTTTCAGAGGACCTAAATGCTCAGTTCCCAGCACCCATGTGTCTGCCAACAACTGTCCAACTCCAGTTCCAGGGAATCCGACACCCTCTTCTGACTACAAGTTTGCATGCGTATGGTGCCCCTACATAAATGCAAGCAAAATACTCATACATATAAGATAAAAATAAATCAATTAGCTAATTGATTTTAAGAACCTAAACCCTGCCATTGTAGTCTTAAATGGAGATGGAATGTAGCCCAAGTGACCTCATGGTGGCAAAGCATTGGGGACATTTTTCAGTCTGGTTGTGGAAAGTAGAGGCCTGGGGAAGGGCAATTTTGAAGAAGACCTAAATATGCTGTCCATTCACCGAAAGAAAAGATACTTCCTCTGCTGTCCCAGACATCTCCTCAGAAGAGAAAGTTGTCTTGCCACCCACACCTTCGCTCCCTGGGCAAGGGCACCTTTCAGGGTGGCAGCAGAAGACGTGCCCTGCCACCTGGTCCCTTAAACAAGTCACTGAGGTGGGAGTGACACTCAAGCCGCAATGTCTGTGAAACAATGCTTGTGAAACATCTGATGTCGGGATGGATCTTCCCACCTCAATTTGCCCAGTCTAGATCCTCTCCCACAGGCACGCACAGAGGTTTGTCTCCTGGGTGATTCTAGATCCTGTCAGGGTAGCAATCAAGATTAGCCAGCACATGGCTGGGAGCTGAGTGGACTGAGGACAGCATTCCACACATGTAGAGAGCTGGCTCGTACCATCTGCCCCGGGCTGAGGGCAGTTGCAGAGGACTCTTCTCCACACTGGAGCAACCAGGCTCATCTCTGCCTTCAATTCCCTCTGGAATTGATGGAAAGGGGAAAGGTCCAGCTGAGAGACATTTGAAGCAGTTCCTAAGTAAGCAAAGACCCAGGAATCATGGCCCTGGGGACACTGAGATGTCCCTAGCCAAGACCTGAGGAGATCTGGGAATGAATATAAAGAAGTATAGTGTGGGGGCTGGAGAGATAGCCTAGTGGTTAAGAGCACTGACTACTCTTGCAGAGGACCCGGGTTCGATCCCCAGCACCCACATAGCGGCTGAGAACCGTCTGTAACTCCAATTCCAGGAGAACTCCAGTTCCAGGGGAATTGGACACCCTCTTCTGACCTCCACGGCATTGCACGACATGGGTGCACAAACCTACATGCAGACAGTACATTCATACACATAAAAAAATAAATAATAAATAAATAATTTTAAAAAAAGAGAGTGCCAACTGCTCTTGAATAAAAAAAAAAAAGTATAGTGTGGTAGGAGGATCCAACCTGGGACCCTGGAGTCCCCACTCTGACGTCCCCTCAACAATAATGTGTTTTCTTTGCCCAGAGGCTTTTCTGTGACTGTCAAACCACACAGAGCAACCTTTGGCCCTTCGAGGCTCTGCAGGAGCATGTCCTTTCCACATCACCAGAAAACTGGTACTTTGGTTAAGCAATTTGCCTAAGGCCTTACATCTGGGACTCAGACTCCTGGCCCAGCACCAGAAGCCTCTGTATCCATGTTCTTGGGCTCAGCGGTGGTGGGTTTTCATTCTGTGGCTCTCCCAACACCCCCATATGATGTCTGGATGTGTCTCTCCTCCCAGGCAGTGGCTTGTGTGCCACCATGGAGCTGGGGACTCTGGATGGCAGCTACCTAGAGCTCCTTAACAGCGATGTCGATCCCCTGCACCTCTACCACTTCTACGACCAAATGGACCTGGCTGGGGAGGAAGAGATCGAGCTCAGCTCAGGTAGGCCCTGCTCCCCAGGCCTCTGCAAGCCATTCCCATCCCACCCTGGCCTTGACAGTTAGCAGGCCTGGGAAAGATGGGCTGTCAGCACCACGGACAGCTCCCAGCCCACGCTCTGCTCCCTCCTAACCTTGTAGAGTCTGGATAGAGCGCTCGCTCCTCTCCCTCCTTCCCACCAGTCCTCCTCCCAGACTATCCCCACCTCATCGCAGGGAATCTCCCCTTCCAGAGCCCGACACGGACACTATCAGCTGTGACCAGTTCAGCAGGCTGTTGAGGGACATGGAAGGGGACGAAGAGACCCGGGAAGCCTATGCCAACATCGGTAAGAAGCTGAGCCCGGAGGAAGGACTGGGAGAAGAGTTCTCCATCTTTGTTAATCTCACAGGGTCAGGTTCCTCCTGTCAAAATTAATGATAGCACTAGCTAGGGGTCGGGCCTACGGGAGCAAGGGCTGGAAGAGAGAGAACTGCAAGGAGGAGGGGAGAAGAAGGAGACTAGAAGAAGACAGACTCCCTCCCTGATGACCACCAGGCCAACAACGTCCCTCTACCGCACTTCCCTTCCTTTCTTCCCTTTTTTTCTGCTTTTTGTTTTGTTTTTGAGACAGGGTCATATGTAGCCTAAATTAGCCTTGACCTCACTCTGTAATCAAGGATGATTTGGATCTTCTAACCCTCCTGCCTCTACCTTCCAAGTGCTGGGATCACAGGTGTGCCCTGTCATGCCTGGTTTATTTCATGCTAAGGATGGAACCTAGGGCTTGTGCAGTCTAGGCAGGCACTCTATCTACAGAGCCACATCCCCCATCACTCTTCTTTTTCTTTCTTTCTTCCTTTTTCCCTTTCTTCCTTTTGCCTTCTTGTGTTTGTTTGTAGAGGCAAGATCTTTGTATCCTGAACTGGCCTGGAACTCACTGTGTATCCCAGGCTGGTCTCAAACTCAAGGACAATCCTCCTGTCATAGGCAGACATGCCACTGTCACACCCAGCCCTCCACTTCCATTTCTTTTTTTTTAAATATTTTTTTATCTTTTTGAGACGGGATCTCCCTGCAGCTCCAGCTGGCCTGGAGCTCATAATGTAGACCAGGCTGGCCTTGAACTCACAGAGATCCACCTGCCTCTGCCTCCCGAGTGCTGGGATTAAAAGTGTGCGCCACCACGTCTGGCCTAAGACAGTTCTCAGCCGCCATGTGGGTGCTGGGAATTGAACCCAGGTCCTCTGCAAGAGCAGTCAGTGCTCTTAACTGCTGAGCCATCTCTCCACCCCCCTCCACTTCCATTTCTATAATATTAATATTTTCTGGTTCCTGCTCTTCTTGCCTGCAAAGCCCATACTATGTACTTTTTCCCAGTTCCCAATCCAACTACTCTGGCATTTCTTACAACTGTCACTTACTGACACTGGTAGTGTGTTAATTGCTGTACTGGTGACTTGAAGCCTTTGAACAATCACGGAGGTCTGTGCTATTAGAATGTCTTGTCTACAGATGAGAAAATTGAGGTTGAAGGAGGCGATGCAGACTTAGAAAGGGTGTGTTAGATGTAGTAGTAGCAAGCGGATTTGAAATCTGCTCCTAAGTCTTCCTCATTTCAAAGTCCCTGGTTTTAACTATGAAAAGCAAAGAGTCTGAGCTGGCATGGTGGTGCATGCCTTTAATCCTAGCACTTGGGAGGCAGAGGCAGGTGGATCTTTGTGAGTTCAAGGCCAGCCTGGTCTACAGAGTCAGTTCCAGGACAGCTGGGGCTACAGGGAGACTCTGTCTTGAAAAGACCAAAAATAAAAAAAATTAAAAGAAAAGAAAAGAGTCTGAGATTGAGCCATTTTCTAAGCCTTAAATTGAGAGGATGACATGCAACTTTACAGAGAGATACAGGGCCAGTGAGACGGCTCAGGGGATAAAGAAGCTTGCCACGGAGGCTGACGACCCGAGTTTGATCCCTGGAATCCACACAGTGGAAGGAGAGAACCAACTTTTGCAGGTTCTCCTAGGGTCTCCACATACATTCCATGACATGCATGTACATGTTCATGCACACACACACACACACACACATACGCACATCTGTACACACATAAATAAGTGTCATTTTTAATATTTAAAAGTAAAGAGCTTCAGCTTTCAGACCTGGGCAGAACTCAGTCAAGAGGAGTATTGCCACAGCTCCCCACCAGATCACCACTATGTCATGCAAGCCTTTGTGGAATTAAAAAGGAAGTTTCCATTTTTCTGGAGGATGTCACCCCTCCCAGGAGGGAAGGGCTTGGCTGGCAAAGCAGTTCAGACTTCTGTCCCTGTTTGTCCTCTTGGTTGGATAATTTGAGCAGTAAACAACTTGCACAGTTGTACTTGGTGACTTTTCCCCTGACAATCCAGGATTTGCTCTAGAGGTCTGTTAACATATCACAGAGGCATGGATAGAGGGGACCAGTAACTATGTGTGTCTCAGAAACTAGGGAACCCTGGGCTTTCTGATTTTGTCTCTTCTTGATGATTTGGGGAGTAGGCAAGATATTTGGATGTGATGGTTAGGACTAGGGCATTGTGTGTAGAGTCTGCTGAGGGAAGGAGTCTCTCAGAGGAAGTAGAAGTCTCCTGAGCTGCTGGCAGAGTAGCCTCCTCAGGGCCACCTCAAGGTGGTTCCTCTTGTGCCTGGGAGGTGGAGGTTGAGCCCTCATCTGCAACTCACAGAAGCTTGACATAGCCTCCACCATAGGGAACACCATCCTGGGTGTCTTATGGGACACTTGTAAAGATGAGAATGATATAGGAAAAGGAATGTATACTCAGTACCTGTTAGATACCACACCCCAGTTTCCACTGTTGTCACATTACTGATGTTTGTTCCTCAGCTCCCAAGTCTTCCATGGCTCCCTCTGGCCTATGAGGTCAGTTCCTAACTTTCCCTAATATAAAACTTCAGTGTCACCACCTGTCCCTCAGAGTTTCATAAGCACAGTTTGAAAATGCAGCCTCACTACCCAAAAAGCCCTTCATTCTCCTCCTCGCTCACCTAGACCCATCTTCCAAAGCACAGCTCCAGCATTCCTTCCTCTGGGAAGCCCCCTCTGATTCCCTCAACTCACTTCACATAGTTTCCTCTGACCTTCTGCCTTGCAGCTGTCTACCTGTTACCTCCAAGACACATACTACTTGATTTAATTATGGAATACCTCCTGTATACTGGTTACTGTGTTGAATGTTTAAACACAACACTTGTAACTATCCCTGTCTTCCTCTGAGTAGTACCTAGTATTTGTTCTCTACAGGAAACAGAGACCAGAGACATTAAGTCACCGGCCCAAGGTCACCCAGAAAGTGGGGTTAAGTGGAGAATAGAGATAGAATCTGGAATTGACTCTTGGGTCAACATTGCTGCCCTGCTTTGAGCTACTTCATGAGAGTAGACATATTTTCATGGGCATACACTTCACCCCTCAATTAGACAAAAGCCACGAAAAGCAGTGTTCACTCAGTCATTCATTCATCTGAGCCCCTACTGTGTACCAGCTTTGGAAGGTTGCAACTCCTGGGCCTGACACCCAGCAGGCCTACTGGGAGACATTGTTGGCTGACTGTGTGCTTCCTCACCCGGCAGCGGAACTGGATCAGTACGTGTTCCAGGATACCCAGCTGGAGGGTCTTAGCAAGGACCTGTTCAGTAAGTCGGGGAGGAGGGTCTTGGCTCGGTCCCAATTCCTTCCCAGCCTTGGGGACTGCCTACTGACCACACCTCGCTAGTATAGGGGCACCGGGGACTTCCCCAGGGGTGGGGGTTCCATGACTGTGACGTGGGTCTCTGGTGTTTCTCCAAAGTAGAGCACATTGGATCAGAGGAAAGCCTCGGAGAGAGTGTGGAGGTCCCTGCAGAAACAGGACAGAGAGCTCAGAAAAGATGTGCGTGAGCCCCTCCCTGACCTAGCCCTGCCTGGACTAGGGCCTGTCCATCCCTGGCTCTACAACAGGCTGTGGCTCCCAGTTGCTTTCCTTAAGTCCAGTCTGCCTCCCCTCTATACACTATCCACACAGGGAGGATGCAGACATTCCTTGTCCCAGAGGGGGTCTGCCCCTGGCCACTTCAAAGAACCTCGGAATCCTGGCTTTTCCTTCCCTCTCGGTGTCTGAGTGAGGCCTTTTTAAGCACGTGGGTCTGGCCTCAGCAAAGACTGGGCTGGAATCTCAGATTTGCTGTTTATGGGCTGTGACCTTGGCTGAGAACCTGAACATCACTGGACCTCCTGGCCAGTGTCCTGCTGCCTCTGTCCTTACATAGAAGCATGCTTCCAGGAGGCTGTGTAACTGGTCCTGGGCAGGGTCCAGAGCACTTGCTGGTTTCTGTAGCTCTAGTGCTTGTTCTTTGTATTCCCCTGGCCCCCATGTTTGCAGCTGAGACAGGCTCAAACCAGAAGCTGTCCAGTGCGGTCAGGAGTAAGAGGGAGGAGGTACCCCGATGGGGCCCCGGGGCCCCCTGGCTGTGGACACCCCATTCCAAGACCACTGATCTCAGGGTTCTCTTGGCAGGCTTCCCAGAGGAGTGGCCCACAGACTGGAAGCACAGGAAGTTAGGTGAGTTGATCGGGTGGGCCAGAGAGTTCCCAGGAGCCCTGGCCTCCCCAAGTCAGCACAAGCCAGCGTTGAACAGTGAGGCTCAGGGCTGGGGGCCGCTCAGAGGTAGAGTGTTTACCTAGCCTGGGCACAGCCCTGCTCAGGGGACTCCCAGCAGAAGGAAGGGAGGAAGGGAGGAAGGGAGGGAGAGAAAGAAAGGAGGAAAGGAGGGAGGGAGGGAAGGAAGGAGGGAGGGAAAGAGAGAGAGAGGAAGAAAGAAAGAAAGAAAGAAAGAAAGAAAGAAAGAAAGAAAGAAAGAAAGAAAGAAAGAAAGAAAGAAAGAAAGAAAAGAAGGAAGGAAGGAAGGAAGGAAGGAAGGAAGGAAGGAAGGAAGGAAGGAAGGAAGGAAAAGAGGAAGCTCAGAGGGGTGAAGTACATGCTCAGTATTGCACATATGAGAAGAGTAAGTGGGGCACAACTCAAGATGGAGACACTTCAGCCTGCACTGTGGCGAGAGACTCAGCTTCTTCCACCCCCCCCAGAAGCCCATACGAAGCCCCCAAGATGATGGAGAGGTGGTCTCAGTCCTCAGGGAGCTGCCAATCTGATGAGGGAGGCAGTGTGCCCCATTTCACGGCTCCACATTTAACAGAGGAGCGTGATCCCCTGCCTGCCCTCATGGGGCTGCATGCCTTTCTTTGGGCAGACTCTGAAAGCTGGGGAGCCACGCAGAGTCCCCCAAGGGCTCAGTGACCAGCCCAGGAGGGTGGGAGGGGCTAGAGCCATGGGCCTAGACAGCCTTCTCCAGTCTGCCCTCAGTTCTCCCTGTGGCATCCCTAGGGACACCCCTGGGCCCTCCACAAAGAGAGACTGG
This sequence comes from Rhizomys pruinosus, assembly GCA_009823505.1. NCBI lineage: Eukaryota > Metazoa > Chordata > Mammalia > Rodentia > Spalacidae > Rhizomys > Rhizomys pruinosus. The sequence continues at coordinate 430,553 of VZQC01003761.1, read as the reverse complement.
GCACTGTCTATGTGGATCAGCAGCTAACCAACCCTGATACCAAAGCCTAGAGGCAGACAGCAGTTCCTTTAACTGTCAGAAAAGAGCTTCCCATTGCCCTGGGGGACCTGTCCCCCATCTCCCCACAACCATCCAGCCTCTAATCCTCCCTCTCCCACAGCGGAGTCCTCGGTGGTGCCCATACTGACTGGAAGCTTTCTGGTGGGGCCAGCAAGCCTCTCCACTCTACCCTGCCCACCATCTGCTCTGTCCAGTCAGGAACCAGCACCCAGCCACATACACTTAGAAGAAGCTGCTCAGACACCTGGTATGTGGGGACCCGGAGAAGACAGGCCTCCACCCTGCTGGGAGGTGGCTGAAGAGTTGGCACCAAGCAGGGGCTGCCGGAACAGGATTCCTCCCCATCAGGGTCACCCCTTCCTTCCCAATCAGCATCATCTGCAGCATCCTTCCCCACTCACACTGCCAGAGAGCATCCCTGAAGGCCAGGAGGGAACTCTGCCAAATGGGAAAATTGACCCACCAGCCCTGTCTGCTTGTCACCCTGTCACAGAGCTCCTCCTCTGTCAGACACACTGCTAGGTGCTGGGGACACGACCACACACATGACAGGCTCAGCTGCTGCCCTTGGGGAAAGGAGAGCCCATTGTGGGGGGCGTCAGACATTCACTCCAGATTGCTAAACAGAAGTGCCAAAGGCAGGTGCTGTGGACAGCACCCCTCACTACCTCTGTCTCCTGCAGCAACCCCTTCTAGGTCTTCACTGAGCTGCCTGGATCTCCCCGTGGGGTCCTTCCAGGTCCTCTCCACTTTGCCCCAGGGACTCTGGCAAATCTCAGGGACTGGCACAGGGCTCTCCAGTGTATTAATCTACCATGGTGAGTATGTGAGACCCAGCCCTGTGACTGGTGGCCTCTTCTTCCTCTCTGACTCTCTGAGTTTGCTCTCCAACCCCAGGCATTGTGGTGTAGCACCGACTCAGGACCCTCCCTCCCCAGCACACCTTTATCTTCATTTTCCAAAAACAATCAAAGCAAAGTTGGGGAACTCTCTGCTGTGGGCCTCAGATGTTGTCTGATGACATCCTCGGCCTTTATGTTGGTGGAAGCTAGTGGTCTTTCAGTATATTTCAGAGAGTATGTCTCCTGGTATTATTAAGGATGTTAGGCCAAACACAGAAGTAAGCAATAAATGGCTATTTAGGGGACCGAGGATACCTCTGGATTATGATTATGATTTGGCTCTGGACCTGGAACATTCCAGCTCTTCATTGTCACAGAAGTTCCAATCAATCAGTCAGTCTTTGACACAGTTACAACTGGAGGGAAAAAAGTTCATATTTTACGGCTTGACTGTGGGGCACAGTGTGACCCCAGTGGTTCTTGGTCCCCTCTATCTTCCATGTAGGTGAGCTGCCCCCGGCCAACCAAGCACTCCCTTCAAGCAGTCCTACTGTCCTCGGCCTCCCCAAATCCCCAGACCGGCCCGGCTCCACCAGCCCTTTCGCACCATCTGCAGCTGATCTGCCCAGCCTACCAGAGCCAGCAGTGATCTCTCGTGTACAAGAGACAGGTGAGGATGGACTAGAGGAATTGGAACCATGACTGACAGGCAGGTTATGCTGTGGTTGACTGCTCAGGAAGGAGGGTCTCCAAGAAGCAGGGAGTGTGACTGAGGGCAGGGTAACAGCTGGAGCATGTATGCCCACCCAGGCAGAGCCACAAGCCTCTTGCCAATCTTGATGGGTATGGAAGCAGACCCAGCATGGCCAGGCCTTGTGAAGCTGGGATCCCATGTTTCACCTAGTATTGTGCTTTTCATGTTGTTTTTCTTTATTTCTTATTTCATGTGTATGAGTGTTTTGCCTATATGTATGTAAGTGCACCACATGTGTGCAATGCTCATGGAGGCCAGAGGAGGGCATCAGATCCCCCCTGGAACCAGAGAGATGGTTCAATATTAAGAGCAATTGTTGCTCTTACAGAGGACCGGAGTTTAGGTCCCAATACTCACTGGCAGATAACAACCATCTGACTCCAGTTCCAGGGAAATCCAATGCCCTTTTCTGGCTCTGTGGGCACTGCATGCATGGGTGCATTTACATAAATGCAGGCAAAACATTCATATACATGAAATAAAAATAAATTAATTTTTAAAAAGGCTTTTTCAAAACAGCTGGGTAGAGGATCTGCAGATACGGGAGGGAATCTAAATGCCATCAGACCATATTGTATGAAAATTGCAAAAATTTAATAAAAAGTAAAGTACTGCAGAGTCCCCTCCCCAAATTCAGCCTGCCAAAATAAGACACAGATACATCCTTGAGCCACCTCCTTGTAATCTGGACCTGGAGACGATGGTGTGGCTCTGTCCTCAGGATGCCCCCAAGACTGAGAGGCGTCCTTAGAGGAGCCCCGGATTCTGACTTCATACTTTCTTTTCCATCTCTAGAAGACACAACGTCCCCCACCCCAAGCCAGGCAGGTGCTAAGTCCCCCCTCAAGCTTCCAAAATGGTCAGGTGAGTGACAACAGGGCCCCTCTGTCCTGGAAGCCCGGCTGGCACAGAAGCCTGAGCAGCTTCTGCATTCCTGCAGTGTTTACTCAGTGCCTTGTGGGCTGGCTCTCTGTCACCACTCTGCCACACAAGCAGGGTGTACACAGGGTCTGAGTCCTCACCCCAAGACACCTGGAATGGAAGCTGACCTTGCATTTGTGAGGCAGAGAATTAAAAAGGGGGTGACAGAGACAGCGATGGAGTGGGTGGATGGAACAGTGGAAGGGAGAGAGCAGTGGAAGGACAAGCAAGACAAGGGCTATGGGCTGGATGCGCCCTGCTGCCTGGGCTGCTAGGCCTCTCGTTAAAGTCTCCCCCAGCACCAGTACTGCCTCCGCTTCAGTGATGCCTAACCTGTAGCACAGCTAGGCACGCAGGTGTGGAAGATCATGATATAGAGGAGCTGGGATTTGAACCAAGACACATGGGTGCTGGACTGATTCCAGGCACGCACCGCCACGTTCCTGGGATGACACCCAGGGCTTGCACATGCTCGGCAAGCCCTGCACCAGCTGAGCTACATTTCCAACCCTACTGTCTTTTTTTGTAAACTACATTTGTTTGTTTGTTTATGTGTATGTTTGCCTGCATGAATTTAGGCATACTATGTGTGTGAAGGAGCCCACAGAAACCAGAAGAGGGCATCAGATCCCTTGGAACTGGAGTTACAGGAAGTTGTGAGCCTGCATGTGGGTGCTGGGAACAGAACCCAAGTCCTCTGCAAGAGCAGCATGCACTCTTTTTTTCTTTTTTTTTTTTTTATTTCTGTATGTGTATGATTATGTACTGTCTGCAATGCAGGTCTGTCACCGTGTCGTGCAATGCGCGGAGGTCAGAAGAGGGTGTTGGATTCCCCTGGAACTGGAGTTTGGAGTTCTCCCTGAAATTGGAGTTTTGGACGGTTCCCAGCCCCATGTGGGTGCTGGGGATCGAAACCCGGGTCCTCTTGTAAGAGCGGTCGGTGCTCTTAACCGCTAGGCCATTCTCTCCAGCCCAGCATACACTCTTTTTTTTTTTTTTTTTTTTTTTTTTGGTCTTTTCGAGAGAGGGTCTCCCTGTAGCCCCAGCTGTCCTGGAACTCACTCTGTAGACCAGGCTGGCCTTGAACTCACAAAGATCCACCTGCCTCTGCCTCCCAAGTGCTAGGATTAAAGGCGTGCGCCACCACGCCCGGCTCCAGCATAACACTCTTACTAATGGTTCTGAGCCATCTCTCCAGCCCCAATACTGTCTTCTCAAAGTTTAATTGTAACTAATATGCATTCATCATACACAGTGGTGGTGCCATGATATTTTCATACGTGTATATCATATTTTTGCTCATCCCCCCTCCTTACCCCTCTGCTGTTCTGCTCCTCCGTTACTAGTCTCCTTCCGCCTCCTAAACAGTCTTATGTTTATTTTCAATATATGACATCTCCACATTCTACATATGAGAAGAAGCATGTGATATTTATCTTTCTGAGACAGGCTCATTTTGCTTACTCTGTTAAATCTGTGAACGAGCAGCTTTGCTCTCCCACCCCACGGGGATGAACACTGAGTCTAGTAAGTGAATACGACAGGGCCACAAAGGAGCTGGGGTCGCAGCTCAGTGGCAGAGCGCTTGCCCAGTGAGCTTGACACCCTGGATTTCATCCACAACACTGAAAACAAACAAAAAAGAGCCATGCATGGTGGCACACACCTGTAATCAGCATCCAGAAGGTTAAGGCAGGAGGATTGCTGTAAGCTTGAAGTTATCCTGCATACAAAGCAAGATCCTGCATTTAAAAAGCCACAAAAAGGACAGGGCATTTATGATTTATCTCAGTTGATAGATTGCCCACCTAGCATGCACAGAGACCTGGATTTGATCCCCAGCACCACATATAGATGGCTTGGTAGTACATGCCTGTAATCCCAGCACTCAGTTCTCAGGAGGATCAGAAGTTCACGTCACCTTTAACTATATAGTGAATTCGAGGCCAGCCAAGGTTATGTGAGATCTAGTTTCCAAATACTTTTTTTTTAAATTTAAGCCAGTAAAGAATGAATAGAAGAAAAAAAAATGAAAGGGCGTAAGGAGGGGGGTGGATGAATGACTAAGTAAGCCAGAGGCTGCAGACAGTGTGGGTAGTAGATAAAGGAGAGATGGCTCAGCAGTTAAGAGCACACACTGCTCTTAAAGATGATCCGGGTTCGATTCTCAGCACCCACATGATGTCCAAGAACTGTCTTTAAGCTAGGCATGGTGGTACATGCCTTTAATTCTAGCACCCAGGAGGCAGAGGCAGAGGCAGATGGATCTCTGTGAGTTCAAGGCCAGCCTGGTCTACAGAGTGAGTTCCAGGCCAGCTGGGGCTACAGGGAGACCTTGTCTCAAAAAAAAAAAAAAAAAAGAAAAGAAAAAAAAGAATCTTTTGAGGGTTCCAGCGCCTGCCACCCATACTCCCTCCCCACTGACTCACCCTTGACCATTGCAGAAACAGTGGAACAGTTTCTACATTCCCTGAGGGACAAGTACCAGACAGAGACTGGAGGCCCAGGCGGCCCCCTGGTGGCCATGGAGCTGGTGCGGGCCAGGCTGGAGAGAGGCAGCAATAAGAGCCAAGAGAGGGAGCTAGCCACTTCAGACTGGGCAGAGCGCCAGCTGGCCAGAGGGAGTCTGGATGAGGTGCTGCAGGCTGCCTGTGACCGCAGGAGGCCAAGAGAGACGCAGGTGATTGCTGTGCTGGGCAAGGCCGGCCAGGGGAAGAGCCACTGGGCCAGGACAGTGAGCCAGGCCTGGGCCTGCGGCCAGCTGCCGCAATACGACTTTGTCTTCTATGTCCCCTGCCACTGCTTGGACTGCCCAGGGGACACCTACCACCTGCGGGACCTGCTCTGCCCCCCGGGCCTGCATCCATTGGCCATGGATGATGAGGTCTTTGGTCACATCGTAAAGCGACCTGATCGTGTCTTGCTCATCCTAGACGCTTTTGAGGAACTGGAAGCCCAAGATGGGCTCCTACATGGAACATGTGGACCCCTGTCTCTAGAGCCCTGCTCCCTCCGGGGGCTGCTAGCTGGACTCTTCCAGCAGAAACTGCTGTGCGGTTGTACACTGCTCCTCACAGCTAGGCCCCGGGGCCGCCTGGCCCAGAGCCTCAGCAAAGCCGATGCCATCTTTGAGGTGCCCAGCTTCTCTGCTGAGCAGGCCCAGACTTATGTGAGACACTACTTTGAGGACTCCAAGATGGCAGGGGACCAAGACAGGGCTCTGGCACTCCTGGAGGACCAGCCTTTTCTCCTGAGTCATAGTCACAGCCCTGCTCTGTGCCAGGCCGTGTGCCAGCTCTCCAAGGCACTACTGGAACAGGGTACCAAGGCCCAGCTGCCTTGCACTCTCACAGGACTCTATGTTGGTTTGCTAGGCCCTGCAGCCAGGGACAGTCCTCCGGGAGCCTTGGCTGGGCTGGCCAAACTAGCCTGGGAGTTGGGCCGCAGACACCAAAGCATCTTGCAAGAAACCCAGTTCCCATCGGTGGAGGCAAGGACTTGGGCAGTGGCCCAAGGCTTGGTGCATCCCACCCCGGGGACTACAAAGGATCAACTGGCCTTCCAAAGCTTCCTCCTACAGTGCTTCCTGGGTGCGTTGTGGCTGGCACAGTGCAGCGAAATCAGAGATAAGGAGTTGCCGCAGTACCTGGCCGTGACCCCGAGGAAGAAGAGGCCTTATGACAACTGGCTGGACAGTGTGCCACGCTTTCTGGCTGGATTGATTTTCCAGCCCCGTACCCGCTGCCTGGGAGCCCTGATGGGGCCTGCAGTGACCACGCTGGTGGACAGGAAGCGGAAGGTGCTTACCAGGTACCTGAAGCGCCTGCAGCCGGGGATGCTGCGGACTGGGCGGCTGCTGGAGCTGCTGCACTGCACCCACGAGACACAGGAGCCTGGGATTTGGAAGCACGTGGTGCGCCAGCTCCCTGCACACCTCTCCTTCCTGGGCACCCGGCTCACACCACCGGATGTATACATGCTGTGCAAGGCCCTGGACACAGCTGGCCAGGACTTCTCCCTGGACCTTCGTCACACTGGCATTGAGCCCTCTGGACTAGGGAGCCTCGTGGGACTCAACTGTGTCACCCATTTCAGGTGTGGACAGGGGTCCCTTATTCCCAACATGGTCGGTGGCTCTGGGACCTCTTGTTCCATAAGCCCAACATCGGGTGGGGCAGAATGGTCTCCCTTCCAATTTTAAGATGATGATATTGAGGGTCAGAGAAGGGCAACTGTTTGTCCCAAGCCACACAACCAAGTAAGGGACAGTGCCATTCTTCTAACCAATATTTGAAGGCCTGCCGTGTGCCAGGCACCAGAAAATGTCTCCAATCTAAGACTGACTTGAATTTGAATTTTCTTCCTTCAATCCCCAGATTGAGCTTAGATGGAAAGCGTAGCCTCCCCCCAGTGTGGGCCTCCAGGACCTTTTCTTCCTCTTTGTGTTCAGCTACCTGAGCAATCTTCTAGAACTTGAATCAGATAAGATCACTGTGCTTACAGCCCTTCAAGGGTACCCACAACCCTCAGCATGAAGTTTAAATTCCCTCATTTGGCTGATGTAAGTCCTGAAATTTTCCCGAGTGCTTCAGCTTAATCTCTAGAAAAAAATCGTTCCCATGTTCTCCCTAAACAGACTTTCCCCAAGCTGGATGGTCTAACCCAGTTATGCCTAGAATTGAGCGTTGAGCTTCCTAGTGGCCGCAGCAAATGTGTGAGCATTTAACAAAGGGACAGATAAGGGCTGGCAGGATCATGGAAAGAGGTAAAGGTGGAGCTAAGAAACGGAAGGGTCTGAGTAGGTAGGAGGCCCCTTCATAGAGCTGCCCCTGTTGTGGTCTAGTCTGGTCACTGTGCCTGGGTCTGAGGCCCTCCCTCCACAGGGCTGCCCTGAGTGACACCATGGCACTATGGGAGTCCCTTCAACAACGAGGAGAGACCCAGCTGCTCCAGGCAGCAGAGGAAAAGTTCACCATCGAACCATTCAAGGCCAACTCTCCAAAGGACGTGGAAGACCTGGGCAACCTCGTGCAGACCCAGAGGTGAGGGCGAGAGGAGGGGAGGGGCTCCCGGCCTCACAGCGAACGACGTCTGTCACGTGCATGTCAAGCTCACCCTATTTGTGGAGCTGCCTGGTGCCATGACCCTTGGTCATGGACACCTAAGCTCTCCACTGCAGTCACCACCCAGGGACGGCCCCTGATTTTGCTCTTTTTCTCATTCCAAACGTGACACCTTGTACCAGGTCCTTCTTAGCTAAAATCGCAAAGATATAACCTGCTAGAGTTAGCAAGGATACCTTCTGCATCTAAGGAAAGTGAACTTCCAGGCCCCTTGGGGGGGGGCAGGCCTAGTATCAGACCTGGGCAGAGCCAAGGTCCAGAGGGCAGAGGAGAGGGGACCACAGCACTGTGTTTGTGTGCCTGCTGTGTGCTGTGTGTGACCTAGATGCTGCTAAGTGTCTGCTCTGAGGCTCTTTTCCATGAGCCAGGCACAGCCCTGGCCTCTCTGTCTCCTGTATGTTGAACACAGACCTCACACATGCTGTGTAAATGCTCTACCACTGAACTACATTCCTAGCCCCTTTTCATTTTTATTTAGGGACAAGATCTTGGTAAGTTTCCCAGGCTGGCTTTGAATTCGATATCTAGGATGGTTTCCAATTCACAATCCTCCTTCCTCAACCTCTCAAGTAACTAGGAAAATAGGCCTGTGCCACTACCCCAGCCCTAAGTTGTTCTTTTTAGTGGAGTGTCAACAATAGCTCCCAAGAAAGGCAGTCTAGGGGATGGGATACTGTTGCCTAGGCACACAGCTAGGGCTCGGAGACAGAAAAGCTGACACGTCCTTACCAAAATCCATTCTCTGTAGGCTGAGAAGTCCCTCGGGAGACATAGCTGGGGACCTTCCTGCCATCAGGGACCTTAAGAAGCTGGAGTTTGCGTAAGTGAGCCCCACCTTTGGATTTTCTTCTGCCACCTTTGCTGATGTTGGGCTAGTGGAAGGCACAGTCACAGTGGGCAGAAAGGGGATTGCCCAGCACTGGGAAAATAGCTTCTGGATGTGGCTAGTGGGTGACTTGATCTGGAGAGTGCTGGAGATGCTTAGATTGAAAGCCAACTGGCCCATTTGTGGGCCAGGCACACACACACACAAACACACACACACACACACACACACACACACACACACACACCAAAAGGCTCTTTAAAGGCTTAGTCCAAGGTGGGCTTAGTACAAGGTAGGCTTAGTCCAGAAAGCTCCCTTGGAGGGTGGGGGGTGCTTCCTGAAGATGACATCTGCATGGAAGCCTGAAAAAGCTTTAGGAATGAGCCCATGGGGCCTGTGGAGAGGCCTTGCAGGAATCGTAACTGCATATCAAGAGCTCCCAATCAATGGCCTTGCACCGGAGGGTCTTGGGTCTTTTCCCTGCTGAGCCAGTGGTTGCACCCTGCCCTTGGACCTTGGCTGGCCATTTTTCTAGCCACTCAGGATTCCCCATGGGTATGCACAGCCTGGCCTCTGCCCTCTGAACCCTGGTGTTCCTGTCACCTAAAGGTGCTGGACCCCAGCCTGGCCGATGAGCAGAGTCACTGGTGCTCCCAGTCATGAGCATTCTCAGACCCCGCCCTGACCCCAGCCATGCTCTTCTGCTCTTCACCCAGTTGGAAGGATCCTCCTGAGACTCTTTAGTTGTGTGGCTCCATTAAGATAGCGTCCAGCTGGCCTGGGACTGGCCTGCTTGGCCACTGAGAGTCTTATGCTCCCGGGGCTCCATTTCAGCAAACTGAGACAGTTGATCTTCCACCTGTACAGCCAGGACTGGCAACCACCATCCTGGGCAGTGCTATCAGGGTGGGAGGGGTGATGGGGACACAGCAAGTTCTAGGGAGCTTCAGGGTGCCTGGGTCAGGACAGAGGAGCTGCCCTCCAGCACATGAGTTCCAGAGAGCCCCACGAAGTATTACATCTAGGTCTGGCTGTCTGAACATCTTCCTCCTGCCCTCTCCCCAGTGCTGAGAATTGAGCCCAGGGCTTTCTAAATACTAGGCAAACATTCTACCACTGAGTTACACCCCAGCTATTTATTCATTCATTCATCCACTCATTCATTCATTCAACAGGGTCTAATGTATCCTAGGCTGGCCTTAAACTCAAACTTGCTGTGTAGCCAAATGTGACCTTGAGCTGCTGATCCTCCTCTCTCTGCCTCCCAAATGCTAGTATCATACTAGGCCTATGTGGTATGAGAGTTGGAACCCAGGGCTTTCTTTATACATGCTAGGCAAGCACTCTACCAAGTCAATTACATCCATAGCCCTTGGATGTAACTGACTTGGTAGAGTGCTTTTTCTTATTTGGAACAGTTTTGATCTGTAGCCCTGGTTGGCCTCAAACTTTTGATCTTCCTGTTTCAGCCTCCCAGGTACCCTGGATCACAGGCATGCCACTGGGCATGCCACATAGCTTTTCAACTGCAAAAATTGTATGTCATCTTTTACAGATGGGCATACTAAAATCCAGAGAAATGATGTTGTCTCTCCAAAGTTCTAAATGCCAGATTAGCCTGCCTCTACACTTGATTCAGTAAACCACTGTTTGGTCCTTCCGAAGGATGGGCATCATTTCAGCTCAGTGTGGTGGTACACACCTGTAATGCCACCACATTGGGAGGCCGAGGCAGGAAGATCACACGTCCAAGGCCAGCTGGACTACAGAGTAAGACCTTGTCTCAAAACAAGTTGCCAATGATTTTATATGAAGTCCCCTTTGTGAAAAGGGTTCCCCTGGGAGACAATGGTTAGTCCTCACCCCTGCCCCCTGTTTGACACATTTGGAAACTGTGAACCCACTGAAGTTGAGTGATTTGCACCAGGCCCCTAGCTAATCACACACTTACTGTCTGCTCCCCCGTCACTACTCTCCCACGCCTCCATATATAGCCAGGTACCTCTTGTTTGCAGCACGAGATAAAATGCCACATTTGTACAAAGGTAAAAATATTACTAAAAAGAGGAAATGTCTGAAGACAGTGACCCAGGGCACTTTCTGGCTTTGAATTATTTTCAGCTTAAAAAGCCCCTCACTGGAGGTCGGAACTGTGCTCTGAGGAGCAGCAGCCATGGAGTGGAACAGACTAGTGCGGGGTCAACAACAGACACCTAAGAAGGTTCCGAGGGAGGAAGGAAGGAAGCAAAGGACTATTTTGGGTGTCTGTTTGAACCACCTCCATGCTCCTAGCTTGTAGGCTGCATTGGCTGTCAGATCAAAAGTGTGTGTGTGGAGGGGTATGTGGGGCTCAGTTGATGGGGTGCTTGCCTACCATGCAAGAAGCTCTGATTTAATCCCTGGCACTGCATGATCTGGGCATCTGGGCATCTGGGCATGGGGGTAGTCGCCTGCAATCCTGGCATTCTGGAGGTAGAGGCAGGTAATCAAGCTGTACCCTGGTGTGCATATGGAGGTCAGAGAACAACCCGTAGGAGTTAGTTCTCTCCACCATGCCATTCCAGGGATCAAACTCCTGGTCCTACCACTCTATCCTCTGCTGAGGCCCTTGAGATGCCTTTGCCTTTGAGTGAATCTTGGGCCCTTTATTTCTTAGCCTTCATCACAGGGGGTTGCCAGAATAACGAAGGCCTTCTCACCCAGTGTTTACTGCTTGCCTGCTGGGTGACAAGCCAAGGGAAGACAGCTTTCAACAAAGCAGACAGAAGCGCCTGCCAGCCTGGAGGTGGCACTGGGAGGAGAAAGACATCAAAGCAATTGCTATATGGTCTACAATGAGAGATAAGGAGTCTCAAAGACAACGCTAGGTGGAGAGGGTCAGAGAAGCCTCAGAGTGCTCCAATACAGGGCAAGCAGGTAAAGGTGTCTGCTGCCAAGCCTGAGGATCCGAGTTCGATTTGCAGGACCCACGTGGTAGAAGGAGAGAACATATGAACACACACACACACACACACACACACACACACATACACACACACACACATAAAAATAATTTTTTAAGTTTAATAGATAGAATTTTAGAATAAGAGATTAAAATTTTTATTTATTATTTTTATTTCATATATATGAGTGTATTGACTGAATGCATGTAAGTGCATCTGTGCTGTGCAATGCCCATGGAGGTCAGAAGAGAGTGAATTCCCTTGAATTGGAGTTACAGATGGTTGTTAGCCACCATGTGGGTACTAGGAACTAAACCCACGTCCTCTACAAGATCAGTCAGTGTTCTTAACCACTGAGCTATTTCTCCAGCCCCTATAGAAGTTGTTTTTTTTTTCCTATTGGGTACATTTAACCATATTTTAGAAACCAAACACCCAGCCCTGAACTGTCCTTATCTTCTTGTTTATTTGAATTCTAGTCAATCATGCTGTATGAACTTGTGTGAGTTACTTAACCTCTCCATGCCTCAGTTTTCTAATTTATAAAATGGGAGTAAGATATACCCTTAGCTCAGAGTTGTGGTGCTTAAATGAGATCTAAGTTGACTGAAGGGCACAACATATGCTTCAAATATAAGTGCTCAAGTCCCTTCCTTCCTTCCTTCCTTCCTTCCTTCCTTTTTTTCTTTCTTTCTTTCTTTCTTTCTTTCTTTCTTTCTTTCTTTCTTTTATCTTTTTGAGACAGGGTCTCCCTGTGTCCCCAGCTGTCCTGGAACTCACTGTTTAGACCAGGCTGGCCTTGAACTCACAGAGATTAGCCTGCCTCTGCCTCCTGAGTGCTGGGATTAAAGGCATGCCCTACCACACCCAGATTTTTTTTTTTTTTTTAAGACAGGGTCTCATGTGGCCCAGACTGGCCTCAAACTCACTATAAAGCTAAGGATGGCTTTGAACTCCTGATCCGGCTTCCATCTCTCAAGTGCTGAGATTACAGGTGTGCACCACCATGCCCAGTTTATACACTGCTACAGAGGGAACCCAGGGCTTTGTACATACTGAGCAAACACTTTGCCAACTGAGCTAGCTTCCCCAGACCACCAAATGGTTATTTCTGTAATTAAAATGCAAAGACAAGGGCTGGAGAGATGGCCTAGCGGTCAGGAGCACCGACGCTCTTGCAGAGGACCCAGGTTCGATCCCCAGCACCCACATGGCGGCCGAGAGCCGTCTGAAACTCCAATTCCAGGAGAACTCCAGTTCCAGGGGAATCTGACACCCTCTTCTGACCTCCGCGGCCATGCACAACATGGGTGCACAAACTTGCATGCAGACAGTACATTCATACACATACAGAAATAAATAAAATTAATAAAAAAAAAATTTTAAAAAAAGGAATGTGAATTTAAAAAAAAAAAAATGCAAAGACAAGGGCTGGGGAGGTAGCCCAGTGGTAGAGTGCTTGCCACACAACCATGAGGACCTGAATTTGGAACCCCAGTACTCTATACAAAGCTTGCAGGAGAACCCAGTACTGAGGAGGTGGAGACAAGAGGGTGCTGGGGGTTGTTGACCAGCAACTCTAGCTAAATCAGTGAGTTCCAGGCTCACCCTGTCTCAAAAATAATGAGGAAGAACTCAGATGACCTCTAGCTTACAGAGAGAGAGAGAGAGAGAGAGAGAGAGAGAGAGAGAGAGAGAGAAACAATTGAAAGGTAAACAAAAGTGGTATGACATGTGACATTGGGAGTGGACCTTGGCTGGTGTTGGGGACCACGTCACCAGGCAAGGGTGGGTACATGTGGACATCAGCAGGAACTAGTTCATCACTGAGCAATGAAAGCTGGGGTCCTCGGCAAACCTCTTGGGAGCCCGGCTGGTAGGGATCAGAGACAAGACAAGAGGCTGGAAAGCAGGGAAGGAATACTCAGGCTGTCAGGTGCTGTCTCCAACCCACTGTGGCCGAAAGATGCACTGCGGTTATTTCACTGTCTGACCTCTGCTACTCACTTCCTAGGTTGGGCCCTGTCCTGGGCCCCCAAGCTTTCCCCAAACTGGCCAAGATCCTTCCTGCCTTTTCTTCGCTGCAGCATCTAGAGTGAGTACAGAGCCCGGAACTGGGTCCATCTCTGCCTGTGATAACCCTGGACCCTGTCGCCAGGGCACATGGGGAGTCTTTCTCTTTGTTTCCACCATCCTCTGCCCTCTCCCACAGAGCTTCCTCAGCAGGAAAGTTGAGTGGGAACCAGAGGACCCTGCTGAGGGACCTGTGACCCCACTACAAGGAAGGGACAAAGGATGGGAATCTCTGATATTAAAAAGTGTGGCGTCCTTTTGCAAGCCTTGACATTCTTTCCCCCTCTGCACAGCTTTTAGCATACTCAAGGGAGAGGCAGGTCAGGGTAGGAAGCCACTTGACAGGTGACGTTCTAAGAGGTTGGGGGTAGGAAGCCACTTGACAGGTGACGTTCTAAGAGGTTGGGGGTAGGAAGCCACTTGACAGGTGATGTTCTAAGAGGTTGGAGGTAGGAAGCCACTTGACAGGTGACGTTCTAAGGGGTTAGGGGGGTAGGAAGCCACTTGACAGGTGACATTCTAAGAGGTTAGGGGGTAGGAAGCCACTTGACAGGTGACGTTCTAAGAGGTTAGGGGAGCCACCAAGCTCTGGGGGCTCCTACAAAACCAGGCAGGGGATCTAATCCACAGTGTTTAGCCACTTCCTCCCTGAAAGCTCAATGGCACCCCCAGGTGGTGCATGCCAACTCTCAAAAGCCCAGAGTGAGGCCTCTTGTGTTGCACAACTATAATCCCAGCAGAGGCAGGAGGATCATGAGTTTGAAGCATGTCTCGGTTATACACATAGCAAGTTCCAGGCTAGTTTGTGCTTCAGAGCAAGGCGTTGTCTCAAATAAATAAATAATAAATAAATAAATAAATAAATAAATAAATAAATAAATATATCTCAGAGTGGGCTATCACCTGTGGTGTGTCTAGGGCTGGGGACAGGGAGGGCCAAGGTCCAGGGGTAGAGAATATTGATCTGGGAGGGACAGAGTCAGGAGGCTCTGTCACCTTCCACTGATGACCACCATCTGATCCCACCTACAGCCTGGACTCACTGAGTGAGAATAAGATTGGTGACGAGGGTGTGTCACAACTCTCCGCCACATTCCCTCAGCTGAAGGCCCTGGAGACGCTCAAGTGAGTACGCTGAGCCTGCATCCCCAGCGCTTTGGCCCACAGCTAGCCGGCCGGCTGTTCTCTCCTGTCCGCAGGTCCATCTGACCACCCTCCCACCGCTCACCATGCCTTCAGCCTGCCATCCAGTTTTCCGTGCACTCATCCGTTCAGCAGTTGCTTGGTCCATTCCATTCTCTTCCTTCAGCTCCAACTTCAGCCCTTTCTTTGCTTGATCATCCACTCATTTATTCAGCACTTTGCCAGCTAAACTCTCTCTCCAGTCCTTATTTATGAGTTATCAAAGAATATTTAAGAAAATCCTGGTACAGGCCATAGTGGAGGTCCTGAATATCCTGCTTTCAACAGGACAAATCCCTAACCATATATATTACCTAATCTATATATGGTTTATATATAATTATATAATATATATACTATAATATATAAAGTATAGTTAGTGAACTGGGCTTAGTAGCACTCAAGAGGCTGAAACAGGAGGATCATCATGAGTTCAAAGCCACCCTAGAGACCTAGTCTTGGAAAAAAACAAACAAAAAAAGGGGCTAACAAGATGGTTCAGTGGGTGCCTGACAACCTGAGTTCAATCCCTGGGACCTACATGGTGGCAGGAAAGAATCAACTCCTGAAAGCTGTCGTCTGACTCACACACACACACACACACACACACAGGGTTTTTGTTTTGTTTTTTTTTCAAAAGAAATATGAAATCAAATAAAATATACTGTGATGAAAGTTACCGAAGTTTAACAATAAAAACTATATTGGAGTGTTGAAATAAGAGAGATGGGTTGGGATTTATCAGTAAAAACATTGTCTGATAAAAGTTTCTTAACTGTTCTGGGCCTTGGGAAATAAAAAAGGAAAAGGTGTTGGACAACAGACATTGTTTCTTACTGAACCTACAGAGTATCAAATCTTAAGGAATGAACATGGTGGCACACACCTATAATCCTGGCACTCTGGAGGCTGTGGTGGCACACACCTATAATCCTGGCACTCTGGAGGCTGTGGTGGCACACACCTATAATTCCAGCACTCTGGAGGCTGTGGTGGCACACACCTATAATCCTGGCACTCTGGAGGCTGTGGTGGCACACACCTATAATCCCGGCACTCTGAATTGAGGCTGCGGTGGCACGCACCTATAATCCTGGCACTCTGGAGGCTGTGGTGGCACACACCTATAATCCCAGCACTCTGGAGGCTGAAGTAGGAGGACATTGAGTTCAAGGACAGTCTGGGCTTCAAAATAAAAAGTTAAAGGGGGTGGGCAGTGAGATGACTCAGTGGGCAAAGGCATTTGTCACACAAGCCTGGCAACCTGAGTTCAACCCCCAGAACCCATGACAAAGGTGGAAGGGGAGAAGCAGCTCCAGGTATCCTGTGGCCTCTACATGTATGTGAGAATCATCACATATGCACAATAATAATACAAATTTTTCAAAGGGCTAGGAACAGAGCAATAGTAGACCACTTGTCTAGCATGCACAAGGCCCTGCGTTCAATCAGTCCCCAGTGCCCCCCCACACAATTATTTAAATCTGTCCACATTTCATGTTATAAACAAAGCCTTGTTTCACCAGAATTCTTGATGTCATGGCGCAGACTTCCCAGTAATTTCCGGTCGTTTAGGTGTACCATAAGCTAGACTTTCCTCTAGACTCTCTCTCTCCTCTGCCCTTTCATTTCCTTGCTACTTGAACATTTATTGAGTGCCTACTGTGTGTTCTGTGCTGCTGGAGGCACATGGACATAATCATGAATTAGAGATGAGGCCTTTCTACTTGTGGAGTCCAGGACCTGGTGCGGGAGACAAACATGGAAGAAGTAACAGACTAATTTAGTTAGAGTTCTGAAAAGCAGCCTGGAGGGAAAAGAGATAGGATCAAACCATCCAACAGGTGTGGGGGGGTTCGGGGGGGTTGGGGGGGGCGTGCTCTTTCTCCAGCAGTCACAGTTCACCTGGCATCCACTCTCACTGTAACAGGACCCTCATATCTTTGGGATCCATCTACAGTGCATGGCCCTCCTGGAGGGTGACCGTCACAGGTCGGGGGCTCCAGGCCACCCTGTGAGGAAGTGCGTTTCTGGGACCTGGGGATAGAGGCTGATAGGAAAGGGACAGCTTCCGACTTTGCTTCTGAGCCATCCCCTTGCTGTGTCCCCGCAGCCTGTCCCAGAACAATATCACGGACGTGGGTGCCTGCAAGCTTGCCGAGTCCCTGTCATCCCTTGCTCAGTCCCTCCTTAGGCTCAGGTGAGTGGGGATCCATTGAGGGCTGGGGACATCAGGGGCCCCTCGTGCAGGATGAAAGTTCTAAGCAGTGCCGCCAGGTGGCGCATTGACCTGGCATCCAGGTGGGAATATCTCCTTGGAGCTGAGTGTCACCACCACCCTGAGCCAGAGGATCAGTAGGGCCCAGGGCAGTTCAGACTCTATTTCTTCATCTGGAAAATGGGAGTCATATGGATGAGCCATGTGACATGACCCTGCGCTGTCTCCAGTGAGCAAGGGACGGCCACCACTTCTCCCATCTTCCCCTTGGGACAGAAGGGAGAGAAGCTTGCTTGGGATCCCTGGCAGCTGGCTTCAGAGAGTTTGCACCACCGTGCCAGACAGTGCTTACAGTGCCACCTCCTGGTGGGTGTCCGTGTAGCAGCTGCAGTTTTTGAATTCCTTTCTGTAGGTTCTTGGTGTACCAAAGACTGAACTTGCACTAGAGTCATTCAGATCAGCCGCACTAGCCCTCCTGGCTGGCCAGCCTGGGAGGAATTTCCTTACCCTTTCCCAGCCCTTTACATTTCCAGAGCATGGCTCTGGTGCAAGTTGTGTCAGGTGTACCAACTTTTCTCATGTGAACCATGAGCTACAACCTGTGCTAAGAATTAGTATTACAGCACTGATGTGGTCTTTGCTTTCGAGTTGCCTAAGAAAGTGAATGGACAGGGAATTCTTTAAATTCTAGCACCCAAGGCAGAGGCAGATGGATCTCTGTGAGACTGAGGCCAGCCTGGTGTACATAGTGAGTTCCAGGTGAACTGGGAATACGCAGAGACCCTGACTCAAACAACAAAATAAGTGAATACATAAGCAAACTACTTAAAGAAGTGGCTTATTCTAAGAAGGACTTTAACATGTCCAGGAGAGGTCAATAGAGAATGTTACCTTCACTGAGGAGAGCAGGGGTGCTGTGAGACATGAGCCTTCTATGGGAAACTGGAGGTGGAAAGTTCTCTAGGGTGAAGAGGCAACGGGTGCAAAGGTCCTGAGACAGGAAAGAGGGTGAGCTTTTCACGGCCATAAGAACCTCCTGTAGTGGCTGAAGTATGTGAGGGACAGAGGGTAGGAGGTTGGGAGGTGAGGCAGGAGGTTGTAGGAGTCCAGATCATGCAGGAAGGTTCTTGAAGGCCAGGCAGGTTTATTGGTAATTTTTTTCTCATTGGTATGACCAGATATCTGACAGAGGGAATGTAAGGAAGGAGGTGTTTTGTTTTGTTTTGTTCATGGAGGGGAAAACATGGTAGCAGAGACAGGCATCCACAGTCAGGTAGCAGAGGCAATGCTAGTGCTCAGCTAACTTTCTCCTTTTTATTCAGCCTAGTATCCCAGCCCCTGGGGTGGTGCTGCCCACATTCAGGGTGGATCTTCTAACTTCCATCTAATATAGAAAATCCCTCATATGTATACCCAGAGGTGTGTCTCCTAGGTGATTCCAAATTGAAGAAAGTTGACAATGAAGATTATTCAACATGAGTTCACCCCTTGTCTACTTCATATCAAATGCATTGCTTTAAATCATAGCGTTCCACTTTGGGCCCATGGTTGTCCCATAATGCAAAGTGCATTCATTCCAGTTTCAAAGTCCCCAGAGCCTTAGCAGTTTCTGGGTTTTTCTTTTCCCATGACCAAGGCTGTCATTCCTTCTATGCCGTCTCCTGTGACTCTCACAGTTTTTGAGAGTCTGTCACACTGTGAGACTGGCTCACAGGTAGCCCACTCCATACACTAGTGAGAACTCACTTGTTCCACACACACTCACAGTGTCTCTCTCCTGCCCATTTTACATATGAACTACTGCTTCTCAGGGAGTTGAGTGACTTGCCCAGGTGGGAAGAAGCAGTGCTGGGCTTTGAACATGTGAAGTTGTTCTTCTAAGAGTCTCCATGCCTTGGGCCAGAAAGTAACCCCCCATCTCTCTTTCTCTCTGAATGTGTGTGTGTGTGTGTATGTGTGTGTGTGTGTGTGTGTGTGTATTGCTAGAGATGGAATCCAGAGCCTCATATACACCAGGCAAGCATTCTACCACTGAGCTACATCCCCAACCTTCTACTTTTTAATGTTCTACTCTGAGACAAGGTCTCATGTATCCCAGGACAGTCTTGAACTGGCTGTGTGCCTCAGGCAGGTTTTCATTCTCCTGGCTCAGCTTCCTGAGTTGCTGGATTATAGGCCTGGTCCTCAAAGCTCAACTTACCACAGCCAGTCTATATGCTGCATCTTGAACTCAACTGTGGGACTACAGAGAAGTGGCCTCAACTCTGTGGGTCTCCAACTGCCCGTCTGTAAAATGGAGTAGTAGGGACTGGGGATGTAGCTCCATTGACAGAGTACTTGCCTACCATGTATGAAGCCCTGGATTTGGTCCATCCCCAGCAAGGCATAAACAAGGCGTGATGGTACGTGTTCGTGATCCTAGCACTCAGGGGGTAGAGGCAGGAGAATCAGACATTTAACATCATACTCAACTACATGGCAACTTCCAGGCAAGCTTGAGGTACATGAGATACTGGTTGAAAATAAATAAATAAATAAATAAATAAATAAATAAATAAATAAACAATCTCAGTTGAGTGTGGATCCCACATGGTCCAGGGCTGTGTCAACACTTCAAAACCCCTTTCCTTCCCCTGTTGCCTGCAGCTTGTACAATAATTGCATCTGTGATGCAGGAGCTAAGAGCCTGGCTCAAGTACTTCCAGAAATGGTGTCCCTGCGGGTGATGGAGTGAGTGGAGGGGTCAGGCAGTGTTTGGGGAGGTGGAGGGACTCCCACTGGCATCATGAGATGGGTTGGGGTGGGGGTAGCCTGGTAGCCAGGCCTCAGGATGTGCTTCTCTCTCCAGTGTCCAGTTCAACAAGTTCACGGCTGCGGGTGCCCAGCAGCTGGCTGCCAGCCTTCGGAAGTGCCCTCATGTGGAAACACTGGCGTAAGTTGCACAGCCGCAGGGTGAAGTTCTGTGTGTGATGCTAGAATTCAAACCCCACTCCCACCAACCAATGTGTGTCCCTGGGCTGGCAGGTGCTTCATCCTGGGAGCCTCTCTTTCTCCTTCTTTGAGATGGGGATGGTAATACCTGTGCCTAGGCTTTGTGAAATTTATATTGCTCAAAATGTAGAAAGCTCTTTTGAGATAGGATTTTTAAAAAAATTTTTCAAAGCCAAATTTTTATTGAAGTTTTGTGCATTTCATACAACATTTCTTAATCAAATTTAAACCCATTGCCCTTTCCTTGCCCCCCACCCCACCAAAGCTCATACATTCTGCCATACATGTCTTTCATCTTTTATGAGATAGGATCTTATGTAGCCCAAATTGGCACTGTTTGTCCAAGGATGACCTTAAACTTCTAATCCTCCTACCTCTACCTTCCAAGTGCTGGAATCCCAAGTGTGTATCTCCATGCCCAGTGTCATGTGGCAC
Source organism: Rhizomys pruinosus (assembly GCA_009823505.1). Lineage (NCBI taxonomy): Eukaryota > Metazoa > Chordata > Mammalia > Rodentia > Spalacidae > Rhizomys > Rhizomys pruinosus. Next base: position 410,186 of record VZQC01003761.1, on the reverse strand, counting down.
TGGGGACCCAAGTCGAGGCTTCATATGTGCTAGGCAAACCAGTAAGCCACATCCCCAGGCCTGAGCTTCTAGAAGAGTACTGCCACACAAAAAAATGCTCATTTGGGGCTAGAGAGATAGCCTAGCGGTTAAGAGCGCCGACTGCTCTTGCAGAGGACCCGGGTTCGATCCCCAGCACCCACATGGCGGCTGAGAACCGTCTGTAACTCCAATTCCAGGAGAACTCCAGTTCCAGGGGAATCCGACACCCTCTTCTGACCTGCGCAGCATTGCACGACACGGGTGCACAAACCTGCATGCAGACAGTACATTCATACACATAGAAAAAAAAATAAATAAAATAAATTGAAAAAAAAAATTGCTCAGTAACCATTTCATCACAGTGAACCATATGAAGTTGCCTAATCCAATCATTCTTAGACCATAAAAATGGCAATTTCGGCCAGGCATGGTGGCACACACCTTTAATCCCAGCACTCGGGAGGCAGAGGCAGGCAGATCTCTGTAGGTTCAAGCCCAGACTGGTCTGCAGAGTGAGTTCCAGGCCAACTGTGGCTACAGGAAGACCTTGTCTCAAAAAGACCAAAAAAAAAAGAGGCCATTTCACGTAGTTCAAACTTTTTTATTATTTCATCTGTTTCTGAGACAGGGTCTTACTAGGTAGCCCAAAGCTGGACGTGAACTCAAGATCCTTCTGCCTCAGCCTCCTGAGTGCTAGTAGGTGTATTCACTGTGCCCAACTTCAAACTTCTTTTTATTAAGCCCCTATGCTGCTTAGTGTCTACTACCAGCACCTTAGTTCTTTCAGGTCTCTTTAATCAACACTTGTGCCTGTCTTCTCAGATGGGTAGGGTGGAACTCTGTGTTAGCCCCTTTTCTTGATGCTATGAACATAATGCCTGGCAGAAACACCTCAAGGGAGGACAGGTTTATCTGTGCTCACATCTCAGAGGGATCCGTCCACTGTGACGGGAAGGTGTTTGCAACAGGAGTTCTGCTCAAAGCTGTTCCCATGCAGACAGGAAGTAGAGAGCTGCTGGAACTGTGCCAGTTGTCACCTTCAAAGTTCCACCCACAATGACCTATCTACCAGGCGAGTCCTCCTAAAGATTCCACAGCTTTCAAAATAGTGTCTCAGTCTGGGGTGACACATTTAAAACATAAGCACTGGAAAGCATTCTGGATTGAAACTATGATACGGTCTGTTTTACAGTCGTACTTGACCTTTTTGAGGTCACACAGAAAATCAGGATGAGAAAGGGGTCTCCTCTGAGTATTCTCTTATGCTGGTCTGTGTTCTGCCAGGCAGGAGGTGGTCAAGGTTCTAGCCAGAGTGGGAGGAGGGGCTTGGGGCAGCTTGCATTGGGGGGGGGGGCTTCTGGCTACCTCCTCTCTAACCTAGTCCTGGGGTCCCATGGCTCCTCTGCAGGATGTGGACACCCACCATCCCCTTTGGGGTTCAGGAACACCTGCAGCAGCTGGATTCAAGGATCAGCCTGAGATGAGCATACAGGGCCCTGGACAAGGTATAGACTTGTGTTCCAGAAGGCAGAACCTCAGAGACAGCTGGGGTCAGTGTCCCGGTGACTACAGAGGTCAGGGTGTCGAGTGGGGCTGGGTGAGTGTCCTGGGTCCATGTGTCTTCTGGAGTTATCCCATTTCCATATTGGCAGGTGGAAGTAGCCCCCAAGCTTTAGATCCTTCCTTGAGCCAAGGATCTTCCCTGAGTTGGGCTTAGAGACTGAGGAAGGACAGGCCGAGCCAACCACTCATGTCCCCCAGCCTTGGCATTGGGAAGTCCTTCATTCAAAACTTTAAGTCTTTCTTGTGGCTGTTTTTGCCCAGTTAGCTGTCCTGTTACCCTTGAGTTCATCTTTAGAGGAAATTTACCCAGTAAGTTTCCTGATATGCATCAGGAAGGTGATTGTCCCCTAACTTCTTTTTTTTTAATTTTTATTTATTTTTGTACGTGTATGAATATACTGTCGTCATGTAGGTTTTGTGCACCCGTGTCGTGCAGTGCCGCGGAGGTCAGAAGAGGGTCTCAGATTCCTCTGGAACTGGAGTTCTCCTGGAATTGGAGTTACAGACGGTTCTTAGCCACCATGTGGGTGCTGGGGATCGAACCCGGGTCCTCTGCAAGAGCAGTCGGCGCTCTTAACTGCTAGGCTATCTCTCCAGCCCCATCCCCTAACTTCTGAGTGTGTCCCCTCTCCCCTAACTTGTACTGCGGTTGCCCTCCGGCCCCTCCTTCATTTCTCCACATGCTCACAGCCCCTCCCCCAACCAAGCTGCCCCTCTGGAAGCTCGCTGACCCCCCCCCGCCCTTCCTCATCCCCCACAGCATCTACTCTGGGGACACGCACCATGCTGCACCATGACCTGAGTACTCAACTGTGGACTCAACTCTTCTTTGGGTCATATCCCATGAGCCTCAAAATCCTGTCATCATGCCCCTGCAAGCTCAGGGTTGGCACCTGTCCAGCTGAAGAATGGACCCACATGTCACCCTGCAAAAGGTCTCAGGACCAGTTCCAGGCTCCTTCAGTGCTGGGTTGGAAGCTCTGGCTGACAGGTGGGTGCCTGGGGCCACCTTCGATGGATACACCCAGGAGACCCATGGCCTGCTCTGTGACACTCCAGGCCACAGTGAGGGACTGAGGCAGCCAAGTATCTGCCTGTCCAGGCCCCAGCCAGCCTGGTGCAAAGTACTCCTCCCCTGCCACTCCCTGGACAGGGCCACCCTGGCCTGTTGACCTCCAAATGTGGAAGGAGTCTGTCTGTAGTAGCTCTTCTGGCCTGTGGTACTGTTTGCGTGAGCTTTAGGTCAAGGCCAATTCCTGGCCCTGGGATGGGAGCTGGGAGCCCGGGAATGGCACACTATGGGAAGTGGGGAGGGCTGTGGCTGGGAGTGCTCTGCCTCCTCCATTGTGCCCACTACATTATAAATGGCCCAGCTAGTCTCAACACTCCGGGACTTGGTTTATCCTATGAGTTCCATTTGGGGGTGCCTTCTGTTCTGGTTATCCTATGCAAAAGAACAGTGACTTGAAACAATACACACATCTATTCTGCCCCTACACCTGTCCTTCAGGCAGGCTCATACCAGACAGCTCACCTGTTCTTCCAATTCCCTGAGTCAACTGGGACAGCCAGAAGCCAGATTTGGTCATCCGCAGGCTGTCTTGAGTGTGTGTCTGGCTGGGAGCTTTAACGGGACAGCTGGCTGGGGGTGTCTCTAAGGAGAGCTGGCTTCCCTTCCTCATAGCATGGTGGCTGTGTTATAGAGCAATCGCCCAGGGAGGGAGAAACAGGAGAGTTGGTGCTCTGTTCCTAACAGCCCTGGAAGTCACACAGTGCCACTGATGCCACATTCTGTCTCACAGCGTGCACACCCTGAGCATGCGCACACCACAGTCTGCCTCCACCAGGATCCTATCTTTTCTGGAAGGATCTTCTTTGTGGCTTCCTAAGATTCAGTGAAAATTCATTATTCCCAGACCTAGGAGGCTGAGACAGGTGTCCTCACGACAAAGGGGAGTGTTTTCCTCTTGCACCACTCCATTCTGCAAACTGTCCTGTAGCCAACTTGGAACCCTGCCTTGGCTGCAAGGCCTGGCGGCTCCAGGGCTGTTCTTTCCCTGTGGCCACTGCCTGCTAGGTCAGGAGCTGCAGTTCATTGATCCTTCCATCAGGGACAAGGACAGCTTGCTTCTTCGCGGTGGTGGTAGGGGCCGTCTGTGTGGCTCCAGCATGCCAGCCCTAATGCCAGCAGGACTGGCCCTGTTCCCAGTAGAGTGGGAGTGGAGGCAGAAGGCCTGGAGGGAGATCTGCCTGGCTCCCCGGATGGCATTCTCAAAGGATCCAGATCCTTTTGTACCCATCCAGATGCTGAGGGCCTCCATGTTGAAGCCCAGACTTGTGGTATGAATAGCCCATCATGTTCAGGGGGTCCATGGGAGTTCTGATTGTGTGGGGTACAGGGGTACTAAGGTACTCTCTGAGGGAGTCACCTGTTACACCTGTCATCCAGGTGGGCACACCTGTATCTCTGACTTCAACCTGTCTGGAGATGCTAAGATGAGGTCTCTCCTTACTTTCTAGTGATGAACCGATTTGTGCAGGGCACTCATTATAGTGCCAGGGACATAGTAAGTGCTCAGTAAGCCTTGCTGGTTCTGGATTCTGTGCTCCCCAAGGGGAGGAGCCTAGGACTGTGTGACAGACTTGGCTAGGCTGCCTGGCCTTTCACCCCGGCTCACGCAAGCAAGTTACCTTTGTGCTTCTGCCTCGTCATCTGTAAAATGGACACAATCACAATACATTCTTCACTGGGCTACATGAAGAACTCAGTGTGAGAACATATTTTTAAAATGATGGTGCCGTGTGTGAGCTGTGGTTCTTCCTTCCACTTGGGTGTTTCATCCCCAGCTCTAATGTTTTTAGGACTCTGGGGGACAGCTGGTCAGGCAGGTCTACCCTACCCCCATTCCACACAGACTCTCCTCTGCTCCCCCTCTCCAATCTTTTCTCTGTGCTATCTTTTTGCAAACTTTTGTCTTCCCAGCTAGGATGTGATCTCTGAGGGTACAGGGAGCTTCTCTGCCTTGATCACCACCCCTGTGTCCCCTGCACCCAGTCAAGGGTCTGCACCAGTAGGTGCTCAGGAGCTGTGAGATGGATGGATGATCCTCAGCACATCCCTGTTTAGTCAATTCTTCAGCCATTTCCTGAGGACAGGTGGATAAGGTGCTCACAGTTCCTGTCTTGGCGAGTCTAACATTTTAGCAAATTAAAAAAAACAACAACAACAAAAACCTGTCTGGACAGGGATTCCACGTGTGACTGGGCACTCTGTGCACTGCACAAAGGCCCCTGGACAGTGGACACATGAAGGATGCACACTGGTGTGGGCTCTGCTTACCAAGCTGTGGAGCCTGAACTAGAATTTCATCAGTCCAGAGGAGTACGTTTTGGTAATTAGGACAGTGTCATCTCAAAAGGTGGAGAGGGGCTGGAGAGATGACTCAGTGGTTAAGAACACTGGCTGTTCTTACAGAAGACCTGGGCTTTGGTTCTCAGCACCCACATGTCAGATAATAACCATCCATAACTCCAGTTGTAGGGATCTGATGTCCTCTTCTGATCTCTGCTGGCTGGTACCCATATGGTACAGTTATATGCAGGCAAAACACTGACAGACATAAAATAAAAATAATAAAAATTTCAAAATTAAAAGGTGGGGCAACTGTGTCAGCTACGAGGCATTTATAGCTATGGAAGGAGTCAAAGCGTCAACTTGGCCTGTGGCTCCTTTGGACGCAATGTGCGGAATGGGCTGCTGAGCCCCACTTGAGACGGGCGCTGGGCCCATCTCTCCCCATGCCTTTCTCCTAGATCGGATGTCTCTCTTCCTGCCGTTTCCTGGCCTGCTCAACATCATATTTGCCCATCTCTGTCCTGTTCCTTAGCTTCACATGAAGAGAGTGTGGCAAGCATCTCTTCCTCCTAGTGTTCCTCCTCGCCTCCCAGCAAATAGTGGAATGGGGTATCTCTGGCTTAATCAGGTATGTGGGTGAAGGTCCTTTGGAAATTGCCCACACTCTGCCAACTGGACTCACCACCCACAAGACTGCTACCTACTCTGATTCCATTTGTTTGTTCATTCCTCCCCCTGCTCCTCTTTTTGTCATTGTATCCCACTTAGGACAAGGTCCCATGTAGCCCAGGCAGGCCTTTAACTCAGTATGTAGTTGAAGATGACCTTGAACTTCTGATTCTCCTGCTTCCACCTTTGAACTCCTCATCTTCCTGCCTCTACCTCTGGAGTGCTGGGACTGCAAGCATGCACCACTGTGCCTGGTTCATGCAGTGCTGGGATCAAAGCATTCCACCAATGGAACTACATTGTCACCCCCCTCCCTCATTCTTAATGGAGGTCCACCATATCCCCTGTGTGTGGGACACCACACAGCCACCTCTGTGGGATCCAGGCTCAAGTTCCACAGGGTCACCAAGCTTGTGGAAGCTGGGAAGAGGCCAGCTGGGGACTCCCACACTAGGCCCTCTGGGGTGAGCTCCCCAGATGCTCTGCGTCACACTGACCTTTCTGTGCACTGTCATGACTCCAGTGTCATGAAGCCCTCTTCTCCAAAATCCAAAGAAAACAAAATACACCAACCAGGCCTGAGGGATCAGAGTTGCATACATTTTTTAATGAAATAAATCAGCCTCTAAGTATTGCTTTTTCAGGTTTATGGAAATCAAGTATCTACACCACTCATACTTTCAAAAATAGATTTCTGGCCAGAGCAGCAACCTTCCCCATGGCAGCATCTCAGTTCTGCCAACCCGGAGAGGTCAAACCTTCCCCACGGCAGCATCTCAGTTCTGCCAACCCGGAGAGGTCAAACCTTCCCCACGGCATCATCTAAGTTCTGCCAACCCGGAGAGGTCAAACCTTCCCCACGGCAGCATCTCAGTTCTGCCAACCTGGAGAGGTCAACCTTCCCCACGGCAGCATCTCAGTTCTGCCAACCTGGAGAGGTCAAACCTTCCCCATGGCAGCATCTCAGTTCTGCCAACCTGGAGAGATCAAACCTTCCCCATGGCAGCATCTCAGTTCTGCCAACCTGGAGAGGTCAAACCTTCCCCATGGCAGCATCTCAGTTCTGTCAACCCAGAGAGGTCAACCTTCCCTATGGCAGCATCTCAGTTCTGTCAACCTGGAGAGGTTAAACCTTCCCCATGGCAGCATCACAGTTCTGCCAGCCTGGAGAGGTCAAACCTTCCCCATGGCAGCATCTCAGTTCTGCCAACCCAGAGAGGTCAAACCTTCCCCATGGCAGCATCTCAGTTCTGCCAGCCTGGAGAGGTCAAACCTTCCCTAAGGCAGCATCTCAGTTCTGCCAACCTGGAGAGGTCAAACCTTCCCCATGGCAGCATCTCAGTTCTGCCAACCTGGAGAGGTCAAACCTTCCCTATGGCAGCATCTCAGTTCTGCCAACCTGGAGAGGTCAAACCTTCCCCATGGCAGCATCTCAGTTCTGCCAACCTGGAGAGGTCAAACCCAGCCCTTGCCCTGCCATGTCCCTCTTCAGAGTGACTCCCTGAACTGTGACCAACAGTCTTGGGCAAAGCCCAGATGGGCTTAAGGCTCAACTGGCATCAAATGACACTGGAGTGAGCAGCCTAAGTATGCGTCCATCTGCATCCCACTTCGGCTCTCCGTGTCCTCTCCAGAGGTTAAGTGGGGCGGGCAGGTACAGTTGGGGGTGAAATGCAGGGAAGTGACCTTTTGCTGGGTTCCTGTAAACATCCATTACCAAGGCAGTGGGTCACAAGCCAGACCCAGAGCGCTGAGCACTGAGCAGTGGGTGAGGTCTTCAGAGGACTTCCCCCTCCTTCGGAGCCAGGCAACTTCGCCATCTTGGCACTGGGTCCCCATCTCTTCTGGCACACTCCTGGGCTGGGACAGGAACCTGTCAGCTGGCATGCGCAAGCCTACCCAAGAAGACAAAGGGCCATTATTAATGGGGTGACCACATCACTGGACTGGGGGTGCCTCCCTGGGAGTTCAGGTGGGGCAAGGCAGCCTAGCTTTGTCCCTTAAGTTCCAGGACCCCCAGGCTCAGGTGAGGAATCTTTTCTTTTTATTTTTCTAATTTATTCTTTAATAGTTTCACATATACACATAATGTATTTTTATCATTTACCCCCCTCTCCTTTCTTATCCCCCTCCCACTCCCTCGGAAACCCTTCTTCCCAACATGTCCCCCTCCTTTTGTGTCTATCCCACTAAGTTAAATTGGGGTTGCTTGCCATGGACATGGATGAGGGGCTATTTACAGGAGCATGGGCAGCTGACCAGTGGTTACACCACTGAAGATGAATCCTCTCCGACCCCCCCCCATTAATCGCCAACAGCTCCTCAGCTAGTACTGCAGCCTCATGTGCCCCTCCACTATCCTATTTGCAGTCAATTTTTATTTATCTTTTTTGAGGCAGGGTCTCATGCTGCTGGGGATGGCCTTGAGCCTCTGGTCCTACCTCCGTCTTCCAAGTGCTGGGATACAGGTGTGCACTAACATACCCAGCGAATGCTAACACCCTTGTCTAAGGCCTAGTGCATACTAGGCAAGTATTCTACCAGCTGAGCCACGTGCCTAGTCCTCGATCGTATTGATGAACTTGACCCTGGGGAACCGGGATAGCTTTCCACATGGGAGAAGGAGAGCTGTCTGGGTTATCAGGAAGTGGAGAGGGATGCTGGGGCCTGGAAGAAGCACGGCCATATGGGAAGTCATGCAGGGGCAGTTGAGCAAGCTCTGGGATTGGACAGGACTTGGCAACACCTCCCGCCTTGCGGGTGAGTGCTGTGCCTACGGGAAGGCTCACCACAGCCAGTCAACTCAGCACCCCCACTTGGCTCCTCTTCCCATGACATCACCTGCAAGGCCTGGCCCTGCGGCACGTCTTCTCTTCTAACTCCCAAATCTTTTGTCTGGCCAGTGCCAGCATCTCTGCAGCACCCAATGTGCCCAGGCTTACCCTCCTTGCCCACTCAGACTATTTTCTCTACAAACACCACTGAGCATCAAACAGAACTGTCAAACTGCATGTGAAACATGCAATGTGTACTGCTGAGCAGCAACTAGGGTGGAGGGGGTGCCTGTAGTGGGCCACACAGGTTTAACAGATGCCTTGGCCCCCAACCAGCGAATAGCAATAGCACCGCCAGTCACCGTGACTGCTAAAACCATCCTCCATCCATTTCTGAGAGATGCTAAGTAGGCAGAACCATTTCACTGAGAACAATACTTCTCTCCACTTCATAGGCAGCAAGGCAGAGGCTCAGAATTCAGATGACCTGCTCGAAGCTGCACAAATAGGAGAGGCAGTCCTTGCAACAAGGAAGGGGACAATCGCAATCTAGTCCTCTTGCTATATGCCTTGCCCCTTCTACTCACTCCCGAGGGCTGTCTCCATTCTTTGTCCTTAGTCCTGCCTGGCCCCCAGCTGTAAGAACAGGAGAGCTAATGCTTTCTGCAGCAGTGGCCTCCCACCAGGGATGGCCAGGAAGGACCACTATCCCAATTCCCTCACCTTACTGGGGCCACTTGGAGACATACTATGTACCCACTCTGTTCCACCTCTACTCTGGCTCCTGGGGCTTCTGAGCAAGACTAAGCCTGGGCTGCAGTGGTAGCCTGCGTGAGGACAACCTCCCTAGCTGAACTCACTTCCCACTCTCCAACAGGTGACTGATGGGAATTTCTACTCTCCTAAGGAGCTCAGAGTTAGGTGTTATGTCTGTTGGATAGGTAAAGAAATCAAGGCTCGCTGATGGGTGTGGTGGCCCATGCCTTTAATCCTAGCACTCAGGAAGCAGAGGCAAGGGGATCTCTATGAGTTCAAGGCCAGCCTGGTCTACAGAGTGAGTTCCAGGACAGCTGGGGCTATAGGGAGACCCTGTCTCAAAAAAAAAAAAAAAAAAAGAGAGAGAGAGAGAGAGAGAGAGAGAGAGAGAGAGAAAGAAAGAAATCAAGGCTCAAAGAGGGTAAGACATTTGTCAAAAGATGCTCAACTCAGAAGCACTAAAGCTTGATCATGGTGCCACAAGCTGGTGACCCCAGCCATAGGGGGCCTAATGCCATAGGGGGGGGGCTGTCAGGTTTGAGGGCAGCCTGAGCTTTACAGTGTGAGCTTATCTCCAAAAATGGTACTGTATATCCAGCCCTAGCTGAGATTTTTTTTTTTTTAGTTTCCTTTTTTTGGTATTTTTGAGGCAGGGTCTCCCTTTTAGTACCAGCTGTCCTGGAGCTCATTCTATAGACCAGTCTGGCCTTGAACTCATAGAGATCCACACACACCTCTACCTCCCAAGTGCTGGGATTAAAGGCAACGTTCCACACGCCTGGCACTAGCTGAGATTTTTTTTTTTTTTTTTTTTGGTCTTTTGAGACGGGTCTCCCTGTAGCTCAGCTGTAGCTTCAGGCTGGCCTGTGAACTCACAAGATCTGCCTGCCGTCTGCCTCCCAAGTGCTAGGATTAAAGGCATGCACCACACACCAGGCCAAGAGATTTTTTAAACACTACATGGAACATCCTATATGCCAGGCCCTGAGAAGCACTTCATAATCCAACAAACGATAGGCTGAGCTGATAAGCACAAGTGGAGGGCCACACCAGGCATGGGCTGCACAGGAAGGCCATTCAGGGAGAAGCAACATGGGGGTCTGGGAGCCTCCTATGGTTGGGAACAGGATGGGGTAGAGGCTAGAAGCCATAGGCTGCAGGACAGATGGACCAACTTCTCCCTTCTGCCAGGCTCATCTGCTAATTGCCAGCCAGAAACACACCTGCTCAGGAACCTTCCCTGGCTCCCCATGTCCACACAGAGCAGGACCTCGTTCTCCCATCATACTAGAGCCGCCCCCCCCCCCCCCCCCCCGTGGCTGCTCTCCCTCCCCCAAGGACCCTGGATAGGCATGGTGGTGTTGAAACCCCTGGGGTTCAGGTAGCTGGAGCAGAATAATTTACTGAGAGTCACCCTCTTGGGTGCCTTCTGGGAGATGACCCAGGCTTGCTGCTGAACCACCTGGGAGGAGCCTTTCAGAAGGGCGGTGCTGGCCCAAGCACTTCCTCAGGATTGTCGCACACTGCTGGGCTTATAACTTACTTGGGCTGAGTACCCTCCATCTGGAATGCCTGGACCAGAGTGTTTTGAAAGGAATATTCGAGTACTGTACGAGATACCTGGAGGAAGTGAGCCAAGTCTAAAATTGGATTTCATTTATGTTCCACACACACCTTGGGCCACAGCTGGGAGGGAGGCGGCCACACAGCTTTTCCCTGTGCTGTTGCTCTAGACCTGGGATGTGGAGAACTGGGGATTTTCAGGTTAAAGATCACTGACTTGTATCTTAAAAACAATGCCTCTTTAAAAAATGTTTTTAATTCGGGCCAGGGTGACGGCTTGCAGGTACAGGCACTTCGTGAGGTGACTGAGTTCCATCCCTGGGAACCGTATGTCAGAGGGTGAACACCAACCTTGGCAGCCTGTCCTACAATGCTCTGGATACACAGACAGACCAATAAATGTAAAAGAATTAAAACATTTCCTATTTGTATATGTAGGTGCCATAGCACAAATGTGGAGGTCAGAAACAAATTTCAAAGCAGTCATCCTCCTTCTACCATGTAGGGCCCAGCAATCAAACTCAGGTCACTGGACCTGGCAGCAAGTGCCTTTACCTGCTGAACCATGTCGCCAGCCCCAACACGCAGTTTTTTTTTTTTTTTGCAACTTTTTTTCTTTTTGACTGTTTTGCTAATGTAGCCTATGTGCTAGACTTCCAGGCTTCTGCCTCGGCTCCTCCAGTGCTGACATTACAGGTCTGCGCCACTTTGCCTGGCATAACTCAAGGTTATTTTGTGGTTGTTTTAATTTAGGATCTTGTTCTGTAGCACAAGCTGGCCTCAATTCATGACCCCTCTCCCTCAGCTTCTGGAGTGCTGGGATTCTACTGACTGGCAATGTGTGCCACCACAGCTACAAGTTTTAAAAGAAATGTTTATGTCACAACTATGAAAAAAAGTAGTACTCACAAACAGAAGGCAGTGTGGCAAGCTAGGGAGACAGTGAAGGGGATGCCCATCGGGCTCCATGCCCCTGGCCTGGAGCTGAAAGCAGGGAAGTCAGGGGCACCTGGACCCAACCCCTCTGCTGCCTCCCAGGGATCTCTCAGGCCAGCACGTTTGCTTAGGGAACTCTGTGTGTGGGTGTTGTGTGTGTGTGTTGCGCACGCGCGCGAGTGCGGTGCAGCTTGGAGGCCCAACTCTGCCACCTCATAGAAGGTATCTACTGTGTGTCTGTGTGTGTGTGCACGCAGCTTGGAGGCCCAACTCTGCCACCTTATAGAATGGACCTACTGTGTGTGTGTGTGTGTGTGTGTGGTGTGTGTGCGCCGCGCGTGCGTGCATGGCAGCTTGGAGGCCCAACTCGGCCACTCCATAGAGGTACCTACTGTGGTGGGTGGTGTGTGGTGTTTTGGTGTGTGTGCACGCAGCTTGGAGGCCCAACTCTGCCACCTCATAGAAGGTACCTACTGTGTGTGTGTGTGTGTGTGGTGTGTGTGTGCACGCGCGTGCGCGCACGTGTAGCTTGGAGGCCCAACTCTGCCACCTCATAGAAGGTACCTGGGTGAGTCACTGAACTCCCTCAGTTTCCCTCCCCGTCTAATGAGCCCTGCCCAGTCAACATCACAAGGTGATCCTCAGGGGAACTATGGGGATGTGGGAGTTACCTATTTCTAACCTCCCAGCCAAGCCTCCTGTCAGGGAGGAATCCTGGGAAACAGGCCTTCCCTTTAGAAACCCAGGATGAGACTCAATGGACACCAAGGGATCACCACCCTCAGGCTGTTTTACGGGTGGCCCACACTGATGCTCCCTTCCTGGGGTATTGGACCCCAGAAGAGCAAGGAAGCCCAGGAAAGGGGGGAGGGAAGGCTTCTGAGCTAGGTACCTCCCCCACGGTCTGACACATTATAACCACTAACTGTATGCATCATTCATGAATTAACTAGACATTAGTCACAGCAAATTCAATTGGTACAATCCCCTAAGCAGCACCATTATTCCCATTTGACAGAGAGGGAAACTGAGGCTTGGGGGAAGTGAGATCATTAGTCCAAGGTGTTGGTGGAGCTGAGCCTTAGACTCAAACGCATGTGACTACAAAGACTCTCAGCAAACAAGTTCAGGGGTTGTATGACCCGGCATCACAGACGCAGGAGAGAGCAAGCTTGCTTTGCAGCTCTTGGTCAGGCCTCACTAATTCAAGAAGTTCCAGTTTGGTGTCACGACATCTTCGGCTGTAACACAGAAAGTCCAGGGAGCAGCCCCCGGCCCTGGCTTTTAGCTGGCTTTACTTAGCCAGAAGTTAATGACTTTGGCACTTGTTTTCATCTACATCAGGAGAGGGTGGCTTCCGCCTAACAGTGATGTAAACATTCATTAAAAATAGGGGCTGGAGAGAATGGCCTAGCCGGTTTAAGCGCCGACTGCTCTTACAGAGGACCCTGGTTCGATCCCCAGCACCCACTAGCGGCCAGAACCGTCTGAGGCTCCAATTCCGGAGAACTCCCTGTTCCAGGGGGGTCCGACACCCTCTTCTGATCTCCGCGGCGGATTTGCCACGAACGGGTGCAACAAACTTGCATGCAGGACAGTACATTCATACCATACAGAAAATAAATAAAATTAATAAAAAAATAAAAAAAATAAAAAATCCAAGCCGGGGCTGGTTCAGTTCAGAGTAGAGTGTGTGTGTCAGTATGTGAGGACCTCGGGTTGTACCCCAGCACCACCAAAAAAAATAAGTAAAAATAAGTCCACAAGATCTGGGGGTGTAACTCGGTAGAAAGCATGCCCAGAAGGAATGAAACCTTGGGTTCCGTACTCAGCACCACATAAACTGGGCATTGTGTACACACCTATAATCCCTGTACTTGGAAGGCTGGGGCAGGAGGATAAGAAGTTTAAGGTCAGCCAGGCGTGGTAGCGCATGCCTTTAATCCTAGCACTTGGGAGGGCAGAGGCAGGCGGATCTTTGTGAGTCAAGGCCAGCCTTGTCTACAGAGTGAGTTCCAGGACAGCTGGGGCTATAGGGAGACCATGTCAAAAGACAAAAAAAAATAAAGAAGTTTAAGGTCATCCTAGGCACATAGTGAGTCTGAGGCCAGCCTGAGCTACATAAATAAGCCCCTGTCTAAAAGAAACAAACAACAAAAACAATAGTCCACATAAAAAAGCAGACTTTTTTTTTTAGCAGTAAGCACTAAAAATTGGTGTTATTCAACTCAACTTATAAAGGGAAAAGTAGTAACTTGACAGTGGACAGACCTGGCTGACATCACCTTAGCCAAGTAACCAATGTTAACCTGACCAGTGATGGGACAGACACAGCACTGCATTGGGGACATGTTCTCTTCTGAGGTCTTCCTGCTAAGATCACATTACCTGAATTGAATCCTGAGTGTGAACACCTGCTGACCCCAAGCAGACACAGTCTACAAAGTGGCAGACTATCCTCTTCAAAAGTGCCAGCATCACCAAGATACAGGCCATGGAGTCACTCCAGACTGAAGAAAGCTTGAATGAATGCAGGTTACCTGGTAGGGTCTTAAGTCCCAAAACCCTTATTTTTATTGCTAAAGGGTCTTCCTGGCCCAGATGATGAAGTGTGAATAGAACTGTAGGCCAGACTAGTCACAGGGTCGCACCCCTGTTCAGTTAGCTGATTTCAGCCAGGTGTGGTGGTACACATTGCAATCCCAGTGCTTGGGAGGCAGGGGCAGGAGGATCAGGAGTTCTAGGCCAGACTCAGCTACATAAGAAGTCTGCCTAAAACAGCAACAAACAACCGCAAACCATTTCATTGATTTTAACAAATATCCTGCAGACGTTCAAGTACATTCTTGTTTTAGGAAAGCATACAGTACGGTGTCTGTAATCCACTTTCCAGTGGTTTCTGGCATGACCGTCCAGACATACGTGTGTATACATGTACACGCGTACAGAGAGAAGAACTGAGTTGTCCTGACCTCGTGAACAAAGCATCAGCTGGTAGGCTCAGCTGAGGGGCGCATGACAATTCCTTCTGCTTTTCCTGCAACTTTTCTGTCAATGTAGAATCATTCCAGATTTCTTCTGGAAGCCTCCTGGAGGAATTCAGGAATAAAGGAACAGGTGTGCAGGTGAGACGGGCCTGGCAGAAGCCGGGAACTGGTGAGCGGAGTGGGAGCTGAGCCCTCACACCCGGCTCTCCTGCTTCCCAGTGGCCACTGTGCTGTGCAGGGGCACAGCTATCTCAGCTGTCTCACCTGGCCTTGTTTTCCAGGTCCCTCACTTCCCATCCTACCTCAGCCAGGTCTGGCGACACACACTTGCCATGGCAGCACTTGGGAAGTGAGACTCAGGAGGATCCTGAGCTTGAGGCCAGTTGAGGCTCTGTGGCGAGACCCCCGTCTCTTTTGATGTGATATTGGTTCCCCAAATACAGATGACAATGTCAGAAACTCCAGGGCGAAGACAGCAATAACGTCTAAGAAAAGCCCTCCTGTTCTTAATGCAATTAAACAGATTCTAGGG